>JANVCC010000072.1:2534688-2638306 GCA_025345505.1 Todiramphus chloris collaris
GAAGAGGAGAGAGGAGAAGAGGAGAGAGGAGAAGAGGAGAGAGGAGAGAAGAGGTCTATTTGTAAACTTCATCCATTTCAGCTAGGAAGTCAGTTTTGACAGTAATATTGAGATTATTTGTCCTCAGCACAGAAGTGTGTGTGGTAATTTACGCTTTATCACTTCTGATATTCTCTCTGGTTTTTCTTTTCTTTATTTCTTAAGTAGCTTTGGGAGCTTTATTTTTGCTCAAACATAACTGGCATTGCACTGCGTAGAGAACGCTAGTTGCTCTTGATCTGTTTGCTTTCCTGTGCTGTGAAGTTTGATCTCTCAAATATATTTGTTTACGGGTACATTTGTACCTGTTGGAGCAGTCCAGAGAAGGGCCACAAAAATGGTCAGAGGGCTGGAACACCTACCCTGTGAGGACAGGCTGAGAGAGTTGGGTCTGTTCAGCCTGGAGAAAAGATGGCTCCAAGGAGACCTTAGAGCAGCCTTCCAGTACCTGAAGAGCGCCTGAAGGAAAGCTGGGGAGGGACTTTTTACAAGGACACGTAGTCATAGGGCAAGAGGTAATGGCTTTAAATTGAAAGTGGGTAGATTTAGATTACGTATAAGAAAGAACTTTCCTGTGGAGGTGGTGAGATACTGGAACAGGTTGCCCAGAGAAGTTGTGGATGCCTCACCCCCGGAAAGTGCAAGGCCAGGGGCATCTTGGTCTAGTGGAAGTTGTCCCTGACCTTGGCAGGGGTTTGGAACTAGATGATCTTTAAGGTCTCTTCCAACAGAAACCATTTGATTCTGTGAATCTATGAATAGAATCAATCAAAGAAATAACGGGCAAAAACTTCTCTCTGTTCAGTTCTGCCATGGCAGAAACAGTTTCTAAATTTATCTGCAATCTCATCTTCCTTACTGAGCTACCATACCAAAATAGAAAATGGCACTTGCATTTGCTTTCTTTTAAAAGACCATGCATACATTCAGCAGCTGATTGTATTTCAGATTCCATAGTACAGATTGTTGTTTTTCATTTCACTAATAAAAAGCAAAATAGTATTGCTCTCAGATCTTGAAATGGGTAAGCATTTCTCATAAAAATCCAGCAGCTCATTTTCAATTCACTGTTAGGAATTAACCATGACAAAGCAACGGTAATTCTCATGAAAATTTGATTTGTAGCCACTGAAAGTGGCTCCAGTAATAACACAGCCTGTTTTGCCTTTTTGCTCAACTGATAAACCTGCTGTATTAGGAGATATTGTCATAAAGCTGCATGGCACCCTGTAAACCTGAATCACTCTCTCTTCCTTGCAGCCAGGGAATCAGATGTTCTAGCTCCTGCCTGGGCTTTATTTCATGTCTCCAATATTCAAAAGACTATATAAACTGCTGCTATATAAGCTGCATTACTTACTGCTGGACCACCACAATGGCAGCAGCATGTTTCAGAAATCCATCAACGCAGTTATGATTTGGAGACACCTACGGTATGTCCCCAAAATGTGCTTCCCTTGTGCTACTGGAACTGGTAGCAGCACAGCGATGGCCCGCTCCTTCCTCGAGTGGACTCGCTCCCCACACCACACTCCTCCTCCCCGGACAAAGTATTCTCGACAAGAAAACCCACACTTGAAATAGATTGTGTTTGGTGAAGGTAGAGATGACTGAATGGAAAAACAGACTTTTCATCCATCGGAGGGTGGAGATCAAGACAAAAAAATGCTTGAATATATGGATGTTTAGTGCTAAAAAAAATTATGTAAACTTATGTTTTAGGACTTCGCCCAAAAAGGACTCTGCGCTTGGTGCTGTGGGTGGGAGAAGAGCAAGGAGGAATAGGTGCCGAGCAATACTATCAGTTGCACAAGGTAAATGATATCTTCAGATGATTTGCTTGACAGCACTTTTCTCCCTAAGTCATGTCATTTGCATATTATTTTTGTCAAAATATTCAGCTTGCTATCTAACCAGAGACAGTGATTTCAGTTCTGCCTGAAAGTATTTTTTCTGGTTTTACCATAAATGGACACTTCATTTTACCTTTAAGAGAATATATCTACATGTTCCATTTGACCAAGATATTCTGACACAAAACTGTTCCGAAACAGATATTCCATTATGCTTACCTGCCATAACTTTCAAATGCAGCTAACTTTCTGAGAATGGAAGATGAATGGTCCACATATGTTGGCAAGATAAATAAATGTTTACCTTATATATTTCTGCTTTGTTGTATTCTCCCATAATATTTCACAATGTAAAGCATGAAGTAATACAAAAAAAAAAAATCTTTGTTATCTTAATAGCGTATAATCTACAATATACTCTTTGACAATTAATAGTCTTATGGGATCTGGAACTTTGTTATGAACCAAACTAAATCAATTTTTAGCTGCAGTAGAGTTGTCAGAGATAGTATTAGAGTGGTTATGGTTTTCTGGCTAATTGATGAACAGTCAATTATTTCCAACTAACTTGTTTAACATTACTAAAAAGTGTATTTAACTATCCATATAGAACGTAGTTCCTTCTTATATCTCCAAATTATAGATAACTCAGCTCTCTCATTTGGATGAGGTACCTAAAAGCTTGCTTTCCTAGCTTCAGGGAGGTGACAGGTTGTAGTTTAGTATGTATTAAGGACTCTGATTTACTTCTAGCACTCTGGTGTTCAGAAGGGTTAAGCTAGAATGAAATGTTCTGAAATACATCTGGGAAAGAGATGCTTCTCATGTACAGAACTGCATTTTGGAAGGGCTGGGGGGATGTTCCATGCCTAGTGCACACCACTCATGAGAATTACATCATCACCTCTGTAGTTTTCCATGTTGGGCAATAAGCCACATCTTTAATACGTGGTGTTATCAGCAATACGTGTAATTGTCTTATGCACATCTCATCTTTTGCCAAAAAGTGTGCATCTCGCTGTTGTCTCTAGGGTTTATGTTCATAAGTAATATAAAAAAGTAGGTTTTAGGATACAACAGGGAAATATAAAGCAGACTGGGTGTTGTTTGAAAGACATTTCATTACTTTGCTTTTAAAAAACTCGAGACAAAGTTGTGTCTCAGTTTTTGCTCTGCTGGTGCAATTCCATCTGGATGATGTTCTCTGCAAAGAAAGCCCAGTCTTAACAAGAGTTTGTAATTTACATGGAGAATTTAAGCAGAAATGACATCCGTCTGTTGTTTGTTGTTCTTGTTTCCCCCCTGCCATGTGATCTGGCATAATTATAAATTGATATGACTATAGGACATTGCATTACTCATAATAACAAAATAAAGCAGATTAATACCGTACATTATATTTAGCATGAAAAATAACTTAACCTTTTAATGATTTACGTGCGCAAATTTCTGGCAATTAGGATAGCATGGCACAAACATTGCTTGCTGATGGTAATGAGCACAAGTTAACTAAGAGTGGTATTTAAAGATGCCTTGTTAAATGAAAAATGGCCTGTATGACTCATCTACATCGCTGACTTTAGTTCGCTACAAACAAGTAGAAATAGGAATGCAGTTAATTCAGCACAGACAGACATGGATTTTGTTGACATTGTAAATCACCTCCTCGTGTTGGTGCAAATGTGGCAAGAGAGAAGAAATGAAGACAATATAGTACTGGACAGGAACAAATACTCTTACTTTTGTAGCTTATTTATTATTTCTTTCGATTTAATTTCAGGTCTCTTCCTCATCCATCATTGTAGGTTGCCACTGCTAGAAAGTGGTTAAGTCACTGCAGAAATAACAAATAGCAGCAGCATAGTGGTTTTGCTATGGTGCCAGTAATTAACTCCTACCCCTGCATAATAGCATTCTTTATATCACGCGAGTATTTCTGTAGAGCCTAGTATTATAGTTTCTGATTATTGAAACTAGTGATAGTGTATATTGGCCGTTCAGAGCTTCATGAGAATGTAAGAGTTGCCTTATTGGGTTGACCAAAAGCTCAGTCTAGCACTGTCTCCTGTTTCTGACAGCATCCAGTAAATAGATGCTTAGGAAAAGCGCATTTGCCCAACCGTAGTCAGAATAAGCTCAGACACATAGATTACTCAATCATGCATTAATTTTATGAAATATTTTTCTGGCGAGCATCTCATAGTTCTCATCTGTTGTTCCCTTTGTATGATTTTCCAAATGTTCGTGAGTTGAAAGCCAAGCATCATCCAGCAGTTTCAGGGCTTCCATTAGTGCAGGGGTACTTGCCACCCACCAGTACATCGCAGAGCATCTGCTTGGTTTTGACCATGGGGATGAAGACTCCCGGAGAGTCAGTCACCAGCACCTTTGTTCCCTAGGGTGATACCTGCTGAAGTGACCGATGTTTCTGACTGTCAGCCAACAACTAGATTTAATCCCAGACTGGAAAAAAGGATTGATTTTCCTTTACAGTAAAGACTCCTTATCTTGATGGAGGATAATGAAATGAAAGGATCTTACTGTAAATCAGGCTCCAGATTTTGGGGTTTGACACTACAACCGAAGTCTTTGCCTGGTGCTTAGCGTTGTGTGACCCAGTTGCTGAGTAGAACTCTTACATACAGACAATATAGTAAGTAACTTCAAAAATGTGAAATACTTACACTTACCTACAATGTCTGGCTTCCTTTTCATTGCTTTGGACTAGTTTGCATGAAGGATCTGTGTGCCACGAGGACAAGGTTACAGTTATTTACCCATCTGAATTAAGGGACTATGAATGGCTGATTATATTTACTTTGGAATAGAAGTATTGCACACAATCTCCTGGGAAAGCAAATACATTTTGTAATTAGAAGGCTAAGAGATCCTAGGCCCCATTCAAATTTACTTTAGTAAATCTGTTGTGATCATTGGAGGCATCAGTATGTTACAAATTTAATTAAAACTGCATTAGAGAAAACATTCTTAAAATACTTCTGGATGCTTTTATTCTTAATGAAGTTTGGAGTACTTACCAAAATTTCTGGTGCAAATGCCATACACTGTTTTATTTTTTTAGTAAAGCTTTAACTGAATGAAAAATACCATTCACCAGTACTTACTATGGTTTTGTTTTTGTGTTTATTACCAAGATTTGTAGTTTTTGTCCAAGCTGGGTCTGTGTGAAAACAGGACTTTCTGAAGAGCTGGTATTTCTTTGGTGCTAATTGAAGTACTCTTTGTGGATGCTCACATGATGCTTCTGCTGTGATTTTACTTTTTCTGAGAAGCAAATATCCAAAAAATTTCTTGTTGCTTTCAGGTGAAATGATTCTTCGCCAGAAAATGTTGGCTCCTCAAAGCCAGAGTTTTCAGAAAGCTCCTGTATTTCAACATCTTGTTTATCTCCCCAGGTACCGAGTACTCTGGTGAACATGAGACATGGATTTGTGTCTGATTTGAACCCAACACATCAAGGACTTTAATATGGGGATTTATCCCATCAAAATATATTGACCATTTACCTGCTGACTGTTCCCAGGAAATATTCTCTGTAATCAAAAGCTCTGTAAAATTACTGCTGGCTGTTTTGACCACTGCTGTCCTGTTGATCCCTTTCATTGAGAAATGAAAGAAATGCATGAGAAAAATGTTCAGTTACAAAGCTACAAAAAGAAAATAATTGCACCGTGTTCTCCAGAATCACAGTTAACAACCAGTAGCACACTTGATTGTGTTAAGCACAGCAAAGCTAGCATAATTATACAGTTACATTTTACACCACTTCTAGGTCAGCTGGAATTCATAATTATTAATACTGAAGTGTCACATTCCTAGTGAAAGCAGCAGAGAAAGGCGGGTTTTGCAAAAAAACAATATTGGATTGATTCCTTACCCTGCCTGAAGCAAGGGAGACCCAGAATAGGTCACGAGAGCATGTCTCCTGGTCACCCAGCCTTCGTTCCATACAGGCAAATTTCATACACGTTTAGTGCTAGGAGAACACTTTGCATCTTTCTTCCCTTTCCCTTATGCAAGTAGCAGAGCTACCATCTGAAATGTGAACTAGTGGAGACATCTTCTGAGGACAGCTTTCGTACTCCAGGCAGGTAGACCCACGCACAGGTCCGTAGGGATGTTCTGCTGTGAGAAAGCTGGGCTGCTCCTATCCAAGCTCCCTGCAGCTGTGTAAGACACAGGAAATTATTGCCTCTTGGTGACTCACCATGACAAATTTTCTCGTTCTTGACTTCTTTTCATCTTAACATTTCACCTCTTGCCCAGATAAGAACCTAAAAGCATTCTACATAAGACCAGGAAATAGTAACAAAATATGAATTATGTGTGTGCTGTGATAATTTATAGGATGTTACCAATGTACATTTTTCCATATTTTATTGAGAGTTGCAAAAGTACTCGTTTGCTTACTGAAAGAGTAAAGATGATCTTTGGCTGAAAAATGCAAACCACAGTTTTTGATTTTGACAGCGTTGCCTATTTTCAAATGACAACCTAAAACCCTTCAAAAAAGGACAGTGGTGGGACAGTGTGGTGGTTTGACCTTGGCTGGATGCCAGGTGCCCACCAAGCTGCTCTGTCACTTCCCCCCATCCCCTGTCCCCCACAGCTGGACCAGGGAGAAGAAAATAATATAAAACTCGTGGGTTAAGACAAAGGCAGCTTAATGACAAGCAAAGCAAGGCTGTGTGCAGAAGCAAAAGAAAACGAGGATTTATTCTCTGCTGCCCACCAGCAGGTGATGTCTGGCTGATGCCATAGGGTATGGAATACCCCTTTGGGCTGTCCCACTGTGTCCCCTCCCAGGGTCTTGTCCCCCCACCCCACTGCAGGGGGAACGCTGGCAGAGCAGCCTCGGTGCAGTGCCAGCCCTGCCCAGCAGCAGCCACAACCCGGGGTGATGGGCACCTTTCCAGCTCCCAGTGCAAAGCAGGGTGCTGGGAGGGCTGCTCTGGGGAAATGAACTCCAGCTCAGGCAGGGCCAGTACAGACAGACATTCAGAGTCACAGACCGTGTATTGATACCCTTGTATTTGAGCAGTAAAAGGGCTTAAGAAAACATGAAGAATGTTTTCCAGGAAGAGCACTTCCTTTGATATGGCTCTGTCAAAGATAAAACCTCCTAAGACAAGGCTTCAGGTAATGTGATGCATACCTTACTTAGCTTGCTGCTGTCTTCAGACCTGTCTGCCTTTACTTGTCTATCATCTCAGCAAACTTACAATACTGAATGGTCATCTCTGTAAGTGCTGGAAAGTCCTTGCAGAGGAAACAGTCATGGTATTGTACAAGGCAGGACATACTAGGAGTATGTTTCCACTGAGTGAAATCCTGATAAATCCTGTTCCAGGGCTGTTGAAGTTACTGGGACTTTCATCACTAGCTTCTTGGGGATCAGAACTCCGTAACTCTGACGGAGAAACGGCCATAAAACCTGTGGACTTTTTTACAGCTGCTTTACAGGAGCTTTCTCCTGTATAATGATGGGATCATTCACAAAACTTTGTAACTCATTGTTCCTGCTTTTCCCTGTCTTTATTCAAGAAAGAGTGTGCATGCTATGACCATGCGTGTGGCTGATGGTTACTAGGGCTTGGTGACGGAGCATCTCTGCTTCCTAACAGCTGTTCTGGTGGCTTTTTCACTAGTTTCCATTTAGGTTGTTTTTCTTCACTAAATAATCCTGATCCTAAACATCAACTCAAATTACACCATGTTAATATTGTTTACTAATTATTTAGAGAATATTTTTTTTTTTCTTTTCCAGCTGTCACAAGCAGCTAGGTGTTTCCAATGTTTTATTTTGTCTTTCCTGTAGCCTTAGTTGCCAGCCTAACAAAGGTGGGCGTTGAATTAAACACGCTTTCATTACTGCAAGTGGAATGCCTGTCATTTCACTCTAAGTTCTGCCACACGGTTGTTGCTGCGACACATTTGGATCCCAACTGCTCTGAGTCAAGTACTGGAAAACAAGAATACAAGTGTTGGTCCTTCCTAAAGTTAAGTGTAAATCAGTAACAGAAAGCTGAAAATGCACTGTTGGACTAACCGCTGGCCCTTATTACTGGAACAAATTAAACATTAGTCAAGGGCAGTGCTTTGCCATTACAGACTTGAGTATTTTCCCTGTAAAGTGGTGATTTTTCTCAGTGGAATGAAAAAGAAAACCAATAAATGAGCTATTGGTCAAGTAATAACACTATTTTAAATAGCGCCAAATTACTTAAGGCTCTTAAGACAGCTGTTCCCTCCCTTATCCTTTCAGGTATCTCACTGCTTTAGCTGGGTAAGAGGAATTGCCTTCAGTTACTCAGTAATTAGTCGTGAGGTTGGAGTCTAGTTTAACAGTTGGTAAGAATTAACAACTGGGATTTTGACTGAATAAGTAGCTACCTGTAAGGTATACCTGCTTGGGACTGACAGTGTCTAGACTAGGTGGGACGTGTCTGCTACCAATAAAAGTACCAGTCCTGCATTATGACAAGGGTTTGTTTTCTTAATTGAAAAGATTTGGCTGTAATTTCATGTTTTCGAGTGTTTGCCTTAGAGGTAAGAAGCACTATATTTTTAGTTTTGCTTAAGAGATAAAAATAGATTGTTTATAAAGGAAAAAAGAAATAAAAGGAATTAAAGAAATTAAGCATAGGAGAAGTATTGATAAGGATCGTGCCTATTTGCATATTCAATGAAAATAGCAAGCTATAGAAAACCAGTTTTCTCACGCGGTATTTATTGTAATGTTTCATTTAAAAATTCAATCAATGAGCTAAACATGGTAAGATAGAGAGAGGTGACCTTTTCTGTGACTGAGTCACAGGAAGATAAGGGATAAAAAGTTTATTTTGATGTTCAGAGAATTAGGCAGCAGGTTACACCAACAAGATTTAATTCTCTGGTATGTGCCTTATAAGAGAAGCGACAGTATCAAGATGCAGCGAAATGAGTTTGCTTTCTGACAAAAATTTCCTACTGAGTCTAAACTGCTTATGTAAATGATACATGCACTATGAGGAAAAATGAAGGAAACAGCTGAGGCTGCAGTTATTTTACGAAATCCTACTGGTTTATTGTGCTGTTCCCTTGAATAAGTCAAGGGAGCAATGTGCGGTCTCATCCCACTTTGCTAAGTGGCAGTTATTCTGGCACCACAGAGGGCAAAGAACAACAGAGCACCTTCCCTAGAGCATATTTTCCAGCACATATTTGTTTCTTTGTAGGTAGAAACACCAATATACATGGTGAAACCAACCTCACACCACTTCTTTTTGAGACCGCAACTTCCAAACTCAGTGGTGAATAGTTTTACACTTAATTCTACCTTCAAAGTGGACAAAATAGGGGGAAAGGACACATGGTACTTGAAGTAGTTGCAACCTGTGCCTTTCTTGTTCCCCAATGAGTCTAGTTTCTCTCTCCAGGGCATCCTGTTTTCATGCCACTCCAGCACGTTCTGAGAACTGAACAGCTTTTTTACAGAGAAAGAATATGGTGTAACGTATTGTGGGTGTTTCGTTTCCTCAGCTTTGTATTAAAAACACATTGAAACCTTTATATGTGAAAACACAACTCAAGACTGCAGGAATGCTGCTATGCTAACAGTTTGTGAAGCTTTGAAACTGAGAAATTCTGTTCTTTACAGTGGTAGGTGAGATTTCTTGTATCCATGCTGCTCCTCTGTTCACTCTTCTCACCTCCCTGCTCTGGATAGTCCCTTCCACTTGCCTTATTGCTCCCACTCACTGCAGCTTCTCTAAGAAGTTCTGCTTTGAAGACTCATCCAAAAAGGCCATTTCTGAATGATTTCTATCATATTTATGCAGGGCTTACTATAATTAACGTAGCTTTTGTTGGCAATTCACCAGCACACTGAAATAAGTATTATCTTCCCTTGTCACGCTCCTTGGGCTTTTGGTATAAAGATTTACATTTTGAAACGTTCGTTCTGTTGTACCTGTGACTTTGAAGCATCATTGGTCCCTTTTACCACGCTGTGTGATTTTCTTGGCCTGCTTCTCTCCCACTGTGTTCAGAGGGTCTGTGAATCATGATTTCTTGTCAAGGTTCGTGACCTGTAATACTGCATCTGATGCTTAGACACCACAGGTATCCTAATTCTTTACATTTAATCCATTAGAAACTGAAGATTTTTTCATTTCAATTTTCATTTTTTCATTTCAATTTTCATTTTTTCATCTCAAAAGAGCGATTGACAATTTGGTGGCAATATTGGTTATTTCCACCTTGATTTCTGGTAGTTGGATGGGTGGATAAGTAGATCAGTTATACTATATATATATATAGTATACTATAACATTTACAGTTACTTCATCATATGCAAAGATTTTGTATTACATTTTTGAGCTATGGGATATATTTCTGAGTTAGAAGTGAATACCTCCATTACGTTAGAACTTTGTTTTGCTCAAAAGAGAAAAGTTTGGGGAATGCAGACTGTAAAACCACAATTCTTGGCAAATTCTATAAAGAACTTCTGAAAACTTACGTGAATATCACATTCACAGCCACCTGTACTTGATACTTGGGCTGGTATACAGAAAAACCTGAAAGAATTCTTTACTGAACTGTAGGCTGATGGAAGCTGCTAATGACATGGGTCCGTTGCTCACCACTATTGCACACCTCTTGTAATGACCCAGAAAACTGAAATACAGTGGTAATCACTTGCTTTTTTACGTGGCACTTCAGAAGTCTTAAAGCAAGTATTTGGGGACAGCAGGCCAGTCATATTGTGACTCCTACAGAATACTGATGCCTCAGAATTGAACCTGAACCGTTTCATTCATTTTCATGCAGAGACATTAAGTCCCTTCGTTTATGCTTATATACACACGACCACAGAAACCATTTATCTGCTTCTTAAATAAATTTGTTACAGTATGCTCCCACTGACATCTAGCATGCAGTATGTGGTGCCAGTTAAAAGAGCAATCACCAAAAAATACCTTCTTTCCTTACACGTTTAGGGAAATATCTCCAACTTTGATATCGTCATGGAGTCTGATGAGGGCACCTTCAAGCCATCTGGACTAGGTTTTACTGGCAACGCTAAAGCTCGGGACATCGTGAAAGAGATCATGACTCTGCTGCAGCCCATCAACGTTACGGATGTTTACGATGACGCAGATGGAACGGACATCAGTTATTGGATGAGAAACGGGGTGCCTGGTGAGTGTGCTTGACAGGTGACACCACTCCTCCCATGCATGTCGGACAAGCAGACTGGTGTTTTGAAAAGAAGAAATGCTCTCTCTTAAGGAGTAAAAGGTCTTGCAGGTAAAATGTGGAAATGTTAAACGGTGGTCAACAGAAATAGGACACGAGGTGCCTTTGAGCTGCAGTTTGATAACGGTATAGATTATGCATAGCAGAACATGCCTGAAATCTTCTTTTCAGCTTTAAGGATTTATAATAATTAATCCCAGGCTGGTGTTTTATAAATAGTAAACTAAGGCAGAGGGGAATTCTCCAATGCAGAGCAAATGAATTTTTTTATTATGATTTTGACTTTGAAATACAGAGCTTTTTCTCCCTGTTTTACATGCTGAAGAAAGAATGTTTTTGAGGGGTGACATTTAAAAGGTCAGGGGGCATTAAGGTATGCTAAAGGGGTAAAATTCTGCAAAGATTGAAGTGTTTTTTGGAGCATTGCATGTGGCTCCCAGAGAGGAGCAGCTTGTTGGCAAAGAGTCTTGCAAGCTGTGCAAGAGATCAACCGCTGGCAGCATCCCTATTTCAGGAGACTCCACACTAGCATGGGGGCTTGCAGAGCACAAGAGTCCCAATTAGAGACCAGTCTGGATGAAGCCTTAGGGAATTTCCATGGTAGTTTCCTCACTTGAATAATAGTAGAAAGGAAAGTTTCATAACACTGATATTAAAAAAATTATGATCAGTTTTAAAATGTTAAGATCTTTTTCTCTGGTGTTTTATGACTGACGTAGTCTAGCATATTTGTCTTGCTAGCTTTGCCAGCAGCTACTATATGCTTAGAATCTCTTAATATTTTACTAACTGTGCTTTTATAACTGGTCTTGTGGTAGATGTAATGGATCGTGGAATATATGCCTCTTATTTATGGTCAGAACCCTTTGCTTCTCACTGGGGTGTACAAAGAGATCATAAAGTTGACTGCCTCAATAAATGTATGGATGTCTAATTTTCAAAGCAAAATATATCTACTCTGGGCAAGAAGTGTGGACGAATGGATATGGTTAAACAGCTAGGGATTCCTCTTCAGCTGGTGTGCTGGTGTCCAGGTGTAGTGCAAGCTGGTCAGTGCCATGTCCTACAGCTGTGACATTGGTGTGCACTCAGGTTCCAAGGCTCCCTGAGTGTTAGGACCATGTGCTGAGTTGAGTTGGGAGACCACAAGCACTGCTGGAAGGCTGTAGCTGTGCATCATCCTCCACTGCCTGGAAGTGCCTGTGCAAAGATGCCCTGTCCACAGTTGCAGACCAACACGTCTGTTGTAGCTGGAATATGAGAACTCGCCACTCAGCCTTGCGAGAGCTCATTTTTAAATAAATCTGATTTGTTTTCCTATTAAAAATTTTACGTGTTAATCAATTGTGGGGTGGTTTTTTTGTTGCCTGAAGCTTTGATTCGCTGAGCCCAGAGAGTTGTGATGAATGGAGCTAAATCCAGTTGGCAATTGGTCACTCTTGATGTTCCCCAGGGTTCAGTTTTGGGGCCAGTCTTGTTTAATATCTTACTGATGAGAGGATTGAGTGCACGCTCAGTAAGTTTGCAGATGACACCAAATTGAGAGGGAGTGTTGATCTGCTTGAGGGTAGGAGGCTCTGCAGAGAGATCTGGACAGGTTGGGTCGATGGGATGAGGTTTAACAAGGCCAAGTGTTGGGTCCTGCACCCGGGTCACACCAACCCCAGGTAACACCGCAGGCTTGGGGAGGAGTGGCTGGAAAGCTGCCTGGTGGAAAAGGACCTGGGAGTGCTGGTGGGCAGCCAGCTGAACAGGAGCCAGCAGTGTGCCCAGGTGGCCAAGAAGGCCAGCAGCATCCTAGCCTGTGTCAGAAACAGTGTGTCCAGAAGAAGTATGTAAGTGATTGTACCCCTGGACTCAGCACTGGTGAGGT
The DNA here is from genome assembly GCA_025345505.1 of Todiramphus chloris collaris. Classification (NCBI taxonomy): domain Eukaryota; kingdom Metazoa; phylum Chordata; class Aves; order Coraciiformes; family Alcedinidae; genus Todiramphus; species Todiramphus chloris. The sequence continues at coordinate 2,547,718 of JANVCC010000072.1, forward strand.
CCCAGCTTGAGCACTGGGGTCAGTTTTGGGCACCACAGTGTAAAAAAGACATCTTGTTGCTGGAGTGGGTCCAGAGAAGGGCAATGCAGCTGGTGGGGGGCTGGAGAAAATGTCTCATGAGGAGCACCTGAGGGACCTGGGGTTGTTTGGTCTGGGGGAAGCTGAGAGGAGACCTTGTGGCTCTCTACAGCTACCTGAAGGGAGGTTGTAGTGAATCACATAAAAATCACATAATGGCTTAGGTTGGAAGGGACCTCAGAGATCATCTAATCCAACCTCCCTGCCTCTCCACACTAGACCAGGTTGCTCAAGGCCTCATCCAACCTGGCCTTGAACACCTCCAGGGAAGGGGCATCCACAACTTCTCTGGGCAATCTATTCCAGAGTCTCGCCACCCTTGTACTGAACTTCTTCCTAAGATGCAGTCTAAACCTATTCTCCTTCAGTTTAAAACCATTTCCCCTTGTCCTGTCACTGGACACTCTTGGGAAGAGTCCCTCTCCAGCCTTCCTGTAGGTTCCCTTCAGGTATTGGAAGGCAGTTATAAGGTGCCCCCAGAGTCTCCTCCTCCTCTCCAGGCTGAGCAATCCCAGCTCCCTCAGCCTATCATCATAGCACAGATGCTCCATCCCCTGGCTCATCTTTGTGGCCCTCCTTTGGATTTGTTCCAACAGATCTATGACCTTCTTATGGTGTGGACACCAGAAGCGGATGCAGTATTTCTGGTGTGAGTTGGATGAGGTGAAGTGGGTGGGTGAGGTGGGTGTTTGTCTCTTCTCCCAGGTAGCTAGTGATAGGACAAGAGGAAATGGGCTCAAGTTGTGCCAGGGGATGTTTAGTTTGGATATTGGGAAATATTTTTTTACTGTGAGAGTGGTGAGGCCTTGGAACAGGCTGGCCAAGGAGGTGATGGACTCGCCATCCCTGGAGGTGTTCAAAAAACATCTAGATGTGGCACTCCAGGACATGGTTTAGTGGTCATGGTAATATTTAGTAGACGGTTGGACTTGATGATCTTGAAGGTCATTTCCAACCCTACCGATTCTATGATTACATGAGCTTCCTGTTAAGTAAACAACAAAGTGTTCCTGCAGCAAAAAGGAACAGCAATTCTTTTTTTCTCCCCCCATTAAACCCCTGTGGGAAGGAATTAGCTCCATAAAAAGAATTTTGTCGTCTTTAGACTGTATTTCAGACTGTACCAGGGAGAGGTCTAAGATATCTTGTAATCTTAATGCCTTGTCTGCAGTATTCTCTGGGCTCTGATGAGCCCTTATGGTATGTAATAAGATTGGAACAAGTCAAACACACTGTAACAGCTTTTATAAGTTCATCCAATTTAAACATGCAACCAACTTCAGCAATGGTATTTAAATATCTTGTTGAAAATACGCTAGGTGATTTTGTTTCTGCAACAGAGAGAGAAAATAGGGTGTATTTCTTGAACAGTAAGAATGGCTTCTGACATCATTCCTCTAGAATTGTTCTTTTTGGTGTTAAATAGATACTGGAACTCACACTTTTAGAGACTATGAACATTCCACTCCTCCAGTGCCTTTTGGTCTGAAGGATCCAGAGAGGGCAAGAGTAGGTTTGCTTTTCAGAGCTGTCCGTAACTGCTCCTGCAAAGTGGCTCTGGTTCCTTACTCTGCCTCTTTCCAGCGTGTTTATTTTTAACGGACGCGCAATGAAATGTCCCTTGTAGGGTTGCTTACAAAATGTACTCGCAAGAAAGCAGCGGTGACTCTTCTGAGATTCTAGAATGAGAGAGGCCAGGAGAATTCAGGGGGCTTTCAAACCATGGACTGAAGCTTAACTGCCACTTGGAAATCACAGGCAAGGTGATCTGCACCAAGCACAGCAGCCGAACGCTTTGTGACTGCGGCGTATGGTAAATATTTCTGCCAGGGGCAATGAGGAATGTCTGTGGCTGTGTTTTTCTAGCGATAGCCACTTTTTAGCTACTGAAAATATTTGTATAACATTTGTTTTGCTTTTTCATGAAGCATAAATCAAATTATTTTTTTCTTTTTTTTTTTTTTTTGGTGGTGTCGTGTTTTATGCTGTGTTTTTACAGTTTGAGGTGACCATTGGTGCTAAGGTGGCTCCTTTATTAATTATTGAATCTTCCTCAGCTTTCTTTTAAGGGTTCAATTACGTATTTGTTTTTAGTCAGGGCACGTAAAGCTGTTCCTTTCTAATGCTAAGTCCTTATCAAGTTTGTCCAGAATATGCAAATATAGGTGGGGAGAGGGGTTGGTTTGGTTTATTCATTTGGTTTCTTTGCATGCTTTTTCACAACAGGCTTTGTGTCTGTAAGGTTTAAAAAAGCATTAAGCAAACCCTGCTAGACCAATAGTCAGGTATTTTTGTTGGAAAAGCAAAGTAGCTGATGATCACAAGGATGCTTTGAATGTGATTTAGACCAGTTCCTAAGGTAATAGCACCAGGGCTGAGTCATCCTTCCCTGCACCCATCTATGGTATTATGAACATTCATTCAGCTTTAGGTGTTCGGGGAGAAGAAAATGGGTGCTCTCTCATTGTTGCAGAGGGAAGGCTGTTGTGACACAGAATTTAGGGACATGGTTTAGTGGGTTCTGATATGGCCAGGAATAAGGTTGGACTTGATGACCTTGAAGGTCTCTTCCAGCTGAAACTATTCTATGATTGTATGCTGATTTCCAGGAGAGCTGGTTCAAGGATGTTCCTTTCTGCCAGGCTTGCCAGGGAGGTTATCTGTTGCTGCAGTGCTTAAGATAAGAACATTTGTCTGTTAGGAACTGAGCTGTATTTGGGATCAAGCTGACCCAGGACATCAAACAGCTCCCCAAACGCACCTGGCACCTCCTCTGTTTAAAATTCGTCTGGTTACCTAACGGTCAAACTCCTTTTTCACAATGTCACTCTGAAGCTTGATGGTTGTTTCTGTCTCTTAGTCTCCACAGTGATGATGTCTTCTTTTTTGTTACATTACACAAAAAGGAGGAATTATTCTTCCTGCAACTAAGAAACTAGTAGTTTATCTAACTTTAATGTTTCTTCATAAATCAAAAATTCATTGCTAACCCCATCTATTAGTCTTTTCTCAGAGGTGGCAAGCAAATACTATTATATATCTTTTGTCTCATTTTTATGTTTTCAGAGGGTTTCTTTATCACCTTTGTTTAAATAAAATCTACTTTGGCCTTAGACACCAGACTTCAACATGCACAGTTTCCATTCTTATTACATAAGAGGTTAAATCCTTCAGTTCCACCCCTTTTCTGGAGCACACTGCCCCTTGGTGACCAACCCCCCCCATCATCCCTTGTAGCACCAAACTGAGCTTGCCGTCATGCTTGAGCCAAGGCTGCTCCTCTGTTCTGCATCAGCCAGGGAATTGTTTAAGAAAGTGATGTAGTGGGAAAACTCCTTGACTTGAGGTTGCAAGCTGGGCATGAAGAACTGGGTAAACTATTTCCCAAATTACAAGTGGGTAACCTCTGTTCATTCTTGACTATATCGCTGTTTGGATGTGATCTATGAAGTGATACTCTACTTTGGAAGTGATGTGGGAAGCTTTGCCCTTCAGAATACAGTCTTCAGGCTTGGGCAGACTCTTTGGATCCAGTTTATAAGCTTCATTTTATTGCCAGAAGAGTAAAAATTGTGAAGAAAAAGAGGAAAAATGAGATTCACATGGTCTAGGACTTCATGGGCCAGTGCTGAAAAGTCTTTGACTTGATTGTGCACAGGTAGGGGATGGATGTTGCACTTGACAAAGAGAAGACTACAAGATAAGGAAAAGAAAAAAAAGGTTTCTTTAAAATAAACATTAAACTTAAATTCCTCACTTTAATATGTAGTATTTGTGTCATTCATGATCTGAGATGTTTAGCGCAGCTTATCACACGATGACAGTTATTTGACACGTGAAATGTCTTCTCCTCACTCACGGAGCGAAAAGTTGGAGAAAACTCCTGAATGCTCCTCACAGAACTATCTCTGTGCAGTCTATTGTAAGTACTTAGATCATTTTAGTTACTAAACAGCTGCTACGTGTTTGCAGTTGCTGAGTTCCCAGCGCTCTGGGCATGTGTTGAAGGACACCGCCAGCACCAGCCACCGTGGCTCTCATTTCTCTTTTGTGGGAACGAGGGGTAAAGGGCTTGTGGTGTACACCTAGGAGACTTGATCTCAGTAAGCCTGAGATATACCAGCACTGTTGGGTCATAATTAGCAACATTGTGTTGCTTTTTCCAGGTCATTCCTTTCCTTTTAAATATTGTTCTGTTAGAATATGTTCTGCTGCAGAAGTCAAATTTTCTGCAGCTTGGGAGGTATTAATTTAAAGCAGTGTATTAAGGGAACAATTATAATTGCTTGGCACTTAAAGAACCTCCTATAAGTGCTACAGCTATTAGAAACATTTAAAACCTTGATTGCAGAAAAAAACCCGTGTGTATTAATCTGCAAAATAATTCATTGATGCTCTAATTTATCATTGTTCCATAAAAGGCTTTTGAAATTAAAAATTACTCTGCGGTAATTAAATTTAATATGCTGCAACTCTTTATGAAGGTGGATACCTTAAAAACCTCATAATTTAACATAATATCTCAGTTATATTAGCCTTTTATGTGACTTTTTCTGCTCTCAATAATGTTGATAAAGTCTTTGAGACTAAGCATTTAATGAGAGGATTAGTCTGTAAATTATGATGTGTTTTCCTGTTAGTTGTGCTGTTTGACTACCAGAGAAAGTTGACCATACTTTACATACAATTCTCTCCACCTGCATTGTGGGTTAGAGTCTAGTCTTGGCATATTGGAGTATTGGACTGTTTCTAAGAATTAACAGGAAGCATCAGAATTGCATTCGTTATTTTATTTTATTTTGCTTCATGTAGACTAGACACAGACCATGCAAGTATTCATCTGGGATAGCACTGTTGAAGAGAGAGAGAGATGGAGTTGGGTGACTCGGCACAGTGCCTGAATGCCAGTTTTACCAGTAGTTTTAAGAGGGCTTCTGTAATACAATTTTCATTAGGGAATGTGAATTTCTAACGCAAGGGCACAAGGGGGTCACGTCAAGTCAAAAATAATGTGTCATCTTTGGTTCAAAGTAATTCATGATTATAGCAAATACTTGAAAGCTGCTCATTTACACTTCTTTTGACCAAAAAAAAAGGAAGACTATTTCTGAAATGAACTTGCTGAAGTCTACCTTAACTATGAACTCCCACTGTGCAGTAATGTGTTTCAAGAGTAATTTATTAAAGACTGATAGAAATACTAAGAAGAGAAAGGTTGACACAATCAAGGGTGAATGCTGCAATTGCTAGCAGGCAGTAGTACTAAGTGGTTTTACTCCACTCAATAGTAGTGACATTTTAGTGAGAGTTAGATTATGTAAGAACAGCAGGAATATTTGAAAGTCTAGAAATTACACCTTACAGTGGGAAACAGAAGATGTTAAATCTCTTTCCATTTATGCAAAACTACGTTAAGTGATAACTCAAGTACAGCATACATATTAGGCTAGGAAATTATTTGGCTGGTTAAAGCACCTTTCTCCCTTATTTTAAAAACTAGTCCATTAGCAACTCAGGCTATCTGAGTCTAAACAAATTCAAAGTGCTGGAAACCAAAGACCTTCTTCCAGTAAGGCTACTTAGAAGGATTTTCCGTAATGACATGCCTCCTTCCCTGTTTAAACCTCACCCATTTCAAACAGACTAGCTTTTTGAAAATGAAAAGCTTTTGTCTTTGATTTGTATAACATTTAGATAATCATAATTGCAATTTTAAAAATAGGACTATTGTTAATTTGCCAATCCCAGAGGAAATTTGAACTATGAAACAAAATATATTTTCAAAACGCTACGGATAGACTGCTGAACAGCTTGGATTTCTTATTTTATTTCTAGTTATTCTCTTTTCTTCAGTATCTGTGATGCAGTTTATTTGACAAGGTTTTCTTGCTCACAAAATTAGAATTACAGCACATGGATAAAGCAGCTGATATTATATACCACTTAAATTTATCTTTCAAAAAGCAGAGGCAAGGCAGCCTTAAAATAATCTTATATGAATATTAAAATAAATTACTTTGAAACACTAACATTCTGATTGGCTTTTAGAGTCCTAGAAGAAGTAAAATTGTTCCATAGCATTCAACACTGTAGAAAGACTAAATTAATTAATCTAGGAAGGAAAGCTTTAATTAGATGTTTCAAATAAATTTGTAAATTCTAATGGTTCTTGCACTTTTTGGCAAGTGGACTTCTCTCTTAAAGAGCTTTTGTCACAGTTCCTTCTGTGGCTATTAGTAAGGCTGAATTTTTCCTTACTTTTAAGATGCTTTCTCTTCAAAAAAATTACATTAGGTGCATTAGCATAAAAGACCCTGTTATTAAATAGGATCCTTCTGTAAGCATACCGAATTCCTAAACATTTCAAAACTCATCAGCAAATTTACTCCTGCCACTCACCTTGTTAGCAGGAGAATATGTTCTGTTTCAGAAAAGAAACACTGTAAATATCTAACTGAGAATCTCATTTGGCTTTGGGGTGTGGCTGTTTTCATTCTGGCTGTGCCTCTGAGAGGCATATTAATTCTCTGTTGTTTGCTCCATGGGCAAGCTGAATTCTGTTTCTGTGTGCGGGAATATTCTTTTCATATGAAAGCATTTGCCATTTGTTGATCCTAAAAAAAAAATAAAAATCAAGTGTCGTACATTAGCACACAGAGCTCAGTGTTACCATGTTAAATATGCAGTTTGGAACTGTAAGTTAGTTAAGCCTTATGCCTAGAACAGTGCCTGGCTTCACTGAAGGTCATGCAAATAATGAAGTAAATAGGAAAAGAAAAAAAGAAAAAAGGTTTCATTTGTATTCTCTGTGGAAAGTGTTTGCCAACGGAAAGTGTGAAAGTTACATGTGATTCTCTCCACTTTTTTTTTTTTGTTTCTTTGTTTTATTTTTGTTTACCTTTTTTGAATTTGAAAAATAAGACATTCGTAGTGTGTAAATGTTGGGAGATTTCTCACCAGACGTGTAGTGGTCCAGAATGGCAATTAGGAACAACAGCAGAAATATCTGTGGATTAGTGGATTTCATTCCTGGAAAACAATCTGTAATGACATCAGTGTTAAAAACTGAATAAAAAATAAACCTTTCAGTAGCATTCCAGGAAGACCGTGCATAAGCTTCTCTTGGTGGGAGCAACACAGGTTAAACAGATTGAGATCTGGTTTGCAGCTCTCCAAGCACTTTTCTGTATGAAGTCATGTGATGAGTGTTTCTAATAGGATTCTTCAGGGCTTCATGCTTCCCCCACTATTCAGAGTTTCCGTTGGTGGTTTGGAATGAAGTTACAACAAAACACAGCTGATGTAATTGCTATTGGAATGATAAAGAATGATGAGAACAAGCTGATCATCTGGACAGGATGATTATGTTAGTGTGAGTCCACTCTCTCCAGTTTGTTCTCCTTTTACTGGCGTCCCAAAAGAAGATGCAGTATTTAGAAAAAAATCACCTCCTTGGACCTCTTGGCTACCCCGTTGCTAATTTAGATCATACATTACCTTCATTGCTGCCAGGTCTTACTGGTGCCTCTTGTCCAGCAGGGCCTGCAGGTCCAGTTCTGCAGAGCTGCTACCCTGCGTGCGCATTTACAGCCTGTACTGCTGCCATGGGTTGTCCTTGTTCCCATACAGGACTTCACTTTTGTCTTTCCTGGATTTTCTGAGGTTCTTGCCAGGCCACTCCTGAAGCTTTTTAGCTCTGCCTTCCAGCATACATGACTGCTTCTTCCACAGATATAATGAAGACTCAGGCCATCCCTGTTGTCTGGGTCATTGCTGGAGCTGCCAAGGGTACTGACATGTCATTGGCCCCTGAGGATCACACCAGTCATCATCAGCCACCAGTTAGACCTCAAGCTGTTGATGGCTACCCTTTGAGCCTAGCAGTCAAGTCAGTTTTCCGCTCACTTTTATTCCACCCCTCTAGTCCATAATTTTGCTGGGGACAGAGGTTAGTTTGTCTGGCTTACAGTTCTGTAGATCCTACTGTATAACATTTGCCTTTTTTCAGTCATTGTGGCTGAATTGCCACAACTTCCCTGAGATGATAGAAAGCAACCTCTCAGTGGTGTTGGTCAGCTCCCTCATGCATCCCATCCAGTACCATTAACCTCTATCTGCCCCATTTACTTAATGCCTAGTTTCATCTTCCTATGAGTAGTACCTGTTCCATGTTCTCCACAACTCTGCTGCCAGGCAGAAACCTGAGAGTTACGTTAAAGTTTAAACCACAGTGAATATTTTCTTACTATCCTTTCATCACTCATTATAGCAGATATAGCAAATAATATAAGCACTAGCACAGCATTTTTTTTTCCCAAACAATCTAAAAGTTTTACATGGAAAGGAGGCTGTAAATCATCTTGACTGATGACTGTGCAGGGCCCATTGGAGGTTTGAACCAAATGTGGTTTTGATCCAGGATCAGAAAGCTTTTTAGTGACAGAGCCTTAGATATTACTCAGAAAACTTGTCCCTTCCTTAAGCAGCAAATACATCATGCTTTCATTTGCAGGTGACATTTTAGGTGTAAATGTCTGAGGCTTCTGAAGAATGCTCTTTGATAGTAGACCTAGCTGAACAAATACAAAGATCAGAAATCATTTATAGAGACATCTTGCTCAAAGGAGCAAGTTCAACATTACTTCAGTGACAGTCTCACCAGGGCATCCTTAATATTTATAAACTTCAGAGTGGGAACCCTTCTAACTGTCTTCAAACCTGATTCTGCAGAGTTGGTCTACAGTGCTACTGAATTTCTGAAGAATAGAATTTATTGAGCACCAGTTTTTTCCCTAGATGTCTCTCTTTCCAGTGACATTACATGTGTTTTCACGCAATAATTACAGTCAATTCAGCCATGGAATTGACTACAGAAAAACACTTCACTGTGAAAGAAACTGAATATACATTTGTATTTTGTAGTGGCAGCTCCTTGAGAAAGGATTGTGGGCTACATAGGAATTCAAGAGGGAAGGTACAGGGTTATTATTCTGTCTCTTATATCAGCTGCCATCATCACTGAACAATTTATGCTTCCTCAGTTTCCCTAATGTTAACACTTGCCTGAGGAATGCCGTGAAGTTACATTTTGTTTATAAGGTTCAATAAAGAGGAAGGATTCTTCAATGCCCTCCTAATTAAGCTGATCCATCTTCTGCTGAAATCATCAGACCTTGCATTTATTTAGCACAGGAGCAGCTTTACCAGATCAGATGTTGTAGATGCGTATGAAGAAGACAGCAGTGTGTATGGAAAGACCTTCCTACAAAATCATTTTAGGGACATCAAAATAAGTCTGTAAGAAGAAAGCACACACCTCAACATGAGCAGCAGTTGATTCATATTCTCCATCCAAAGACACAGAATTAAGAATTACTATCCATCAGGGCCTGTCTGTCCACAGCTCTCAAGTGTTTGCAGTGCCCGTGACAGAGCACGGTCTCTATCGCCACGTAGGGCTTGGAAATCCACCAAAAAAAAGGGCACTTTTCTTGTTGCTCAGCTGGCTAAACTGGATGTTAAAACAGTTCAGTTCTATTAACTATACTAAGCCCAAGCAACGACTTTCTGGGACAGCAGAATTTTTGTAGTTGTTGCTGTTGTTTCTACAGAAAGTTGAGGTAAAGACTGATCTCTAGAGTAAATAAGGGATTGTGGCATACTCCTAAAAATGTGCAACTTCATCTGCTACTAAAAAAAAGGGCAAGCTTGTTGTCAATGGGCTTGATTATCCATCTGTTGTCAGTTGGGATCTTCCATGTGTTAGAAAAGGTTTATGGATTTTCAAATTGGAAGCAGTTGGAAACCATTAATGTGGCATTGTGGAAGGGAAAATTTGAAAAGCTTGGTTTCTCAAAGGGTAGATTCTCTGTCCCTACAAGCAGAGGCATGAGGGTGTAGAGTACTGGCAATTTACAGCTATCCCTGATCCCCTGGGAGATGGGTAATGTACAAACACCTTGCTGTCTGGAAGATACTGGAAACATCTTGCAAAACTAAATTAGAGTTACGAGACAGAAAGGTACAATTATCTGAGGACAGAGGTTATTTGTAAAGACTTCTAAAGCCAAATGGTTTTACTAAAGCAAGGGTTGTCTGGATAGCCTGTCTGCTGCTCTCCCTCCCCAGATCCAAACCCACAGTAACGACAACCAAAGCACAGTGGAAGGTGCTGGGAGCAGGTTGAGAAACATCAGTGCTTAGTTGCCCATCTCTGAGCAGACATGTCAGAAGAAATGATGAGGTTTTAGAAGTGATTTTCAAATTTTTTTATGCCTTGTGCTCCCTAAATAGGAAACTTCCAAAGGAAGGACATTTAGCACTGTTTTCCACACATGCATTGCAGTTCATGTGAAATATTTAGGAGCAGGATGTTTTCCTGATCTGAAGTTCTTATTTCTAGACTGTTGGTAGGATGCTACAAGCTTACTCCAGAAGTCCGATGTCTGGTTTAATGCTGCATGCAAGGCTCACTTGGGGTAGTGATCCTGAATTTTCCTCTGCCTCACAGGCCAAACATGTCTGTAGCCATGGATCAAGTCAAGCCTCTGAGAAAGACAGTCTGTAGTCAGTTAAGGAGCTATTTCAGAAGCGTGTACTACCAGATGAGATTTCAAAGAACCATAGAGAAGGTCTACAGAGAGCCTCTGAACATCCCCCACTCCAACACAGCCTCGGCAATGCCTGTGTCATGACTTTCAATGCTTGTTTATGCTGGCTTTGAAGATCCACAATAATGGAAACATTATCGACCATCTGGTTTGTCCTAGTGCTATTCTTAGTGCTTAGGGACATTTTTCTAGTATCTAATGAAAGTCTTTTCTGCTGCAATTTAAGTGTATTAGCTCTCTTTACTTTATGTTGTAAACTCAAAGATGTGCTTATTTCTTTTCTCTTGCAGCAGGTTTTTATGTCAGGTTGATTTTTTCCTTTCTTGTTGTAGTAGTTTATACATGCCCCTACTCATCATCACCCTGGGTATCTTTTTCAAGTATCTCGTTAGTGAATATCACTTACAAAATTCTCATTGTGCACTCTCTCAGTACCCCTGCTATACATCCCTGTCATCTTTTAGTGTAGGAAGACCCTACTCCATTGTTTTGGTCTATAATGGAAATGCCAAATAGCCTCAGACCCCTGAGGTGCTCACTCTATAGATCCATCCATTTTTTTTTTTACTCTTTGAATACACTATGCATCCAGTTTGGATCAACCTTATACTATACCTAATTTTCTTTTTCTCTTCTGGTGTCCTTCGTGATTAACATAGAATGGCTTAGGTTGGAAGGGACCTCAGAGATCATCTAATCCAACCTCCCTGCCTCTCCACACTAGACCAGGTTCCTCAAGGCCTCATCCAACCTGGCCTTGAACACCTCCAGGGAAGGGGCATCCACAGCTTCTCTGGGCAATCTATTACAGAGTCTTGCCACCCTTGTACTGAACTTCTTCCTAAGATGCAGTCTAAACCTATTCTCCTTCAGTTTAAAACCATTTCCCCTTGTCCTGTCACTGGACACTCTTGGGAAGAGTCCCTCTCCAGCCTTCCTGTAGGTTCCCTTCAGGTATTGGAAGGCAGTTATAAGGTCCCCCCAGAGTCTTCTCCAGGCTGAGCAATCCCAGCTCCCTCAGCCTATCATCGTAGCACAGATGCTCCATCCCCTGGCTCATCTTTGTGGCCCTCCTTTGGATTTGTTCCAACAGATCTATGACCTTCTTATGGTGTGGACACCAGAAGCGGATGCAGTATTTGAGATGGGGTCTCATGAGAGCAGCGTAAAGGTGGAGGATCACCTCTCTTGATCTGCTGGCCACACTCCTCTTAATGCATCCTAGGATACAGTTGGCCTTCTGGGCTGTATGAGAGCACTGCTGCCTCGTGTTGATCTTCTCATCAGCCAACACCCCCAAGTTCTTCTCTTCTGGGCTACTCTCAACCCACTCTCTACTCAGTTTCTGTTGTGCCTGGGATTGGCCCGACCCAGATGCAGGACCTCACACTTCAACTTGTTGAACCTCATGCAATTTGCACCGGCTCATTTCTCAAGCCTGTCAAGGTCCCCCTGGATGGCATCCCTTCCCTCAAATGAGTCTACCACACCACACAGCTTGTTGTCATCAGCAAACTTGACTTTCAACATAACTTTCAACTTTTGATAGGATCAGAAAGTTAATTCAAAGGGAGCTGTCATGTATACTGTGGACTAGGTGCAGGACCATACTTTATTCTGGTAGCATCTGGGGATCACAGTGCTTTTGTGCCTGACATTAAAAGCACTGATCCAAGGTGTATGTTTTGGGATTTCTTCATAGTTAGAATGCATTACAGAGGTAGTTTCTGTAGGTAGATTAACTCTTTAAGTCTTTATGGAACGAAAGACACTGAGAAATGTTGATTGGTAGAAACAAGACCTATTTTGATGAAATTAGAATAGAAAAAAACAGAATGGTGAGTTTCTCTAAGATTAAACATTTAAAATTTAGAGCAATCATTGAAATTTTTTAAGGTTTTTTGATTTCATATACATATTAAGTCAAGAAAATGTGCATGATTGGAGTATTTGGTTTTACTGTTTTATTTCACTGTGTGAGAAAAATTTGGGGCGCCTTTTCATTTGAGTTGGGAAAATGCAAAACCAGAATTGTGTCATTTGCTACGGAGTGAAAAGCCCAGCTTTTACGAGTTCTGCCTTTCATCATCTGCCTCTCTTAAGGATTCCATGAAACTATAGTTCTTTGCATCATGTATTGCTGCAGCAAGGTAATATGGGTTACAGGTTATTAATTTAATCAAAGCAAACCAATCTTTATACTGTACAAACTACTCTCTGGAATTTGTTGCAGACATGAGCCTGATTAGTTCCAGCTTTTATCAGATTGTCCCATTATGTCTTTATGTGGAAGCTACCAACAAAAATATCATCATTTCTGGAAAGAAAAATGAAAAGTACATGAGAGACATAAGCGAACAGCACAGAAAAGATGAAGAGTTATCCTCCATAATATTACATTACATTACAGATAGTGCTCTATTGTATTATAGAGAATAACAATTTACCTTTTGTAATATAACCAGAGGATCAGAGCATCAACACTAACCAGAGAACAAATCTAAGACAAAAAGACACGCTTCTCTTGACAATGGATAGCTGAATGGAGGAAATCAGCACCACAATATGCTGGTGGCACAATATGACCAGAATCAACCTTAAATTTGAAACACATAGACTTACTGCATGGGAGAATGGTCCAGCAAAAGCTGTTCAACACAGTGACAGGAATGTAAATTCCTATTCATAAAGTCCTTAATCTCTTGATGGATGGACAGGTATACTGAAGGAAGGTCTCTTTGTGTTTCTCCCATTCTTTCTCACAACACTGGCTGCTACCAAAGAGAGAGTAGCTGGATGGCTCAGCCTTTGAGGTATTTTTTTCCAGTTCAGCTGTTTTTGTGTTCTAAGTAACTCTAATCTGAATATAATCTGACTTGTGCTAAGTAATCTGGGTAACCAGGCTCACAGTACTCTACAGTCAGTGACCTTATAGGTGCAGGAATGTTCTGCGTGTTACTTACATTGTCAGATGTCAATTATGATGCAGTTTTATCTTTGAGCCTTTGTACATTATAAATCCAAGGCTCTCATCCTGCAGCCAGGGACCTGTGGCTTCCCTCTGCAGCACATGGCCCAAACTGAATGCAGTATAACACAGATGGGAAGGGAAAGGGAGAGGGAAGGTGAAGTGGCTAGGGTGGAGTTGTGTGAAGTCTCAGGTTTTTAGTTTTCCAGGCTAGCTACTCTCAAATGAAAGCATCTTTTAGTTGGTTTCCAGGTTTAGGCCAGAGATAAGCAGGAAATATTAATGATACCAGTGATCAAGTCCTTACATATTACTTCACTTCTGAATGGATTTGAAATGAAAAAAAAAATTATCATGTGTTTTCATTTGTATTTCAAAGCAGAATGAAGGGCCCATGTGTTCAGAAAAATGCAACTGAAGGATGGACAGTTGTTTTTCTTTCACTCAGGCTTTAAGACTGACCTGGACCCTCCCGTTAATAGCAGCCCCTGGAGAAGCAGGCAAGTGGTCTTGGAGGCTGCAACATGCACCTGCACAGTCTATACTGGTTTCAAGTAACCCAGAGTGCATTCTCATTTTGTTGTCTCTGCATGTAGAGAGCTGCAGAATTGAGATGTCCACTAATAGCTAAAGTCCCTATTTTTGGTGAATCCTAGGTTAATTCTTGAGGGATTTTGTTTCCTCCATGACAAAGGGCTAGGGAGGTTCCCAAGCTGGTTGACCAAGTGCCACTACCAGCCTTGAAAATTGTTATTAGCTCCCCAGACACCATTACCCTCAAGCTTGGAACTGCCAGCAGCATGAAGGAGATCAGGTCTGACCCAGCAGTTCTCGCTGGCGTCTTGTGCTGGAGCTGAGCATCTCAGGGCTTCGACACTCCACTGCAGTGGCTTGTTTCCTCGCCCTGAACTATTGTAGCCCTTTCACCTTCTAGCTAAGAAACAGATTGCCTTGTGCAGCTAAAAACTAATCGACAAGTTTTAGACACCTTAATCTTGAAAACATCCCAACTTAACACATATCTGTAATTTTAAATCCCTAAGACATTCTAAATGGGAAGCGTTGAGGAAAGTTAATTAGTCTGCCTGCTTCTTCCCTTAATTCCCAATTACTGTGGGTACTCTTCTTGTGCACCAAAACCTGCTGGCTAGATTTTAGGGCAGAAATTCATGTGCAGTCATGATTAAATACACATGCATTTGATGCTGTTGAAGTGCTCTGCATTTATGTCTTTTATTTCAGGCCAGCTGGGGGAAAGAAAGGGTCATCACACAGTTAAAAATGTCATTTGCTTGCTTCTTTTCCCTGCAGCTCCGCTCTTTCGGTCACACAAGTAGTTACCAGGAAATCTCGTCATTGTAGGATGATTTTTGAGCCATGGGTGCAATGTTTTTGAGAATATTATGTTGGTATCTTGAAAATAATTTTCACTCGATATACTCAACCTCTTGACAATGTCATTTCAGTATCCCTTGGCCCAAGTATGACTTCAAGTTTCTAATTAGAGAGCAAGAGAGAAGAGGTGGTGCATGGGCCATTGGGCCTGAGTTAAGAGACTGCTAAGAAAAACTCCTGAAATAATTTAACAGGCGTGAGAGCTCCATCCATGCTGAGCCAGCCCTCCTGCCTCCGTGGAATCGGGCAGGGTCTCTGCTTTGCCTGTGTCTTGTGTTGGTCCTCCCCAGCCAACTGTCCCTCAGCTTTCCCTCTCTGAGCTGTGTGAGTTTTGTCTCTCTCAGCCTTCCTTATGGCTTACCTGGGCACAAACTTCTGCCTCCCTGTTTTATGCATAGAGCATCATTTCTCTGGGGAAAAAAAAAAAAAAAATCAGGCAGTATAGAATATTGTACCCATTGTGGGTAGTGGTATCCCATGCCTTTTGCTGCTTTTCTTTGGTTGATCTCTTTTTCTTTTTTGATTTGCAGTGCATTTTAAATTCATTGAGATGGGAAAAAGTGTGATTGCTCTTTCACTGTTTCAAGGAGAAGGTATTTGGCTGCTCCACTCACTAAAATAGAAAGCTGTAAAGGCACTCTGGGTGCCTCATCTAATTCCAGATAAGCCTTGAGCTCCTGATACTCGTCACAAAACAGAATCTAATTACTGAAGTAATTATTATTGCCTTCTCTGCTACACTGTGTTTTTCCAAACGCAGAGCCACCTCTGGAGTCACAACGTGGACCCTGCTGGCAGCAGTGGGATGTGATGACACTCTGTCAGCCTGGGAGCAATTTGACTGTACTTACCTGGAATGAGTTGCTTATTTAAAAGCTCACTTCTCTATTTTTTGACCCTGAAAAAAGTATGTGATGTGAAAGATTTCCCTTCTTCACTCAATGCATTCAGTGGCAGAATTTCTGAAAAGGTGCATTTCACCTCTTCTGAGGAATCTGATACCAGCTAAGGCTAAGGTTGGGCTACCCAGGACTAATGAGACCTGCCAGGTTTTCTTCTTCTGTGTCAGTCCTTGTAGGAGTGAGAGGTGAAAACTATTCAACTGATAATCAGGCTAGACTATTTTGCCATGATGGATCTTAAAGAGAGAAAAATTATCCTCTTTTTATTTTTCTTTTTTTTTTAACTATCAATTGCCTGTTAGTTCTAGAGTGAGGATGTAAAAGTAAAATGGGGATGTAAAAGCAAAACAAATATTTTCCAGAATGTAAAAATCATTCATTCAGATATTATTTTTAGATAAGGCCATTCATTCCAGTTTGACTGTGTAGTCATTGCAGTCTTTTTAGTTTCTAGCGTGCCATTCTATTTAGCAACTGCACCTTTGGCTCCTGAAAGTTATAAATTACCTGGGGGATGTTATAGGTGTATGTATATGTTTGCTGTGTGAAAAAAAGTTCTCAGTTTATGTATTTGAGAAAAATGAGTGGTCATATCTACTCTTTTCCAATGAAACCTGAGTATTTGGAACTTTTTGGTAGGCTGTGATGTTTACCTTTATTCTCAAACTTCTCTTAATGATGACTGTAGTATAGGAAACATTTTAATTGATTTGAAAAGTGTATGTTAGTAAAACAATCAAAAGGAAGGTGGGTCAGCAAGGATAGAGATCTAAATCCATCTAATGTGGGTTTAGTGCCCTGAGTGCCTGTCAGATGGGATTCTGGTTATGAAAACTTGCACTCGGGGTGCACGTCTTTCTCCTATGTAAGGGAAGCATGGCAATGCAGATTAAGATTTTTTGGAAGGAATGTATTAGCTTCTAGCTTCTCTCTAGTAAAACAATTATAATAATTTGGTAATAATTATAATAATTTGGTAATAATCTTTCCCTAGGCTGCTTACAATTGTCACTGCTGTCTCTTTTTCCTCTTTGCATTAGTCTATAGGGCGTGTTTGAATGTAGCACCATAAACAGCTTTACAAGAGGATGCTTGTGCTTGATTTCTTTGACTAAACCCACACCAAAATGGCTTCAATTTATACATCTGTAAACACTTCTCTACGTCTTAGCATGGGCACAATATATCAGAACTATGGTAGGGACTGTAGGCATCTGGAGGACAGTTTTCAAGCCTACACTCACAGCTCAGTGTTCAAGGCATCTAGACACACCTTGTTCTGCTTCTGTAAAGTTGCTTTCCATGTTTTAAATGAGTCCTTCACCCATGCAGCTCTAATTTGAATGAAAACAGAAACCCCCTCAAATTTATAAGAAAACAGCATGTTCTGTGCATGGTAATACAGAGAATGCAGTAATCCTGTCTTTAAGGCAAATGCTATTTGCATTTACTGGTCACTGAAAGCATGAAGGTGAACCTTTCAATTTAAAATTAATTGTCTGCTTCTCTTAGTGTTCTTTCTATGCTTCTATGACTTCTGTTTCACTCTTAATGTATTTGCATTTTGTGCAATGTGTGTTTGCAGCATGGCAAAATTCCTATCGTCACAACTCAGATTTCCAGGTTTGAAGACTCATGTTAGTTAGGGACATTATTTACTCTGTCTCCTTCTAGGATTAGTTCTGCTGTGTGGATTAACCAGAGTCCACATACAGTTCGTGATACACTGAAGGGTCAGAGCAGGTGTGAGGCATTTCTGTCCTTCTCTCCCTGAAAGGACAGAAATCCTTTAATTTCCCCTTTTCTTTTCCAAGTGTGGCCCCATGTAATTTAATGAAGTATTAAAACAAAGACTCTGAGATTGTGGAGAACAGTGTTGCAGCAGGAGTCTTCACTGTACCTTAATTGTTGTTGTTGTTAAAGTATCTTGTTCCGTTGCAGCTTTTTGGACAAAAATATGCAATTTATTCCTTAAGAACATTGAATGATTAGAACTGCTTCCTGCTACTCTCTGTTTACAGTGTGATCTGTAGGAGGATTACTACAGCTTCGCTTCAGAAATGACTCAGAACTCTCAGATCTGAACAGCACAATAAGATCAGATCTGGACATTTTTTTCAAGTACCCCTCTGTTTTCCTGTTAATAATGAACTAATTAAATACATCCTGGTTTGTAGAGCAAATGAAAGAGGTATTACTAATATCTGGAACCTGTACTGTTTATTAGGAAATAGCTTGTATTTTTTAAAAATTCAAGTATGCATTAATCAAACTAACCACAGATATTTTGAAGGCTATTTTAGTATTGTAGCCATAGTATTCTTCCAGCCTTGTCATACATCTGAAATCCACTATGACCTTGAAGAGTTTGATAGTCCCAATGGGGTATGACAATAGAGCCAGTAAAAACCACTGCTCAACCTAACAGTGTGGTTGTAGAAATGCAACTGCTGTTAGTATGGTATAAAGTACAACAGACTCAGCTTAGGATGTGTTTTACTTAAAGTAAGGGCACTGTTCATTTTTTCCATAACTAGTTAAGCACCAGGATGGTGATGAACAGGCTTTGTTCACCACTGAGGCTGGACAGAGCTCTGCTGAGTTATCCCTATGAATACTGGCATCTCTAGCAGTAGGCAGCTTGCTGGGGTGGACCCTACAGGAACTTTGTGATTAAACATGCAGTTGTGATTGTATCTATGAGAGGAAGGTAGAACCCGGAGAGAGCTTCACTGGAAACCTGCACGTTTCCTCTCAATCTCCAGTGTCCTCTGGGAAGAGCAGACCTAAAGGCTTGCATTAAATTGCACTCTGAGTTTGGCTTAGGAAATAGCTCCATTGATTGTAAAATACAAGGAAACTTCTTGAGCAGATTGAAAGTATAAATGAAGGCAGACAGTTCCTGCAAACAGAGATGCTGCTCGAAACCCTGAGACATGGGTTATTTTCACAGTTTCTGCTTGCCACATCCAACCTCCAAACCATCCAGGGTTTTCACTGGTTTTCCCACTGAATTTCTGGGGTGATTTGGACACTGTTGGCACAGGGTGGAGCAAGGGGCATTAGCAGGAAGTTCTTTGGCTAGCAGAGGACAGTGAAGAAAGCAGTCCAGTACTTTGGGTTTCTGAGGAAGTTTCTAACATCAGCCACATGGTGCAGTTATACAGAGTACAGAGACAGACAGAAATGCGTTTGGTTAAGAAAGATGGTTTGTATGGGTCCCAGTCTTCATCTGACCCTCATGTGTGACATTTAAAGCTTAATGGCATTGAAATAAATCACATGCTCAAATTTTATCTGCTTTACTGAGCTGAGGCATAAACAAGCAGGTGAAAAAGAATTCTAAATTAGAGAAACTGCTGATTTTGTAATGACTTTCATTCCTCTTACACGATGTTTGAAGAGAATGCAAAATGTAACAGATTTATAAATCCAACAACCAATTTTAAAACTATCAACCAATGCAAAATGTAACAGATTTATAAATCCAACAACCAATTTTAAAACTATCAACCTTGTTAAGTAGCCTCTATGGAATACATGTAGCCATATACTTCATTTTAAAGAAAACACAAATGACATAAACTATATTAAAATATACAGGATATATACATATGTATACAGACATCCAATACAGGTATGTAACCTTTCTAAACTGAAGTGCCTTAAGTAGGGAATCCCCTACACAGGGATCTGTGAATCACTGAACCAAGGCGATCACAGAGTCAAGAGACAGAAAATACAAAAGTAATGGAAGAGTCCATGTAGCTTTTGAAGAAAGAAGTCATGCCTCACCAATCCAGCAGGGCTTTTCCACAGCTGTTTATAACCATTGTTGTAGCTGGATCTGGTCAGCAAAGTACAGTTGAATCTTCAAAAGCTCCTGGATCAAAGCCCTTTAGAGAAATAAGCTACTGTGAGATAAGAGGTATTTTCCTCTTGCAGAGTAATACCTGATTAAAAGAAGGTAGAAATAAATTGTCAGGCTTCATAATGGAGAAGGGCTTTATTAGGCTGCTCAGTCACCTCCTTTTGGCATTTTGGATCTTTACAAAACTCCGTGTTAGCTGCAAAGGGAGTGAATAGCAAGAATAACAAGTTGGCAAAGTTTGCTGCTGCCTACTTCAAACATTTCGTATCAAAACTGATGCTGACTGTGAAAATGTGACAGTAATCTTACAGTAGAAAAATACAACAGCCAGTGACATTTTTGTGTTAGTAAATGCTGAGTAATGCGGTACATGTGCTGTGCATAGACAACAACAGGATCCACGTGAGTTATTTTCAAGAAGAAAGATCTGGGAATCACTGTAGATAATTGTCTGAAATTCAATACCCGGGAATGGTACAAACCATAGTGTTTTGTGAGGTTGGGGAAGGAAGAGAGGAAACAGAAAGCATACAGAGGTGAGGCATCATGGTGAGCCACAGTCAGTGACATCGTGAGCCCAGCCACACGCTGCCCTTTCAGGCAGCATTGGGCTTCTCATCTCAGACCTGGTAAAACACCATTAGAAAAGCAAAAGAGTCTGCTTTTCTTCAGGTTTTTCTTCAGTTTCTTCAGCTTGGGAAAAAGCTGATGATTTAGGGTGTGATAAAAGTGTATGAAGCCAGCAGTGGTTTGAGGAAGGTGGCCAAAGAAGGGCAGGGTGCTGCTACTCCAGCTCTCAAAGCGAGAACTGTAGCAGGCCCCCGTGAAAGGCTCAGGCACACCGCGCGTTGCCACGGGCAGCCCTGGCAGGCCAGGGTGTAACGAGGTTCAAAGAGGGGGTTAGGGAAAATGCGGAGGACCTCTCCATCCCAGGTAGCCAGCCTGCAAGGGTGGGGTCATGGTTGGGCAGCACCAGATAGGAAAACTCACGTCTTTGTTTTCTCTTTGTAAAAAAAAGAACTTTTCTGAGTGTGGGTGAGTGGTGGGAGAACCTCCAGTGCCTCTTCTACCATTGAAGCTTCATCTGTTTGTCTGGGGTTCTTCTAGTTAAGGACTGTTTCAGATATTATTTTAGATTCTAGGCAACCTGTGCTCTATGGAGTAGAGCTACTTCCTTCCCTGAGACCTCATTTCACAGGATTTCGTGCAAGTTTAGATTGAATCCCAACCGTCGCCGGTCCTCTGCCGCGATGAGCGAAAGGTTAACGTGTTGCAAAAGTAACTGTGATAATCCTGAGCTGTAATCCAAAGGATTAATTCTCAAACGCATTAACCAAAACAAGAAATAATGCACACTTCATATTGTCTCCTTTACGGTGCAGTCCCATTTAATTAGGCACTGAAAGAACCTACTGAAAGCTTTCCCCCTGCCTTGTTGTTTGAATCATGAATTTTAAAGACTTCTGAGAGAATGACTCAGGAGGTGAAACAGCAGGACTTCTGCTGTTATTTATAAGCTCTGTACTGGAAACTATTTCAGTGTCTTTAGCCATGAAACTCAAACAACTTAGCCTGTAATTTCATCATTTAAGAGTAAATGACAGAACTAATGCTGTCAGCACCCCACTAAACAGCATTAGCATTCTCCATTGCCTCTACTTACTTGAAAAATGGATAATTAAATAATTGACATTAAAACCAGCTATCAACTACAGGTTATTCTACAAAAGGAGAAGTTAGTACGTGTGCTAAAATACCTGCAATGCGTGTCTGCAGTAACTGAGCTTTCATTACAGTAATAATTCTGAAGACTGTGATTGCGCTCCGCGGGTCTTGCGGCAGTGGGGATGCTGTGGCATGTGGGGAACCACCCAGCCAACCCATCCCAAACCACTGCTGTTGCAGAAGATTTACTCCCTGACCACTTAAGGTCTGTGACTTCACCGAGTTTTAGAAAGAAACAAAACTAAAGTAAAAAAAAACGTGTTTCTGTTCATATCTTTTATCTGCTCTTTCTTTGGTAGCTCTTTGACACACATCCTTTGAAGGGAAAATCCTGTGTCCGGCCACCTCTGCCCTGCAGTTTTGACCTTTCCAAATGTCTGGGGCAGCAGTGCTCCAGCTATGAGAAGTGAGAGGCTATTGATTCAGTTACTGTATGGAACATACATGTAACCCCATACCCCCATTCCATAGGGTGTGTAGAAGCACCAAAGCTGAGTTAACACTCTTCTGTGAGGAGAATGCTCTTAACTTCAGTATTTATGCTTTCCTGGTACGTAGCCATTTTTAACTACCTAGAAGATTGTGATGTGTCCCTTTGCCTCTTTTTTTTTTCTTTTTCCCCCATTTCTAAGTACTCAATGTAAAGAAAAAAGACATGTATTTCATCGAGTCTTGCTTTATTTCCAAAGCATTTGTTTTCCAGTACATTCCTGAATAGTGTCATTGGCACTAAAAAGATCCAAGATTGGAATAAACTTCCTAAAGAAGTAAAGGAGTTTTTCTTGTTTCTTAAGGACGAGTCAGAAAACAAAGGCAATCTTTAATAGATGAGGGGAGAAAAAAAGGCATCTGTATTTTGTAGCCAGGAAAATCACTGCAGAAATAAAAATGAGGTGTCAAAGATCAGATGTGTGTGTTGACACCTTACTACAAGCAATACCTTTGATAGTATACAGGTTTGTCTTGACAAGAAAATGCAGCTCAAACACATAGGTACTGGGAAGAGGCAAGAGATACCCACGTTATCTTGCAAGCCTTTCTTTTAGCTTCATAAAATTACAGAATCACTGAGCAAAATATCCCTTATTAAGGCGTTTCCAACTTTGCTGTTAGGAGGTAGTGCAGCTTGCTGAACAGGGCACTGGCCTAGGCTCAGATGTCTGGCATCTATTCCCTTCTCAGCTGCTGGGAGAAAATGAGTGTGCCATTTCATCTCTGCATGTCTCGCTCACCCTGCAGTCCCTCTTGTCTGTTTACAGTGTATTTTCTTCTGAGCTGCAGTCTTTATTATCTGGAGAGGTCTACCTACTGTGTAAAATAGCAGGGTGGCAATTCTGACAGCTCCTCTAGGGACGACTGTAAAAGGAAACCTAAAAAAGATATACATTGTTGTAATACATTTGCATCTTAACTTCAGTGCATGGGGCAATGCCCGTGCAGAGGTCAGTATCCTAAAGACCTAACTGTAATATTGAAGACCCAGCACACCCAAGAGAGGTTATATAAACAAGTGGGGAATTTCCCATCATAATTGAAAGTTTCATGGAATAGTTATTTCATGAAGTTTACCTGAGAGCAAAGACAATTGGGAAGCCATTGATAGGGCTGCACAGCAAACACGTGCTGACCTCAAGACTCACATTTGACTTCCTTTGGCAATTAAATGCTCTTTGGGATATAAAAAAGAAAAACAAAATGTAGGGAGGAATATAATGCAAAATGTTTTACATTGAAAAAAATACTCTGGAGATACTATATGCTTTCTCCCTTGACGATATCTGTGGTTTATGGAAACTGCCTTTGTAATTATTCTGACAAGCAATAACTAATTTTCTAGTCATTGTTTGCACAAATGTCAATAATTTTAATGCTTAAATATCTGTCACTACAGTTTAATTCTAATGGTAACTTACCACAGCAGTCCATATGAAGGCAGTAGTGCCTGATGGTGGTTGATAAGAAGCAGTGGTCATCATTGACACACTCATTGTTCATTCTGTGGTTCATTCATCCTCTTACCTCAATAGCAGCATTGCATCTTCTTAAGCTGGAAAGGAAAAAAATGTGGCAGACAGTTTATTAATGTGTAAAGACTTGATGTCTAATGCGGACATGTTATAAGTTGTGTGAGTATTCTGGCTATCAGCTAATTAATTGAGCATTGTGCACTTCATGCTGAGATCAGAAGCTAGAAGGGATGGTCTGTTTTTTTAGAAGGGGTGGTCTGTTTTTCAGAATTCCTCACATGTGTATGTGTCCTTTCATCAAGACACAGTTAATGAAAATACATTGCCAGTATCACTTACCAAAGCAGCTGCTTTCACCTTCCTCACGCAGGGCATCAAACTGTGTATGAAATAGCTGGTAATGCAGAGACTCAACAAATGAGTTCAAGACACGAATGAAGAATTTGTTTATGGTGTGTCAGTTACAAAAGATGTCTGAATGAGACAAGGAAATGGCACCATGGATTAGAGAGTCCCACAGAATTGTTGATGTTGGCGTGCATCTCTAGAGCTCATTTAGTCCAAGCCCTCTGCTCAAGCAGGGTCAGCTGCAGCAGGTTGCCCAGGACCATGTCCACTCAGGTTTTTAATATCTCTGGGCAACCTGTGCCAGTGTTTGACCAGCCCCTCAGTAAAAAAAAAAAAAAGTGTTTTCTGGTGTTTAGATGGGATTTCCTATGTTTTAATTTGTGGTGATTGCCTCTTGTCCTGTCAGTGAGCACTACAGAGGAAAGCCTGGCTCCCTCTTCTTCACTCCCTTCTGTCTGGTGTTTAGACAGATCAGCTGAACAGCACAGCCCCCTCAGCCGTTCTTCACACGAAAGATGCTCCAGTCCCTGAATCATCTTAGTGGCCCTGTGCTGGAGCTCCAGGCGGGTAGATGGAGAGATGCTGTTTCTGGTGGTGGTGCCTCTGGTGCAGTGGCAAAGGGGCAGCGTATCTTACTCCTGCTCCATGAGGTAGCCACCATCTGTGGATAGGAGACAAGGTCCTGATGGCATATTTGTGAGAATATTTCAGGCAAGTCACAAACAGAGAGGGTGACAACAGTAGCAGTAAAAGGCTGACAGACAACAGTTGTTCTGTTCGGTTGTTGCTTCTGGTAATTCACATTAACAAAACACAGAGCAAAGGACTACTTTGGTGTGGTTTCATAGTGTTGCCTTATTTGCCTCACAGCCTGCATGACAGTGAATCAATTCAAGAAGAAACACTTGGCTTTTGGTGGCAGGGCTTGGGAGATAGCATGTCTTAAAAGAAGGTGCAGCACTTGGGGAAGGTAGAAGGAGTGCATACTCTTTACATTTGAGAGGCCGGTTGACTGTGTGGAGTAGATGTGCAGGACCCAGGATCAACATGTTTCCTAGGAGCTGGATTTGATCACAGGACACCTGCCTCCTGTGCTACCCCTTGTGATGGATGATTTGCCAGTTCAGATGACACCAGTATCACCCCAAACGCCCCGGGGCAGTTGGGGTTTTCAACAGGCATTTGATCACACAAAAGCCTGTGGCAGTTGCACGAGGAGTAAGTTGATGGTTGGCAAGTGCTGCCCTGCTCTGTAGCCTGAGGACAAGATCGGTGTCATCTGCAGCCTGCTTAGTGTGCAGATTCACTGTTAGGTCAAAGGACCTCAGAACGAGTCAAAAGTTAAAAACCAAACCAAAATAAAACCCCGCCGCCTCCACAGCAAAGCAAGCAGAAAGACCAGCCTCAGAAGGTAGAGGCTCTCACCCTGCTTGTGCAACTCTTCCCCCAAAGGGCAAGGGAGGGGTGCCTCGCTGTGCCAAGGACAGCCCTGCTTTAAGTGCCCAAAATGGACACATCGTGCTACTGAACAGTGGGCAGCTTGGCCCCCAGCAGCTGCTCAGAACATGAGCTATATCTAATCTGGTTCCTCCATCGGACCTGTGTCGATGAGTCCCGCCAGGCACCCGAGGGATCACAAGTCTTTCGGACTCTGGGAAGGCTGTATACTATCCCCTTTCTAGGTGGCTAGCACAGAGATGGGTGAATTTACACCTATGAGACATGGCTACTCATCTGGTCTACTTGACTGCAGACTTAGGTAGCTGGCAAAAATCAACCTCTATGTGTTAATGACTGCTGTTCCAGAGGGAACCCTGACCCACAAAAACCCAAAACCCTTAGATCAATTTTAGTTGAAAGAACAAAATGATGAACTAATGGAGTTTTAAAACTTGTATCTAGGTGAATTTAGTTTTTCCAGTTTCTTTCAAGCTTCTGGAAGTGTCATGTTTGGCTTTCAGGCAGATTTTGTTTAAGAAGGGTTAATATTTCAGTGGCTAGTGCGGATAGAGTGCAGTCAGCCAGCTGATGTGCTTTGAAACATCTCTAAAGCACGATGCAGAATTCTTCTCCCCCTGCCTTCTGTAGAATGGCTGTTTGTACTCACAGCACTGCTGCTTCTGTTATTGTCTCAGAAAAGGGGCTGACTGTAGGACTGAGGTAACCCAGCATGACTGCAGCCCACGGAGACCTGCAGAAGTTCCCTCTACACAGTGATGGGCAGGGGCTGATCTCAGTCCTGGATGCATTTACTGGCAGAAGGGACTATTCAGTGTCTTGCCACAGCCTGGTGACCTCTGGAAGCCATAAATATCTCTGGTCAGCTAACATCAACATGGGGCAGCGTCAGCTTTGGAACAGGAGACGTGAAAATTGCTTGCAGTCGGATCTGTGCCCCAGGATGTTTCATGTCTAGATGTTCCTGTGAGGCCCTCAGCTGCAAACTGCTCTTGTGCTTAAAGCCAAGAACATGGATTTTCACTTTTGTTTCTAATTATGTAGGCTAAAATTGCTTTCTGAGGATCTTTTCTGTAGTCTCACAAGATGTTTACCAGTCACTAACTTCAATGCTAGCCCAAGACATGGAAGAGACAACATGGCCAGTTTAGGAACTCCTTGATACACTCTCTACTTAAACACGCTGATGTTTCTCGCACGGTAATTGCTTGATGCCAAAGTCAGGTCATTTTCTGATTTTTAAAATCAATTTAGAGAAACAACTATGTTTCAGCATTTCAGATGGTTAAACATTACAAAGCAGAGCATTTATCCCGGTTCCATTCACAGAGATAAACTGCTACTCTGTAAACCCATAGTCACTGTGATTAGTGAAATGTCTCTGATAAATTCCAGGCAGCTGGGTTTTATCTCAAGTCTTACAAAAGCATTCAAAAGTTGTAATGGGTGCGTCTCAGAGGCTTAGCTTGTGTCCTTGGTGCAGAAGCCATCAGTTCAAGAATTTATCATTGCTTAACCCCTTTATGGTTGTATATATTTCAAAGAATTCAGAAGCTAATTTTAAGTTAGTATTTGTTGACATAAATTCAATCCTAAAATCATTGGAACACAATTCAGCACCTGCAACTTACCCAGTGACTTCTGGCATTTCTTCAAATCAGTAGTAAAAATGTCCTGTAAGAGCAAGAAGAGCCTTTTAAAATAAAACCAATCACAACACCATGTAACCATGTGCTGCTGCATTTGGTCTTTCGCATATCATCCCTCTTCTGAAGGGATCTTCATCTTGGGTGGAATTACAACATTCATTACCTTTCTATTTCTTCTCTCTAAAATAGCAGTGAAACAAGCAGCCCAAGTCAGTCCCCATTACAACAATAGGAATGTGCCTGTTAACCACAGTGAGAGCTGGACTCTGTCCTGAATGACTACAAGTGATCAAAAGATGTGTGTTATAGGAATATACAGTTATGCTGTGAGAACTTTTGCTTTCGTTCTCTTCAAAGGCTTCACGTATCCCAGGGAAACCAAGACAAATCATAACAGTAAGTCTTAAGAGCACACATGAGTTTATCAAAGCCCTCATCATCTGATACTGATTTCCACTGTGTGTAAATAAATATATGAATTTTTTTTTTTCACTTCATCTTTATAATCAAATAATCCTGGGGTTTTTTTGACAAGGTAGGAGTAGCCTCAGTCCGTGGTTCTGGCCCATAGCCTTACTCATGAATTCACATCAGTGCTTGTTCTCTGGGCGTGATGACCGAGCAAGAGGGGTGCTGTTGTGTTAGATGGGTCCCACACTGGGCACTGTGCACCTCCAAGCCCTGGTCAGCGGGCAGGTCAAGGAAGTCAGTGCAAAGGAATTGCAGGAAGTGAACTACTACAGTGGGAAAAATTACCAGGTTTCCTTCTTTTCAAAATTTGGGGTAGAATTCTGTTAATGATGGAGGTTTAGGAGATTAAAGCAGATGGTGTCCGATAAAACCAGAAAAGAAGAGGCAGAGATGATGAACTGGGAGAGAAGAGATTGCAAGGGGACAGGGGGTCAGAGAGGGTCAGTGGGGCCTGGACCAGACAGAGAATGGCTGGCATGAAAATCTCCCTGTGGCTTCTCTGCTGCAGTTCCTGGTGGGGCAGCAGCTTTTTCTCCTCCTCTTGGCTTTGATCTGCCTTGGAGCTTTGAATGATGTCTCACCAGCTTTATTTGTGCTCCCTGCGCCCACCTAGTTTGGCAAACAGTAGTCCTTTCCCTGCCCACGTGCACTCAGGAGGAGTAATTTTTTTCCTGAATGGGAAGAACTGTGGTTTCACCCAAAGTGCTTCTGCCCTAGTTTATGAAGATAACTGACTGCGAGGATAATGTAGTCCTGAGCTGTCTGGAAAACTGCTCAGAAACAGCACATCCTTGAGAAGAACATAGACACAAAAGCAGAAGCAAATTCCAAAGCACTGCCTGACACAAATAACAGTGAGGAGAGGATCCATAACTCAAGCATAGCTTCTCATCGGAGCAGTGGGATGAAGAACCGAGGGAGCAACATAACTCATAGGGGTTACTGTAGGGATTTTCCTGCCTGGACTCTGGTATCTTCGAGGAAAATGGATGTGTACTGTTGCTGAGGAAGGAAGTCTCCCAGGGTAAGGTTGGCTTTTCTGTGGTGTGAATTTTTGCTGCCCCATGCTCACCCAAGTCAATTAACCTAAACAGTACAAGCTGCTCACACCACAGCTCTTTGCAGTTGTATGGAACTTTATACAGTTGCATGTGGATTTAATCATAAAGAGCCCAGGAATGGATTTGAGTTTATATTCCTCTTCAAATATTTGTATTCCTATAATGGAATATTGCCCATTTTTTCTTTGTAGGTGCCAGCTTGCGTGATGACCTCAGTAAATACTTCTGGTTTCATCATTCTCAAGGGGACACGATGACAGTTCAGGATCCAAACCAGATGAATCTCTGTGCTGCTGTTTGGACTGTTGTCTCCTATGTAATTGCTGACATGGAAGAGATGTTGCCAAGGTAATAAAACAGCAAGAAAGAAGATTTTTATTCTTCAGTAAAGATTGTGAGTCCACAAATGCACGTGTTCTACAGCTTGGTTTTGTGCATTATTATGTCTATTTTCCTCAAAGCACATTCTCTGTTGCACATTCCTGTTTCTTTTTGCTGCTTTGATATTTTCCATTTGTGGATTCCACTTAAAATGTCTTCTCCTAAGTATATTTTAAATTGATGATGAAGGTATGATACCTCTTTGACTAGATGTAATAACCATTTGTAAGCAGAGTTATCCCATGCAGAAGGAAAAATATGCCACATAAATTTCTTGCATCAGAATGTACTGAGTTAATGTATGCATTTATGAGTTTATGTCTTTCACTCTGTACATTACAATGATGTACTTATTAAAACAGCACTTTCATTTCACTCTCTTAATATAATAGTGTGGTTTCTATACAGTTTTCAGGTTACAGGACAAAGAAATCTTGACTGTTTTAATAATATGTGCAAAAATAGTTAAATAATAATAAAAATACTAAAATAGTAAGGCTTTTAATAGTTCATTCAGCTCCTGCTGTTAAATCTTAGTAAAGCTGAGACTCACGTGAGACTCAGAAAAACCAGGACATAGAAGACAGGAAGCCAACCACAGGACTCCCAGATCTGTCTTCAGACACCTCTCCGTGGAAAGCTGCGAGTGTCCTTTGCTTTCTGATAGCAAACTCAGCGTAGAAGCATGCAGAGAATTTTGTGTGGCAGTTTTTCTCTGAAATAGCATGAAATGGCATCAGAGCTGTGATTCGTGACCTTTGCTACCTGCCAGCAGCTATCCAAATCAAATGTAAGAACAGATTTTGATTCAGGCTCCTGAAACCATTCCCAGCTACTTCCTTGCAGGGATACTCTCCCCTGCTGGAAACCCAGCAAGAGGATGCTGCTGCACATGCACTTTGATGGAGTTCTTCTATACTTGTCGGTTTTTGGTTTTACTTTTATTTCCTGCTCAAAGATTATGAACATACAGCTGAGTTTCAGGGATATCTGTAGAGAAGATGTAACTGGTGTTTGGGGAATATTTTCAGGCATACTATTTATGCTCATTTCTTTGTGACGTGATCCTTGTTTGTGCTTTTAAATTTTACTTGCTGATGGGAATAACTGCTGCAGCATAATCAACACCAAACACCTAACAGATCAAACAACATGGAGCACTCAACCAAATGGCAGACAGTGCTGTTAATCAGTTCTGTAGTTGAGAAATAGCTGGCTGGTGAGCCATTCATTTTTATAGAATTAATAGCCATGATATCTGTTTACCATGGTAATAGTGGGTTTATGTCAAATTTATTAAGTATTTCCGTTTTCCCTCCAAATCATTTCAGGAATGTAAAAACTGCCTGGAGACACTCTGCTCTTTCTTTTTGAAAGAACAGTATTGAAATGAAGTTAGCAAAAATTTCCTCTGCTTTCCAAGTCACGATGCCTATGCTTCTTTTTTCTGATTTGCTTGACAAGAGCGTAGCTGGTGGTGCTCGCCACTGTCAGATCCTCAGCTGTCTTTAAATCCAGCCTTTTGATTTCACAGAATATTACTGACTGTTTCCTGAACTGCGTTCAACATCTTTTTCCCCTCAAGGTATGCCACTTTGTACATCAGAGATTCAGAAGTGCTTTTCCTGAAGTTTAATTTATTATTACAAATCTTTAATGGTGCTCACTTGGAAATGGGGTTTGTGGTTTTTTCCATTGCCTCAAGTCAAACAGAGAATCTCTGGAGTCAAAAATACTCTCTAAGGAGGAGAAGAACACTGAGGTATGCACGTGGTGCTACAGTACATCCCAAGATGTGCTTGGAGGCTCCTAGGCTACATAAGATAGGCTGTAAAAATTAAGACCATAGTGTCTCTGAAGAAAATTTAGCCTTCACATCAACTTCAGATACACAGTTCTAGAGAGAAGTTTTGCAGTGTGGATTTTGAAAAAAATGGTCAAACACCAAAATTGCCATCTTATTTTTATAGAAATAGTGAAGTTAAAAATATTTTAGTACTCAAATTTTAAAAAAATATATATTTTTACATGTAAAACCAGATTTGATTAAAATATGACATTGAACACGTGTTCTTTTTTGTCTGATCTGTAGCAGTTCTCAGACTTAAAAGTTCATCTGTTCCCAGCACTGTCCTGATAAGCTGCCTGTTCAGATGTGCCTCGCTCAAAACTTCCCGTAAACAAAGAGATGCTAATAAACTTCTTTCCCAGTGGGATTTTGTACCTTCTGTGCCATAGCTCATCTTTCTCCCTGCTTGCTGTAGCAATTATGCTGTTTCACTTGGTGGCAATTAAACATATATCAGTTGGTTAATTTTCAGTTCAAGAGCACTTCTGAAGCAATCCAGGTAAGCCAACATAACTTTGTTTTCCACTGCCATGTCACCTTTGATCTGTGAGAATCTTTCTCAACTGTAGTTGAGACAGTAATAACTGAGGATATTGCTTATATTACTATTATTGTCAGTCCACTGCCATAAATCTGTGCTTTTCTGAAGTATTTTGATGACATTCTAAGATAGAGGGACCATATATAGGTACATTGCCCCCAGTAAACATTATCAGCTTTGGACTAGATCGCTTTTTGCCTGCAAAGATCTGTGAGCTGAGAGCTGCAAAAAACAGCAGTAGTATTTAAATGTACGTCAAAAATTTAAATTTCAAATAACTATTTTCCTCAAGGTATTACAAATCTATTGCATCTGCTGGGAAGGGAGGCCCCTGGGTAGCCTTCCTTTCTGCTACAACTCAAAGCTTTCAGACACGGTTACAGAGGAATGAGGCCAATACATAATTCATTTACCTGACTAGACTATAGCACAAATGCCGATGAAAAGTCTCTTTTCAACACTGCATAAATGTAACGTAGGTCATTTTCCTTGTAATAAAAGAAGAATTGCAGGATAGGAAACTGAGCTGGTGCTTTTGTCCTTCATATGTCAAGACATTATTGGAGTTTCGCTCAGTCTTTGAATGGTTCAGTTCTATGTGATCCCACAAGATTTTTACCTGCCTTAAAATAATTAAAAACAAAGAATGAGAGCTATTTCCTGGAACAAGAGATGAAGTGGTGCTTGTGCTGCTGCTGCACTGCAAACATCTCTGGCTGTATATTTAGTTAGTATGCTTCCCCCATAACGATTTGAGACACTTCCAT
Organism: Todiramphus chloris collaris; assembly: GCA_025345505.1. NCBI lineage: Eukaryota > Metazoa > Chordata > Aves > Coraciiformes > Alcedinidae > Todiramphus > Todiramphus chloris. The sequence continues at coordinate 2,579,759 of JANVCC010000072.1, forward strand.
TTACCATGAGTAAATATCAGACTGATCTTGATATCTATATCTGTCTCATGAAATATACATACCATCTAAATGTGCCCAAATGATTAATTTACTACTGTGTAATGATTAGCATAAAAATCTCATCACTGCACAGGATAGAAATGTTACCGCTAATTGGTGGTTGAAGCGAACAATGTTTTCTGCATAGAAATTAATGATGCATGTATCACAGCTCTTGAATGGGAAAAAACAAGACTTTTTGGAAGAGAAGCATCTTTTTCTTCTTCTCTTTTCTGCTAAACAAGAGGAGAGCCTGATCATGTTTAATAGGAAGGAATATTATTTTGTGCACGGTCCATTTTATCTTTGCACCACTCTTAGAGAAGTGTTTTAACTTACGCTTTACTGAGGTTCTCAGATTTGTGTTACAATCTCTGCAATGTTTGGACTTCAGCTTTGTGAATGTGGTTATTCAGTATGTTGCTTATCCTAAATCATCTGCATCTTTAGCTTTTTTGAGGATATTGTGTCAGTGATAGAGTGGCAAAGAATTCATATCATTGCACGTCCTTAAAAGCAACTTTCCCAGTTCTTTTACGCTTCAAGTTATCATTTTTTTTTGTTTTGCTTTAAATTTCTATCACCAGGACAGAAAGGTGTCACAGCTTTTAATGTGATATGCAATGTAGAGGCTAATGGTTGTTCAAAAGCAGATAACAAAATATCCACATTTTAAAAATAAAACTGCTGTGCTGTTCTTTCTGTGGCTATTATCAAGCTTTATCTCTTTGGTACAATGAGGTTAACAAAAGGAGTTGCTAGAAAGTGAGTCGTGAGACATTTAGCCATGGAAAGTTTAGCAGGCATAAATCACCGCATAATTTCTGAATGGAAATAAAATGTTGACAGCTTTACCCTTCCAAATTGCTCATTGTAGAAGCAGAGAAAGCTATAAATAGCTAAAAGAAAATGCATGCTTTTCTTCAGCAGTGATTCCCGAGTTCTGTGTAGTAGTTATTTTAAGCCTTTTTAATGTAGCCTGAACCTTTAATATGAAACATCAAGAAAAATATATCCAGACTAGTTGTTGTGAATTCCTAGATGCCTTTTTTTGCAAAAAAACAGGATACAGCTCTATTGGGAACTCAGCCTAGCGTTAGTATTGCTGTCCCTGCAAGCAGAAGTCCCTTCTGTCTATATAGGAAGCTTATTAGAAGGGTATCAGAGGATCACAGAATGTTAAGGGTTGGAAGGGACCTCAAAAGATCATCTAGTCCAACCCCCCCTGCCAGAGCAGGACCACCCAGAGCAGGTCACATAGGAACGCATCCAGGTGAGTTTTAAATGTCCCCAGAGAAGGAGACTCCACAGCCTCTGTGGGTAACCTGTTCCAGAGCTCTGTGACCCTCACAGTGAGAAGATTTTTCCTTATGTTTCTATGGGGACTCTTATCACAGGGCATCACTGAGAAGAGCCTGGCTCCATCCTCCTGACTCGCCCTTTATGTATTTATAAACATTAATGAGGTCACCCCTCAGTCTCCTCCAAGCTAAAGAGACCCAGCTCCCTCAGCGTTTCCTCAGCAGGGAGATGCTCCACTCCCTTAATCATCTCTGTGGCTCTGCACTGGTCTCTTTCAAGCAGTTCCCTGTCCTTCTTGAACTGAGGGGCCCAGAACTGGACACAATATTCCAGATGAGGTCTCACCAGGGCAAAGTAGAGGGGGAGGAGAACATCTCTCCACCTACTAACCACATCCCTTCTAATCCACCCCAGGATGCCATTGGCCTTCTTGGCCCCAAGGGCACGTTGCTGGCTCATGGTCGCCCTGCTGTCCACCAGAACCACAGGTCCTTTTTCCCCATGCTACTCTCTAACAAGTCAATATGTAGGAGCAGTAGCAAAAACTTTGGGCTTGTTAGATCTTCACAGAACAATGAAAGCGTGGAGTTTTTTTAATGCACGTATTTAGCTTGTTATACAGTTGAACTTGGGTTTTGTCATGTGCAATTGTTGAAACCTTTTTTCATTGCTCTCATAAACAGTAATGTCTCCATAGGTGTGAGAAAATAAATGAAATAATTCCATAAACTTTATATAAGTACCATATGTATTAAATCACAACCTAAGTTGCAAAAAAAGAATCCATATATCAACAGGAAGAAATTTTTAAATACTAAGAGGGATCGATTTCCAAGTTGTTAGATGGAAGCAGACATGACAGAAGGAAGCGTAGACTTTTATTTCAGATTGACCAAAATCTCATTTCATGTGATTCACATTGTGCATTTGCTTGAACTCAAAGAAGTTGGAGGAAATGTGCATATGCTCCTCTGTTGAGCAAAATCCCAACAGTGCTTGCCGGTATCAGCAGAAGCTGTTCTGTAGGAGCAGGAGACTTTCTGGTTAGCGGGTTCTCCATCCCCTATGTGTCTGATAACACACTGAGTGTGCTAAATTCCCAGAATTATGTAAGCTTGAATTTACAGGGTGAGGAGCAAAAGCGTTTGCTAAGAATGTTCTGCAAGAAGTGTGTGACACAGTTGTGTCAGGGGGGCACCCACAAATCAGACAGCAGCAGCTACCCAAAATGCAGGTTTATTGTAACCAAAATTATTCAGCACTCCTTCTGACAAAATGGAATTACAAATTTGGATGTCAGTCGGGAATACAGTACTACACAACTAATTTCTAAGTTTTAAGGACTTCTCTTCCTAGAAAGATGAACCAAAATGTGCACACACTCACTCATAAGGGGAAAACCTTGCACACAAGGGTATCCAAAGGGAGTCTCTCCCTCAAAAGGTGTGAGTACTCACTAAAGGAAAAGAAATATTCACTCACCAAAGGCGGGGGGGTGAGGCTTATTCAATCCACCAAAGTATCCTTGGACCGTGTCCCATATATCCAAGGGAAGGATTCACGACTGCTCGGAGAGAACCAACTCAAACTCGTGTCTCCAGTGGGGCTCCATTTATGCGCCACTCGAGCGTGCACTGTGGCCATTCTCATTAGCTGGAGGCAAAGACAGGCTAAGGGCCTGGCCCCTGAGGTGCTGGTGAATTGCCATGAGGCTCTGTTTAATGTCTGTGAGGCACTGAACCAACCTTTAGCAGGTCTCTGACAAGCCCTGGCCTTTATTAGGTTATTGTCGGGGCAGTTGCATGTGCCACAATTTGTTCTTGACGCCACATCTTTGTGTGACAAACAAACAACAAACCAGCTGTTGGTAGCTCAGCTGCTCAGCTCAGCCCTGCTGGTTGCCCTGTGGTCCTGTGGAAAGGGTGAGCACTCCAGGCTTCATTTAGAGAGAAGAGAACTAAAGATCACTGCCCAGAGTCCAGGTATTTGGTTGAGCTCTTTCTATACAGCTCATGTAGAATTTCCATGGAGAATCTTTCTGCTCATTCCCTGGGTACAGAGATCCTTTGCACCCATGCTCCCATAAAACTAGAATGAGAGAGGAGTTTTCACACTTGGTGACGGTGTGGAGGTGACTACTTCTTTTTTGCACAAGAAATATTCAGGGTCACAGGCTCTTTTTTTCCTCCCAAATAGCCTGAAATATAGTTCAAACTGCAGTACTTGAATGTCTTTTAGACTTGGATTTGCAATGGGTTTCTAAAATATAACATTGTCATCACACTGTGAAATCACCGAAGTCTAATACTTTTCATGTTCCATATCTCTGCATTTCAGAGCTGTGTCTAAACAAGCAGGAACAGAAATGACTGTCAGCAGAGCGCCTGACAATATCTTCAAAGCAGAAGAACTAAGCAAACATTTGCTCTGTGTGCTCTATTAGGTGTCATTGAAAATTTTATCCCTTCCTCATCTGTGAAGTGATGGATGGGAAAAACATGACTGCTCTGTGTTTCTGTAGCTTTCTTAGAGTTTCTGCTACAATACTTCTGAATCAGTTTGAGGTGTAAGAGTATATGAGACATCAGGATGTGGCAGGCTCCAGGGAAGTTGCAAATGTAGCAACATTATTTACTGCAGTGTTTATTCACACATGGATGGTCCTTTAAAACAGAAGATTCTTTGCAGAAACATTTCTCTGTCTCGCTAAAGCTTTGAAAGACCTCTATTACCTTATTGTTGTAAACTAACAAAGTAAATTAATACCTGCATTGTTTTTTGGGTTTCATTTATCATTTTTAGATTCCTCTATGGAAAAAGCCCCATCAGCACAGTTTAAAATAAGCATAGGGAGAGCTCCCCGAGCTCCTTTGATTTATACTGGTTTAAAATACGAAGAAACAGAGATTGCAGTTTCAGATAAGCATTGGTCAAGTCTGTAGGAATTATTTTAAAACCATTTGCAAGTGCAACCAATTTAAACCATTTGCAGATGGCATTGGGTGTTCTGCACTGTGGCAAAGCAAGCAGTTACATTAGACTTTCCCAAAGTTATCCTGATTTTTACAAAAATCCTCCTGTTGCCATTAATCTTCAACATTCAAACAAGCTCTAAATTTACTACCATGCTGTAAAAGTTTACTTTCTGGTTACACTTTTTCCCCCCTTTAGAATAAGCTCAGTCTAGTGGTTTTAACTTAAGACAATAAACCAGGAAGTCCCAAGTTCTAATTCTGCCTCTGTATCCACCTTGCTGGGTGGTCTTGGCAAACCCTAAAGGTATGCCTTCTGTGCAGTTTTAATTTGTCAAAAATGAAAAAAAACCAAAACAAAACAAAACAAACAACCCAGCCTATTTCCTACCCTGGATGCATCTGGAGGTGTGGGACAGTTTGTTCTAATGAGGTATCTTTTATCTTTGGGCATAACCTGAAAACAGACGAGGTTTGGGCAGCTAATTTATGCTCTGTAGGTGAATTAACCTTTCAGCTGAATGATACGCAAGTTTGGCTGAAATCTGAATGCCATTGTGATCTGTCTTCATTGTGGCTTGGAATGGAAAAGACATGCTGAGTTTTTTTGACCTCAAAACAGATGAAACCTTGGAGTTGTGGAGTATTTTCTGCTGGTTACAAAATTGGATCCTCTGTATGTGAAATTGTAGATGTTTCCCTTCAAAGTTCTGCACAGAGACTTCTAGAAAATAACACTGAGGGGAAAAAAATTAGAAATGGGTAGTACAGAAACCATCATGCATACTAATACCATGAGCCTGGAGACAGGGAGGTTTTATTCAAGAGTAAGAGTTAGGATAATAAAACTGCAGAGTACATTTAATAAAGCATCCAATTTATTCTTAGTCCAAAGTAATTTTCTTATGGCTGCAGGAAATAAGCCTTAATGGAGTAAATTCAGATAACATTTAGCAAACAGAAATAGGTCCCACCCTTCTTCATTTTCCTGAACAGAAAGCTACATGAATCTTACATATTCTGCTTCTTTTCCTGGTGCTCACTGAGCCCTTAGTACAGATAGTGAGGAGTCTTCCCTCAGAAAGCACTTTTACATGTTAGTGAAATGTCAGACAATTTCTATGTTTGGTTTCATTACAAATTAATCTACTATCTTCTCAGTTTTCTTCGTGTTTCATTAACAGCACCAAAGTACAAGTGGGAAGATGAGAAATACTTATTGTGCCCAAGTAAGGTAACAGAGCACCAAGATAACTGAAGCGCTCAACTATTCTGGTGGCTGGAGAAAAGAAAGAAGAAACTGAAAAGCAAAATGCTTATATTCAGTATAACTATATAAAAAGTAGGGAATTTATAATCCAGGAAATGCTGCAGTTGCCTCAGATGTTGTAGCAGGATGGAGAGCTGGGCCAGGCTGATGGCAGGCTTGGAAGTTTAAAGCAGCTTTAAGCAAACCTGAGCCAGCTGGATGGAAGAAATTTATAATTTATGGGTTCATTATCCTACGTCACCCAAGTAAGTGAAAATTGGCTGATCTCCGTGCATTCATATTAGAATTTTGGTTTAAGGGAAATTTGGAACAACAGTCCCCGACGCCAAAAGAATTGTTGTGTGAAGCTGTGGTTGGAAACTGCAGTGGATAATACTGCTGCAGCAGGGCTTTTCAGCCTTTTCCTTCCTCTTGCTGAGGGATTGTTTTGTACGGTCAATGCTGAGTCTTTGTCAAGGTTTACTTTGAAGTTTGAAACCAATGGGCTTCCCGTGATTTCCCCTGAGCAAATTTTCTTTGCAAGGAATCTGCTCTACAGGCTTCTTTGGAGCTTGTAACTTACCAGTGGGATAACGCTGGTGTTCGATGTGCTTGCACAATTTTGAGGCATAAAAAACTTGCCTTTTAATTTGTGTTCTAGGAGAAAACAATGTTCATGTGACTGTTGATGATTTATTTATATTACATGCAGTGATTCTTAATTAAAGAAAGAAAGAAAGCAAAACCCAACTGTTTCACTGATTCTCCAACCTTTTGAGGTCAGTGCCTTTGGGGAACCTCAGCAGCAGCCTGGGAATAACAGGTGAAAATAAAACTGCTGCACGGAGAACGTAGGCAGGGCTTGTCAGTCATCTGCTTGCTGTGCTATTTGCCTTTGGTATGTCACTACAAATTCTATATCTCAACATCACATCCAGTGAAGGCTTGCAAAATCCAAAGACCACTTATGCCTCACCTTTCTTTCTAAAGGATGTTCAGAAACATTCTGACTTGCCTCCCTTCCCTGCAAAGGGTTTTATGTAAGGTTGCTATCATACTATAGGTTGCTGTCTAATATGTTAATGTAAACAGGAATAAAAGTCCGCCAAAGATTGGTTTTAGACTTTAATCTTTAGAAAAAAAAATGATTATACTTTTTTTTTTTTTTTGTACATGATTGAAGCAAAAGATACTGAACAGATGAAGTGAGACATTTCCTGGCAGAAGGAAGGTGTGGTTCTGTGAGATAAAAGGAATGTGTAAATTGTTTCTCTACTGAATTTTTCCAAAGATACATCTTGTAACAAATCTCCCCTTGAGGTTGTGAGGATCCATAAATTCAGGTCAAGTTAAATAGAGAGCCAGTCTACATTTTAAATAACCTTGTGGTTAATAAATAGAAAAAAGATCAGAGAGCTATGATGTAGCAAGTCCTCTGAAAGTCTCTTGATGGCAGTTAATAAAGAGAACCTCAAAATCAATACATGACTTTCCTAGAAGCCTATGTAAAGTCATTAAATGAGAAGTAATACAATGTAAGCTCATATGACTGCAAGAATTCAAGCATCCGCATCCTGGGCACTTTGTGTCTGGGGAAAAAAAAGATGTTCAATGAAGCAAAGCAATGTGTTACAACACTCTAATTTCTGCAAAACAAGAGCTTCCACAAGAAATTAAACATCATTCTCTCAAAGTAACTATAGCCTTGGCAGCGTTTCACAAGAAGTTGCATTCACTCCATGATTGGCTGCAGAGGGACAGACTGTTTCGTTCGGTCTGGAGAAAAACCCACTACTGTCTTTCTTTTGTAATACATGAAATGAAAGGGCTGTGCCTGGGACAAAGACAAGCCCTCCTGTGAATGCTACAGATTATCTTTCATTTTATTGTTAATAAGACTTTTATTTCCAACTTCTCCCCATTTCCTACACCCGGCTACCCAAGCCCAACAAGACCTCAAACCAAACAAGCGTTTAACACAACAACAACAAAAGTGCAGCTATATTTTAAGACTTTAAAATATTTTTCTTTCCTTCTTCAAACAGGTATTGATTCACCTTCAAACACAGGCAGTCTCTGTGGTTCAAGCTGTTTATATCAAGAGACTCCTCTCCATCCCCATCCTCCAGTAAAGCCTTAGGAACACTTGATATTAACTGAAACAGATTTATACAGCTTTGTGGTGCTTTGTTCTGGTACAGTGTAGCATGGTTTCTCTAATAACTGGCAGAGTTCTTGAAGGTTCCTTTTACAGTGTTCTTTTGTAAAATTGTTCTCCTCTGTGTTGAATCCTTTGTGTCTGCAGGTGTCAGCCTGCAAATCTCTCGCTTGAGATTTCTCTTGGCTTCGTAGAGAAGATATGGTGGAAAAGCTAAGTTCCTCGGGGAATGCAGGTTGCTGCTGTATATAGACCTGGTTTCATACAAGGCACAGGAAGCTTAGGAAACCAGACCATGAAATGTATGTTAAGACACAAAGGCAGTTACATTCAATACGATTTCAGGTTTTATTAAGATTCATAGAATCATCGAATCATTTTGGTTGGAAGAGACTTTTAAGATCATCAAGTCCAACTGTTAACCCAGCACTGCCAGGTCACCACTAAAGTGTGTCTCTCAGCACCATATCTCTGCCACTTCCCTGGGCAGCCTGGTCCAGTGCTTGACAAGCCTTCCTAGAAACAACAGCCAGTAACTCTACCCCTGCGGTGTAACACTCAAAGTTACATTGACTTCCAGCGGGTTGCAAAACCAAACTAACTTCACTGAAAGGGAAACATAAGCGAGTTGGATCAGCTTACACCACTGAAAGCTGAAATCAGTGTTTACCCAAGATTTTGCCCTTATTTGCAAAGCAAATTGTAGGTTAGCGGCGTAACTTTCTGTTACTGATAAGCCCTGAGGCTGCCTGCTGCTTGCGGGCTGTGGCACTGGCTGTCTGCTCGTGGGTGGATGTGCTTCTCTTTGATCTGCAAGCACGTTTTGATAAGGTTGAAACAACTATACTATGGGCAAAAAGCAACCTGAAACCATCCCTAGCAGCTGGTATGGGCGCCAGTGGCCTGGGTCAATTCTGCAATAAGAAAAGTTGATTCCAACATCCCCAGTCCTGAGATAACCTATGTCATCACTGTGACAAATTGGCTCGTAAAGCGTTAGTGTGAAGTGCACTCATGTGAGAGACCACCCCTATCTACCTGTTCATAATTTGGAATCTATTCCTTAGCATCATTTCTTCTCTAGCACTGGAAGAGGATGCTGCCTGCTGCAGCTCTGTACACAGAGAAATGCACGTCATGAAGGCACATTTGAGCATCAGGGTGGACAATTGGTCACTGCCAGCAAGAAGAAAACCAGGCTAAAATGAGAGCTGATCACTGTGTTTAATAAAAGTAACTCCCTAGTTTTTCATTCTTACTGTACTTGCTCCTAAAAGATGCTGTGAAAATTACAGGATTTTGACTTCTTTCAGTTTCTTTTGTAGCACTTCAGAGAAAGAGCAGAGCAGGCACTTTCAGCTTTGTGGCCATTCACTGGGAGAGGCCTGAGTCTCATGGTATCATCTAAGAATGATTGCATTGTCAGCAACTAATAACGATTCTGAAGCAAAGACTCTTTCCTTAATGCAATCTCCTACAATTCAGGTCATCACAAAATGTGTCCTTTTTTTTTTTTTTTTTTTGAATGCCTAAAATTTAAAAACAATTCTGAGGTTTTCATTTATTTGACAAGTAACTGAACATACAGCAAAACTGCTCGACCTGTGAAGCAGGTGGAAGTGCAGACAGATCTTACTGGAGGTGTGTAAAATGTGATATTTTACATGTGCACCCAAATCTAGACAACAACTGCCAAATTACTGATAAATTCTTTAAAGAAGGAACAAGTGGTATTAATTATGATTAAGTAAAGGAACTGGGAGTGTGTCAAACGTGTCAATGCCAAATATTAAAAGTTAGCTGGAATCTGATGTAAAGAATGAATATTTTTGGTTGACTGACTATGGCTTAGTTCACAAGAATGCCAAGCGACTGACCTAGTAAAGGTTTCTCTCCCCACTCAACCTGTCCAACTTCTGAAAACATTTTTTGTTTGTTTGTTTCTCAGAGCATTAACAGATTAACTGCATTAGGGAGGATATTAAAAATCTTGGCAGAATTAACCCAGTCTTGTCTTTTCACACCACTCTTACCAAAATGCATTGGAAGTTAAAATAATGTGAAATAATGAACTTTCATCTACTTCCCACACCTGCACTCAAAATTAGAGTAGATCTGCAGGTCCTAATTGTTGTAATAAGGTGTTTCATGTAGATACCTGTGAGTCACCAGTAAAACTTTGAGTTCTCTGGCACAGTAAGCCTGTAATGTAAATGTATGTGCATGTAAATGACATGCAAAAAAATCCAGCACTAGCAGTTACTGAAGTTGCAAAAGCAAAAAAACCACCCTTTAAACTCAAATGATCACCATGGATTCATGCCTTGTGTGAGTACTGTATCAGGCAACCCCCTGTCCAAACAAGAATTACATCTACTATTGGCCATACCTGTAAATAAACAGATGTGATATAAACTAAGCTCTGAATTTGCACCTGGCCTCCAGAGATAGCCCTAGTTTTTTTTTACTTAGACAAATATTTCATTAACTTCGGTGGGACCTTAGCCCAACCTTAGTATCAGGCCTTGGGTTTTAGAACTGAAATTCCATAATTAAACATATAGTTAAACATCCACTAACTGCTTTTGCTGTTTGCTTTTGGTTTGTTTGGGGTTTTTTTTTTGTCTAACACATCAAGAGTACTGATTGGAAATCTAAAATTACTTCAATTTGAATATTGTTTCAGGAATGATGAGTGGAAAAAAGTTTCAGTGCCAACTTCAGACTGTGTACTTCCTGAGTTGCACAGTACATGCCTGCAATTGCTGTTGAACAAATTGCTGTGGAATGACTTCCCTGAAAAATGGATCCATTTTCATGCATTATCGAGGTTCATCATCTCTTCTTCTTGGGTTGTGTTACTTGCCACGCATATGAATCCTTTTCAATTTGTAATAGCAGCAGAATCTCTATAACTGGTTCTAGTTTTATTTGTCAAGATACTTTGGGGTTTTTTTTAAATGGTCTGTTAGTAAAGTATCCCTGCGAGATGACGTAAAATAAATTAACCTGATATCAGCTCATATTCTCATATGTGAATGGCTAAGTTCAAGGCTGCATACCTTGTCTAACGTTAATATCCATAAATGGATACAACGATGCAGTTTGATTACATACCACTTCAAAGAGCAAAGATGTTACAGCTGGACCTGGTGGAAATTTTCTGCATGAATCATTTTCTCTTTTTCCCCAAGGAAGGAGTAATATATATGAAAAAAATGAATTTCCTTCTAAAGTTTCCTTCTAAAGAGGGAAGGGGGTTCACCCAGACCAGACAGTTCAGTATTTCTCATTTTGAGACTTAAATGAGTTTTATTCTTTCTTCCCCCCCCCCCCCAATCTTTCTTTTGTCATTGGATGTGACAGAATAAATCTTTGAGCTATGAGATTCTGCTCTTTCCTTCCCCTCTCTCTAGCTTTTCAAACAATAAAGAATTATAAAGGTAAAACTCCTCTGATATTATCTGTTGTAATGCATTCAGGAGATAGGTCACAAATTCATTTAATTTTTTTTTTATTGGTGTTTTTAGATGTTACATTTCTTTGAAATTTTCCATTATATTGTTTGTTTCTTTTTATCAGCTCACCCTTTTGACAGTGTCTGAAAACACTGAAAAATAGTCTAGCATTATTATATTATATTATAGGAAAATTACAAATATAATACAGTACATCACCAGTGCATTTTGAATTACAGAAAATCTCTGAATTTTACACTAAATTTCAATCATATTTACAGCTATGGTTTGAGGTACTTCAGGTAGGGTATACTTTTCCCTGCTTGTCATCTTGAACTGCAGTCTGTAATTAGAAGGTATGTTATAGTCTGTCTGTCTCAGCCCAGGGCTGAATCTGAGCTCTGCGCACACTGCAGTAAGAGCTGATGGCTGGTTCTCCAGCACCCCTGCAGCCACAAGCTTCAGGCTGTTTCTGTTAATTTTGCTCGGTATCCAAGCCATCTTCTATTATGAGCGGAAGAAAATCACCCAAACCTGCTATGAAAACCCTCTACACAGCCTTTCCTCCTCCCACCCTGGGACTCATTCACTATGCAAGATCTAGGGAAGAGCCCTCCACTGTCCTGCACTGTCCTGGGACTAAAAACCTGCACCTTCAGAGCAGACCATCCTGGCACAAAGCAATCCAAGGATTTTTTTTTTTCTCGAGAGTCTGTACCCTTTGCACATAGCACAGTGTATTTCCATAGATCTCCATTGCAGCTTATTGATCTCTTGTGTAAGTGTGGCCTCGGTTTATTGCCCTTTTCAGTTTAACTTGAGGGAAAAAACCCACATTAAAGGCTGTGTAAATTCCTTCAGAAATACCAGTGGATCAAATGAAAAGCCAGAGTGTTGATTTATCCTGTGGGAGAAATAGGGAAGGGACACAAGCTGCCTTCCCATCCTCTGCAGAGGTGCTGGGCACAACCTCTCTGCCCCCAGAGGTCTGGTCTTGCCACCACTGCCACCAGCAGAGGCAAAGCTTTCAGCCATAGCTGCTCTGGGAAGTGGACACCTTGGATCCCAACTACTAGACCAAGCTGAGGAATAAGTGCCTGAAGGACTGAGCTAGACCATACACTGCTCCTTCTGGGTACCACCAAGCCCCCAGCCTCCCTGCAAAGCCCTTTTCTGCACTCCCCTTCCCAAGCCTCTCTTGGCACTGGGAGTGGAAGCAGGACCTCCGCAACACGCCTTGTTATCTGGACATTAAAGGTGGTTGCTAGTCCTGTCTCAGCCTCTGCACTCCTCTGCCCATGACTGTCTGTACTTACACTCGTGTAGCCTTGTGGACAGGCTATATTTTTATTTCAGTGACTACTTTAGTACCCAGATATCTCATCTTTTCTTTACAGATGGATAGCAGGATATGGATGAGCCACTGGAGGTGGAAGCAAAGGCAGGTGGGAAGCTCAGCCAGGTGGTGAGTTCATTCCTGCTGAACTGAACCCTGTTCTCTTCTTTTCCATACTCTTTTGTGCAGCCATGGGCAGATGGTTAACATTGATCACTTCCTCCTTCTGGGAACTGGGAACACCTCATCACAGGGTTATCAAGTTTGAGGCTTTCTTCCTTGTAGAAAAGCAGACTATTTTTATTTCATGTCTGTAGGATGCCAGGAACCTTCATTGCTCGGTGGCTACATTGGGCTGCCTGGAAGGTGGGCTGGTTGTTAACCATCAGGAGCATTTATGAGAGATTCACATCTTTGAGAACAGTTGAGTGTCAAGAAAAATCATAATTTATCCTTCTAGGTCTTCTTTGGTATAATATGTATTTATTTGTTTTCTTTCAGTAAAGTTATCAGTTCAGTAGGTTCAACTTAAAACATAGGCAGTTGCTGTGAGGGGGTGCCATGAAGGGGACAGCCGAATGCTGTCCTTAGGAGGCAAGTTGAGCGTGGAAATCCCCGTCCTCTGGCACAGGGTGATGCAATGGGAGTTCTCCTCATATCAGACTTTTACTTGTGCTTTTCTGGAGATGCTTAAGCCTTTGCCATCAACTTGATGTTGCTGTCACTCCTGGGGAATGGAGGGAATGAGACCCTGCTCTCCTGAGCATCCCCTAAACTGGTGGGGGAGGGCAGTGGACCATTCCCTCTGGGTTTTGCCAGGTACTAAAGCATGGTGGTGTCCACGCCAGAGTCCAGGATTCTACTTTGTGCTATCAGAGGGACTTCTGGCAATGTGTCAGGCTACTGAGGTCCTGGCCAGCTGCTTGGCATGGGCTGCTCTCTGCTCCGTGTCATGCACCAGGCAGTGGAGTTGGGGCTAGTGGAGGACATCTCTGTTTGGTACCTGCAATGGTCACCTGCCTCTTGCTGAGGCTGGATTCACTTCTGTGGTGTGTCACGATCCCTACCCATCACGCAGGGGCTGTTACTAGCAACACAGTCATTAATCCTCTTTCACAGATAGGAATAGACACCTGGATGAAGCCAGAAGGTTGCAAAATGCTGCTTCAAGCATCTTCAAGACAAAAAAATGTGAAAGCAGTGGCTGTTACCTGCTCGTAACTGGTAAAAGGACAGAGAAGGAACACAAAACAGGAAAGGCAGGGGAAAATTACACTGGAGTCAGCTGCTAACACATGAGGAAAGGCTGTGGTGTTATTAAAAGACAGATGGACCAGGAAGTCCAAAGCCTAAAAATCCATTCATTATCTAGATAAAGGCTCCAAAAAGCTATGTCTAAAATGGGAGATATCAGCCTAACAGGTCTGTTTATACAGATGTCTCTAAACAGTTCTCCCGTCAGGTCTTTTGCTTCTGCAGAATCTTTCTTTTTCCCTTGTGTTTTGATTCCTTTCTTCTTAAAGGACACCTTGCCATTTCCCCATCTGTAAATAAAACTCACTGTGATAAAGGTCACAAGCTCAGTCTCCAAGAAGAATTACACTGCAATGAAAGGTAAAGCCAATTTGGGGCCTGCCAGTGCTGCCCTTTGCATTCACCGTTCCCAAGGCCAGCTCCTCACACCTATTGAGCTTGCATGAATATCAGATCTTCCCCTTGCAATTATCCCGTGCCTCAAAACTAGGATTTTTGGTGTTTACTGAAGGGTCAGAAGAGAGCATCATGGTAGATATCTGTTCATCAAACTGGAGCACTATTGGATCTAAGTTTTGGCTGGTGTGGTGGCAAAGGTCCCTGGCAGCGTGGGCACGGGTTTTGCGTGCTGTGTGTTGCATATGTGTGCGTACTAGAATGTCTTGGTCCCCCTGCTTGAAAGCCAGTTCCTTTAGCATCTCCTGCCTGAATTCCAATGGGAAAATATTTGGCAAATCACATGCTGACATGTTTATCTTGTTAGCTGTCAGGATGAGTAAGTGCGCACGCTGAATGCTAGCATTCAGCTTGAATGGAGCAATAGCTACCGCTCATGAAATCTGACAGAATAAATATATTTTCAAACATGATTTCTGTCAGACTCATATTAATCCTTTGTTCAGCTCCAGTCCTAAGTGACCTTAAATAGACCTGTTCCCACTGGCAACCCCAAACTCCAGCTTGGGCCTTGCATGGTGACTCTCTGCAATCCAGAGGTGACAAAGTGACACTGTTGCCTGCTCATCAGCGACAGACTGAGTTAGCTGCCCTGGCATATCTACATTTACATGTCTTCTAACGCCTAATTACACTGAAGCATCCCACAGAAAGCTCATTTTTGGGCTTTTAATGCTAATCCAATAAAAAAGCAATGCAGTCATTTCAAGATAATTATGGCATCAGCAACCCCCTGCCTGCTTCCAGGCAGGCATTCATGGGAACCCCTTGTGGGTGTTCAAACAGTGTGAGAAAATAGCGAGTGCATTGAATTTCATTTCTCTGGCACAAATATTTCACTGTGTTAGAGTACCTCAGAGCTGAGAAATCTCTGAAACATCAACATTTGTTTTCCTGCTTGTTCTAAGCTGGCCTAGCCTGAGGCAGGGGTCAATAACATACTTCTCTGTTGTTTGCCAGAATTAAGAATAGCAGAGCTTGTCTGATCAGCTCCCTCTCCAGAAATATCAAAGTGCCTCGTTCACAATAAAAAGCACCAAGCTTTGGCCCATTTCCCTTCTGATACTGGCAGAAGGGTGAGTGGGAGGGGCAAAGGGTAGATGGACAGTTTCCCCATCCCTAGTTTGTTTTGCTCTTTGCTTCAGCTTGCCCAAGAGGTGCTGGTGTCCTCTGGTCCACAGAGGGAGTTTGTAGAGGGATGAATGAACAGCTCAGTGCAATACTTGTGCATGAAGGAATGAGGCACTTAAAGCCCTGGCCGGTCTTTTAGGGCTGCTAGAATCGAGCTGGTAAGGACAGGATTAACTCAGAGGTCTGTGCAGTCGGGTAAGATGTGGAAATCAGCACAAGCTCTGGGAAGACAGAGTGAAGTAGCACAGCTTGGAAAGAAAAATGTGGCACACTGATGTGAGATGGCAGAGTGATGAAATCAGGGCTTTTATCAGTGCTGTGCTCTATTTTAGCAGCGACAGAGACACACCAGAGTTAACTTTTTTTTTTTTTTTTTTCAGAACCAACCACATTTCACATTTGGAGCACTTTAAGAGTATGAGACAGGTACCTGAAGTGAGGAAAAGCCAGAAGATGTTACCGGGACCAAAAGTTCCTCCCCTTCCACACCTGCAGCATCCTCTGTGCTTTTCTGCCACAACCACAGACTGCCTCTCCTCTGGGTCCCTGCCTCCTTTGCTGTGCAGGGTGAATAATGCTGCCTGAAAAAAGCAGCTGTTCAGTATTTATTTTGATGTGCAGAGTTCAATGTGTGGCCCTGACTGACTGTGCCACACAGCACTGAAAGTCCACAGCTCCCAGCCTCTGCAGCAGACGCAGCAGGGGAACAGCAGATCCCTTTGCACATTTTACCTTGGCCCACGCTGTGTGCTGAAGGAAGTGGAAAGGAAGGATGTCTGTCCTCTTTATTAAAGACCTTGCCCTTTCAAAATACCATTTGATGAGGGGAGAGTCATTTGTTTTAGGAGGAGAGCTTTGCTGGTTTTGTTTGGTTTTGTCATGGGAAAGGGAAGGTGATGTCCCAAGGAGAGCATCCACGTGAAGCAGAGCATAACAAGAAGTTCTGAGAAGCTTTCCAGGTTCATCCACTTCAGTAAATCAAAGACAGCGCTGTCCCTCACATCAGTGTGATTTAAATTAAGGAAAAGTACTGTGCAGCACTGCTGCTTTAGATGACACTGTGATTACCTCTTGTCCCCTTTTTCTCTCTGTTCTCAGTGAAAGTCAGTAAAGTTATTCAGCTCAGCTTACGAACTGCAGGACTGAGCAGCACCCATAATTTCACATCGTTCCAACTAGCTTTTATCTCTCTTGACACAAATGGCAGACCCTTGTGTGCCACTGAATGAACCGCAGGCAAGAACCTGTGGCAGAGTGAGTTACGCTAGCAATCCTGAAGTCTGTCAGCCAGCATGGGCTTCCAAGAAAAGAGCAGGTTATGATGGGACAGGAGGGTAAATCTCATGTGAAAATCTACTTTTTAAACTGAAGGGGAATCGGTTAATGCGGCTGCTTGAGCCCAGTTCAGTTCTCTCTCCAGAATCAAGATATTACCTGGAGTAAGCCAGAAAGCAATAAAGCCTATTATTTCAGAAAGGACTTGTGTGACTAACACATTCATTCTCCTCTTCCAGTGGAACTACCAATATATGCTTTTGACATAAAAATTTTCATAGGGAAAAATTTCACCTTCAGTCATGTTTTACTTGTATTCATCACATGCATTTTAGTGGCAAAAAAAGTCTTTCTTTTAAAGTGCACCTTTTCTTTTTCTTTCTATTCTCATAGAAAGAAAAGAAAAAGAAAGATTCTGCAGAAGCAAAAGACCTGACTGGAGATCTGTTTACAGAAGTCTGCATAAACAGACCTGTTAGGCTGGTATCTCCCATATTAGACATAGCTTTTTGGAGCCTTTATTCAGAAAGCTCAGAAGATCTTTCTAGAAGTACACTCAGCTCTGAGTGTATTTGAATAACGAGCATCTCCCCAAGCAATGTAACATCAACATTTTCATGTGTAATTTAAGCCTGTAAAAACCAATCACTGACTTAAAATGCAGCTCCGTGTGTTGTTTTACTGCTCTGTGGTTAAGCCATAGCCCAGCCCTGGCCCAGCAAGTCTCGCACCTACCAATGTACCACAGCACATTCCAACAGCACCAGGGGGACCTGGTCCCTAAGGCAGACCAGCCCCTCACAACACACCAGGAGAGGACAATTACTTTCTGGCCATTGCAGCAAACACCTGGAGAACGTGGCCAGGCTGCCATCACTTCTCTGGAGTGACTGGGTGTCAAGGAGGCTGGGCTGACTGCTAGACAGGTGACAGATTGCTCTCTTCCCAAAGGAGAAGAGAAAGGGAATAAGGGAGAGAGACTTAGCGATTAGAGAAGAAAGCAAAACCAGCTTTAATAAAACTACTACTAATAAAATGGAATATATACAAATATATACAAAACCAGTATTGAACACCACCACCACCCCCTCCTGATGGCAATTACATCATCATCACCACTGATGCTGTGAGGCAGGCACTGGGGAGGTCCCAGACTGGACTCAGCAGCAGGTGGGAACCAGATTCAGGAGCTGGATTCTGGTAGCAGATGCAGGAACACACCGATTGGGATCGAAGGCAGAACAGAGAGAGGCCTCCTCGGATGTGGGCTGGTGAAGAAGAGACCGACCCTGCTGATCCCTGAGCTTTACAGCGACGGTGCCGTATCCGGGCTGGAATCCCTCTCTGGGCAGGTTGGGGTCCCCTGTCCTGGCCACTGCTCCCTGCGGGTGCCGCCTTTCCCTTTCTGCACCCCCACCGTGGTGCACAAGACCCAGCAGTGGCCTTGGTCTGCTCCCCAACCCTTGGCACTGACTCTAAACACGGGGTGTTAGCGCTGCCAGAAGCAGCCCCTGCCTGTGGAAACGCTGCTGGCTGCAGACTGCTGTTAGAAGAGTCGTTGCTCAGAAGTCAATCTACTGGACAGAATTATCTCTGTTCTCACTCAAACCAGGACATTCTACCCATTATTCCATACCATTTACATCATACCTATTACTAGGTTATGATTTCTTTCTACAGAAAAGTTTGTTAAATTCATTTAGTTCATGATTGTCGCTTTCCATCTACCATAGCAGTCTCTCAGGGCAGGAAAGATGTTATGGAATTCATGGTCTGTGTCCGTGGGTTGCAGGATCACTTCAGGTGGTTACTGGATGCCAGTCAATGAGGCTAACTTCTGGCATCACCACTATGTGATCCTGAAAGACAGTTACTGAGCACTGTTAGTCTTATGTAGCAATTAACATTATACAGCTTTAAATTAAGTATTCTCACCTAGAGTTAAATTCCCTTGAGGTACACTTTGTACTTCACCATCTTTCATCATCATCCACCAGGACACTGGGGCTTCTTTAAAATCCCACAGCATAGTTTTTCCAGCTTGAAGGAAGGGTGCAGGGGAAATCCCAACTCATTCAACAGTTGTCTTCGTACTTTACTCCATGCTCCGCAGATACATGGTTCAGAATTAATCCCAAAGTCAGGTGTGTATTTCTAGTTCTTCTTCATAAATATTGATAGCTATTGGACTATGTAACTAAAAAGCCCCTTCATTATGGAAAGGGGAAGAAGATTGTTCCGCTGATGGCAGCCTTAGCTGTGGTCCCTAAGAACATCCAGGTGGGCAGATGGGTAAAAAAAAAAATTCATCTTTCCGTCCTGAGCAATTTCTCTGACCAAAAGAAAGCTCCATTTGAAACCTGACAGGCCTTTCAGGAAAAACACCGAGCAAAGCTTTTGGAGACACGGAAGGAAGGCTTGTGAGCTGGAGCAGACAAGCATGGCCATGAATATGCTCAGACATCCACAGCTTCAGAGTCACCTCCCACTTCTTTGAACTATTTTGCAGGTGCTGAAGCTACGTCTGGCCAAGACAAACAGTGCAGCCCTCATCTAGCTGTGGAGTCTGATGAACTTCAGAGAGAAGCCATTGACACGCTCCATCACATCAAGCTGGCTAGCAAGTTGATGCTGCTGCCAAAACTCCTTGTAAAATATGCTCTAATTAGGCAATTTTACAAAGCTTACAAATGGTATGGGGAGGGAGGCACTTGTTTGTTTTGTGTTTTTTTTTAAAAACCTGATGGATCATAGTGTCTCCTAACAAAGAAGCTATGGTTTAGTGTTACAGTCTTGCTGGGTTTGCTGAATTTGGCCTCTGGGTTAATCCATCAGATGCCATTAGCTTATGCAAACTGTGCAATCTGAAATATGTGGGACATTTTCAGGGACAGTCCTAGGCAAGGGAAAATCATCAGCTTCATACACAAATGGTGCTCCCCAAACTGACCCTTGTTTTTTTAAGTAGCCCATGGTGTGTAGTGCCAAGTCCTGTACAAATGTGCTCAGGTACAAGACACAATGAAATCCCATGCAGATGAGCTCATCCAAGGCACTCAGAGCTTCCCCCAACAGCTCGTCCAAACAACAGGCTCAAGAACACGCGTCTTCTGCCATGATCATTAGCAACATCATTCAAGCCCATACTTAGTGCCTAACCACTACAGGGATCTTAATGCCTCACATCTTCATTTCTTACAGGAGCTTCTTTTTCTTTGCTTTTACTTTCTTTTTTTCTTTCTTTTCCTTCTTTCTTTTTTCTTTCCTTTTTTTTTCTTTTCTTGCATCCCAACCTAAATGTACCAGGCAGATCCTCACTCGGCTTGCTCCCAATGCCAGAGTATGGGGGAGATCATCAGCTGCCATTGTTCTATTCTCCTCAGGTTTTCTATTGTCCTAAATTTTCCTTGCACAAGGCATAAGTGACACATTAGATTTGAGGTTTGGCAATGCTGCTGGTATTTCCTTTCAGAAAAAATAAAAACGATGAAAACAGCATGCTTCCACCATTCCTAAATTTGTAATGTTTTTCTAGGGGATAATAAGGGCAGTTAGTGAGGGGAAAGATTTTGAAATGGCAGCTCACCCTTTGAAAGACTACTACAACCACTGGCATTCAAGTGGAAATTTAACAAGGAGTTAATACCAAAAAACCCCCTAAATCTTTCTCTTCCAAAGAAGGGTTTAGTTGGTGCTTTACTCAGTGAGCCATTAGGTATTTGGGCATGTGAGAAACCTCTCATTTTTGGAGGAACCACTATGACAGTGGCTCATGGAGGTGTTCTTCAGATCACTTTTGACCCTTTGCTGCCCTGGGTGCCAGGATCAAGGCCATCACGCAGGAGAACTGAAACCTGCCACATGCTTTCCCTGCAGGTTCAGAGCATGCTGCCTCCAAGGAGCTGTCAGCCACTGCCAGAGTACTTCGTGGAGTTGTGCAGGAACCAGACTTTGATTTTGAGCTTTTTTTCTACTTGTTTTTCATAGTTTGCTGAAGTCGGTGTAATCTGAAATGAGTCTCCCACTCTTTGCCCTCATTGGACTATCACCTGCAGCAAAGGGCTTGGCTCCTGCGATGCCTGTAAGGTGTCACCAAAATGCTTGCAGAGATTGCAGCCCAGCCCAGTCCTCCCTAACATGGCTTTCAAACAAATGCAGTGTTGCTGGATTCAGTGCAATGGACCTTCGTCCTTCTGAGTGCGATGGAAAGAGTTTCACTGAGCTGCTGCAGCGTAGCTGTACTTGCTCTTCTTATCCAGCTGCTTGATAAGAATTACTTCATGTTTGTCTGCCCTCATCTACGTCTGCCTTGTGACCTCCCTGCTATCCCAATGCTGCTTGGGTTTGGGTTTGGTGGTGGAAGAGGCTGTTCTGC
This sequence comes from Todiramphus chloris collaris, assembly GCA_025345505.1. Lineage (NCBI taxonomy): Eukaryota > Metazoa > Chordata > Aves > Coraciiformes > Alcedinidae > Todiramphus > Todiramphus chloris. The sequence goes on from JANVCC010000072.1 coordinate 2,600,764, forward strand.
CCCAGGCAAGGTGAAAGCTGGAGGCAGCTCTGGCCTGAGGCTGGGATTTCTTATAGCAACCCAGAGCCTACAGCCCTCCGTAGCTCTTCCTCACCATAGTATGGATGGATTTACTAATCTATTTCCTCTTTCTTTGTTCCTCATCTGTAAAACTGCAAAATTATTAACTTGTTAATCATTTTGTAAATTGGCCAAGATGTTTTAATTGAATTTAGTCTCTAAGTGGATATGGAGAAGAAGAATAGCATTAGAGCAGTTAGGAATGGAAGAAGTCTATTAGATCTTGCTTTTCCCCCTGTGACGCTCACTAAATATAAAATTGGATTCCACTTGCTGGTAGATTGATGCCCATAGAGAAGAGAGCAATATGTGTTTTCAGTTGACTACTAGCATCATTGCAACGAAGACCTTGTACACTGATGGAATAATCTGGAGGAGAGTTGGCAATAAAGGAAATAAAATGATGTCCCCAGACGGTGGTCCTGGAGGCCCCTGTTTGGGAACCACTGACCTTGTGCTCTTGGTTCTCCACAAGAATAAGCAATGTTGGTCTCCTAGTGGTCTTCTGGTTCTGGCAATGAGGCTTGAGTCTGAATGAGGTCTGAGCTGAAGCACAGGTCTCAGATTGCTGCAGTTGTCCCCAGTGCTGCAGCTACAGGCCTTGGAGTGAGGCTGGGCACAGGATCCCTGCATCACGACACGACAGCATCCCTGTCCCCATGGCCTCCCTGTGTGGCTGGCCTGAGCACTACGCTGACGGGAAGGAGCTGTCAGTTTACTTTATTATGTCCATGAACAACTATTAATCATCCTGTTTCTCTTAATTTTGTTACTTTCAGAGGCGCAAAAGGAACATTAAACAAATAATAAACTTCTTATGACTAAGGAGGATTAGAGTCAAATGCTCAAACAAAGGGCATCAGGGATTTAAGAAAAATTGTATTTTCCATTTGTCTTTCTTCCACACCAAACCCCAGGACAACAACCACAGACAGCACATTTTGCAGCTTTAAAGAAGCCTCAGCAGTTTTATTTCATCTCAAGCATAGTACTAGGAAAATGTGTGAACTTGGTCCCAGACAAAGCCATTGAAGTTCAGTTCAATCACATGCTTTGGAGGAAAGCTGTGTGATAGAAAAGGAAACATTTTCAAAATCATCTGAAAAAATGACGTCAGAGCACAGCACCATGCTGGGGACCTGTCCTTTACAACCACTTTGTGCCTTTTGGAAATGTAACTATATAATTTTCTCTAGATATTTCTCCATCACTCAATACTAGCAGATATTAGGGGAAAAATTAGAAGATTACCTTCACAAAGCTCCCCTGAAGACTAACAGAGCATCAGAGCCATCAGGGGGGAAGTGGGAGGCAGGGAATGCCTTTTCTCCTAGAGAAGGGCAACATCTCACATGAAACTGAAGCCTCCAGGCTGCCTACAAACATGCAAAAGTCAATGTGCATCATATTCTCAAAGGAATCGAGCTGGTACCAGAAATGCTAGGTGCCAGGCCAGGAAAGACATTCCTAAATAAATATATTTTTTTAGTAACTTCCAACTTTAGCAGGTTACTGATGATAGAGTGATACACTATTTTGCCTCGGTAGCCGAGGAGTTTTCAGTTATGTCAACAGAAAGAGTATGAATTATATATCTATATAACTATGAATTATCTATCATGGTGGGGTGAGTGGAGGGTGATTTGGGATAACAATGAGTTGACAAACTGAGGATGCTATGGAAGAGTTTTGAAACAGGTATTCACACACCTCCGTTTACTGTGGCCAGGTCTGTTTGTTGCCACTCCATACCCTGACCCAAATCTTTTCCTTGCGTGATCCTGCCCAGCCAAGAGAATTCCAAGGGCAACTTCTTAATGGTGCAAAAGAAAGTGAAAGAAGTGGAGAAAGAGTTTGAATACATTCAATCCTGCCAGAAGGACACAAGTTGTGTTCCAGAAAAAGAGGTGCAGGATCACCAGCTAAAGAAAGAGGTGGAGGAGATGCCTTCCTCATCCTTTTGGCATGCAGGCTGCCTTAGTGCTTTCCTCCCTGCCTTCACATAATGGCACTGGAAGCCTGTAAAGTAGTTATTGCTGCTGGAAATGCTGAGCCTGAACATGCGAGATGTGTGGGACAATGGAGATACTACAGGCCAGAAGCTGTGATGCTGACACCAAGCAAGTTGGCAAAGCTTGTCATGAATAATGTAAGAACAGCTCCAGCCCTTTTCCTGCCCACATGGGGAGGATTGAATGAATTCAGCGCTAATGTGCTCTCTGAGAACATACACTGCCAACTGTGTTTTCGTGGGGTACAGTGGGAAAACTTAAAATCATCCATCAAAGTTAAACTGCTTCCCATTCCTCCCTGAGACGGTTACTGCTGAGCATAAATATGCATATGATAAAAAAGTTCCTTTTTCTGGGCAGAATGACTGCAGGTAGCTTACAATCAGTGTTGGATGCTGATACTGCACTCAGAACTTCCTCTACGTCCCCCCCACTGGCACAGCTCAATAGAGATGGCATTCAAACCCACTGCTGCAGACAAATGGCTGTAGCTCCATGAGCAGCACTGATGCTCATGCCCACAGAGCTGTGTGGCATACCCACAGCTCTACAGCAGCACTCCAACTGTTGCACTGTATACCCTGCTTCACTGGAGGGGAAGGTGTGAAAATTGACACAAAATGAAGAAATCAAGGAAGGCTAAGGACGTCGTCATCAGTGGCTTTTGCAGAACAACGCTTGTGTTAATTGCTGCCGTGATAATTGGTCCAGTTCTCCTAGACTGAAGAAGGCATGTTCTGGACATGCAGAGGATCAGCCGTATTCGTGCAGTGAAACCCTCCAACCCTACCCTCAGGGGTGTGTTGCAATGGCATTTGTAGGGGGAATTAAGGCAGAAGAAAAAACGTGATGCTCTTTTTTGTGGTCCCAAGGGTACACTAGAAACTCTTACTCCTCAGTGTTCATCAGCCAGGTTATCCAGACAAATTGAGGAAGGTCTGATAAAAATTCGGCTCGCTGTCGCCCTCACTGACTAAACTTGGTAGCAAACCCCAGCTGGTTCACACAGTTTAAGCCAAATCAGGGTTGAAGAGGTGTATTGAGTTATTAATGCTACATAATGAACTGACAGTCAAGAATACCTTCAGGATAGACATCAGCCATACAACAGATAATCAATCACTCAGAACACTCACAAAGTCTCCATCACAGCTGGTCAGTCCCAGAGGCAGACTGGGAGCTCGGCAGTTTTTTGGCCACCCAGGTAAGTGGGGAGCCCAAGGGAGCGGGCAGCCCTGACCAGTGCTGGTTTCTCTTGCGAGGGAGGCGGGGACAGGCGTGGGCAGAGCTGCGTGCACCTCAGGCAATTTAAATGCCTCAGGAGTGCAGGGATCAGTGATCCCTGCTCACCAAGAAAGGCCAAGTGCAGAGCCAGGTGAGTCAGCTGAGTGTGTCCCCTTGCCCTGTGAAGTCAGTTGCTTCTAGAGGTCGAGCCATGGTTGCAACCTGGGCAAAGGCTGTGGCTGGGAAAACTGTGGGCACCCAGACTGAGGCCCCACACAAACACGTGGGTGTCCAGACCCCCGGCTGCAGGGAATGCAGGAGCCTGGCCCTTGTAATGGAGGGTGTTGGAGATGACACCTGTGTCAGATGTGAACAGGTGAATGATCTGCTCAGTGTGGTGGCTGAGCAAAGGAGGAAATCAAAAGACTAAGGACTATATGGGATTGTGAAGGGGAGATAGGCTGGTGGAGCCAGGCTATACCATCCCAAAGGGAAGGGCAGCAAGTGAGGGCTGCACAAGAACATGATGATTCCATTTTCTCTTGCTACCCAGGAAAAAATGGGTAAAGAAGGAGACCTATAGGAGATGGGGGTAAGTGGAGGCAGGTCTTTCCCTGGAGAAGCAGGACAGCCCCCTCCCAATCTTCTCAGCCTTATCAGCTGCCCGTGCACAACAGATATGGGGCACTAGTAACTGAGGATAGGGCAGAGGAGGATGGAGAGAAAAGTCCATCTGCTCAATTGCCCAGGGCATGTCAACCAGCTCTGAGAATTAGGACTAGTGCAACAAAGAAAGAAAGGAGAGTGATAGTCGTAGGGGATTCACTTCTGCAAGGAACATAAGACTGATATGTTGGGCAGACCCTTCTCATAGGGAGGTGTGCTGCCTACCTGGAGCCTGGGTAAGGGATGTCACTAGGAAAATTCCCAGCCTGGTGCACTCTACACACTGCTATCCATTATTGATCCTCCATGTAGGAGGAGAAGAAATAATGACTGGTAGTCCTAGATCAATCAAAAATTTTAGGGCCTTGGGACAAGCAGTGCAAGATTCTGGGGCACAAATCATCTTTTATTCTGTCATTCCAACCGATGGCAGAGACATTGGATTAAACGGCCAACTACAGTCTTTTAATACATGGCTCTGTGGCTGGTGTCACCACCATACGTTTTGGTTCTCTGATGATGATACCATCTATACAGCACCAGGGCTGTTGACACCAAACAGCAGACACCTCTCTCGAAGAAGGAAGAGGGTCTTTGAGGAGGAGATCGCGGGGCTAATTGACAGGGCTTTAAACTAGATGTGAAGGGGGAGGGGGACAATGTCACCAGGCTTCCATGTGGCAGGCTGTGGGAGGATACAACAGTGTGGGAGCAGTGGGGGACTAGTAAGGGCTCTCAACCTGCTGCCCAGAAGCATGCTGGGGACAAGATAATGCAGCGGCGAGCCAGATCCCCTTCAGGTAGTAGCTGCCAACAGGGAAACATCAGGGAAACACATTAATGGAATAAGGGGGTGTTTCCCTGGAAAAATAATACAGCCAACAGCCCAGCTGAAGTGCCTCTACACGAATGCACAAAGCATGGGCAACAAACAAGAGGAGTTGGAAGCCACTATCTTACTAGAAGAATATGGCATAGTGGCCATTCCTGAAACATGGTGGGATGAATCCTATGACTGGAGTGTAGCTATCAATGGATACAAGCTATTCAGAAAAGACAGAAGAGGAAAGAGGGGTGAAGGAGTTGCCCTGTATGTTAAGCAATGGATTGAATTGAATGAAAGAATGGATTGAACATGAAGAGATGTTCCTAAAGAATAGCCACGAGCAAGTTGAAAGCTTATGGGTAGGAATCAGAGATCAAGGCAACAAGGGGAACCTTGTGGTTGGAGTCTACTACAGGCCACCTAGTCAAGAGGAAACTCTTGAAGAAGCATTCCTACTCCAACTACAGGAAGCATCACATTTGCAGGCTCTTGTCCTGCTGGGAGACTTCGACCATCCTGACACTTGCTGGAAAAGTAATACAGCAAGCAGCAGGCAATCCAGTCGAAGTTATTACTTCAAATCCTCTGGTGGTAATATGACAAATTGGAAGGAGTTTGCTCATCAAAAACATCATGTAAGGCAACAGATAGTTGTGTGTCAGCATGTGTTGTGACTGTTCTGCTGAGTGCTGGTATAACAGGCTTATGTGAAAAGTCATATTTTTAATGCTTTGTAACACTCTCTTAAGAAAGTATTGGAGTGTTCCTTTATATGGGGGTAGAGATGCAAAACCCTCACCTATCCACAGAGGTAAGAACATTGCAGTCTGATAGACTGTGAATGGATCTGACCCATATAAGTAGAATACCTTTCATCTATTATCTTTACAGATCCTTCCTGCTAAGAAGTATGTCTTCAGAGCCTGAGCTATGGCTTATCAATTTTCAAGGTCTCAAAACAAGATATATTTTAGCAGGTTTTAGGCTATATCTGTTTCTTCAGATGGCCCAGAGTCAGAAAGTCGGGCAAACCAGACCACAGTCCTTTCTGCAAAGACCTTGGGTTGTGGTTAATGGAAACAGCAGAGCTTGCAATGCTGTCTAAGCCAAGTACTGTCTTAGCCAAGTGCTACATTTTGTTAAAGTTAGTGGTCGTGGGGAAAAATAATCCGATTTCTAGAAAGCTTCAGCTCTACTCTCTTCTCTCTATAGGAAGAAATTCACCCCAGGCTTGAGTCTTGAGGGTGGAAAACCAGAAGAAATGCACAGCAGCCACTCCACTGTAAACATCCTTTTATTTGTGCAGTGACAATGTTACTGGTTTTACAAATAGATATTAAAATTGAAAAAGTCTTCCCTTGTGTTTAGAAGAGAGTGCTTGTTTTCTAATTCAAATGAACTAAAGCAAACAAAATGTATTTTAATGAAGAGCTAAATCAGCAGTGCTGTTAAACCATTTGATATGTGTACCTAGTCCTAATTTGGGATTTCAGTGAACAATGTGGGCCAAAGGAGCTGCTAATCTGGTCAGACTGTGTACAGATGAAGCATTACTTTACTTTTTAAGGAAAAGATCCTATCTGACAAAATATTTGTTGACTCTTATTTGAATAATGCTGTGAAATAATTTGTAAAGACAGTTCTAGATTTGTGATAAAACCAAGGTATAATAGCATAGGGGAAATACCAAAAAAATAAATTAAAGCATAGCACTTGTTTTTAACATATTGCTGCTTTCTTTTTATTCCACTGGGAGTAGCAAAAGCACATTTAAGAGACTCACTGCTTAGAAGCCAGTATCTCTGACTGTCCTAAAAGATAATCTTATGTGATTTAAAATCCCATGCCTTGTTTCTGCACCAAAATTTGATCAACTGTACTCGGTCAAGATTTCTGTCGTCTCGATGTGTAAATGACTGTCTAATCAGGAACACTTAACAAAAGGGTTCTGGTACAAAGCTCAGATTACCTTTGGAGTCTCCCATGCAAGAAATACAGAGACTTTCTGGTGATGTTAAATCCACATCATTGCAGCCGAGCTTACTGGGCAGGTAGCAAGAGCTTTTCAGTTTCTGTCTCTACCAAATGTGATTTATGTGACCTCTTTAGAATGAAGCAAGCCCTGACCCCAAACATGATCTGAACATCTCTGACATCTTTACTTCAGGCTTAAGGATTTTGTAATTCATCCTCATAGGTCTTGCTAGGACAGCTGACATCTGTCTCTATTAGTTCTATACATCTTCTATAGACTGAGATGCTACCAAGCACGAAAAACAACTTTGTGCTTTATCACTTCACTACAAGGCCCTTGAGTGATGCTTGGCTTTTAGATATGGTTGAAAAAAAGAGAGTTCAGAACAAGTTTGTGATGCACATAAAGGGAGGCTCTTGTCACTTCTCAGTCTGCTGATGTTAATCCTGGACAACTTGCTAGACTAGCATCTTGATTGACAGACATCAACCCTGGAAACTGTTGGGCTACTAGTCATTCTAAAATTTAAACTGGAATTTCTAGCAAAAGGATTTCTATGGTGGACCCACAACTGATTTAAAGTGAGCAGGCTAGTTACTGTAAATAGTCTAATGGTACATGGCTGATAAATGGCCATGAAAGCAGTGGGAGCTTCACTGGACTGCCATGACTTCTTCAAATAGGATGGATAGTGGCTTAGCCACTTCATCTGCCAGTTCCTTCAGGACCCATAGATGTGTTTCATCAGCTCCCATGGTCTTGTACACCTTCAGGTTCTTTAAATCTGATCTTCTCCCACAGGGGGCTGTACTTCCTTCTCCCAGTGCCTGTCTTTGCTTTCTGTGGCTCGGGTGGTGTGGCTGAAGTATTTGCCAGTGAAGACTGAGACAATAAGTTGAGTACCTCAGACCTCTCCATGTCCTGGGTAACCAGGTCTCCCATTTCCTTCCAGTGAGGGCCCACATTTTCTGTAGTCTTTCTTTCCTCACTGATGTACCTATCCAAGCTTTTCTTGTTGCCCTAGCTGTCCTTTTCCTAACCTGATCGTGGTTGCTTGGACAATTTCTCTGTGTTTCTTCCAGACTACCTGTCCTTGCTTCCACTCTCTGTAGGCTTCCTTTTTGTGTTGGAGTTTGTCCAGGAGCTCCCTGTTCATCCCTTCAGGTCTCCTCTTGTGTTTGCCTGACTTCCTCTTTGTTGAGATGCATTGGTCCTGAGCTTGGAGAAGGTGATCACTGAATATCCTATTCAGCTGCTCTGTCTTTCCTGGTGAGGTGGCTTGTAACAGACCCCCCACTATAATGTCACCTATCCCTGCCCTGCCCTTAATCTTAACATATAAACTAGCGGTAGGGTCCTCATCCATCCCCAGGTGGAGCTCTATGCACTCCGGCTGGTCACTGACATAGCAGGTGACACCCTCTTCCCATCTCCCTTTCCTGTCCTTCCTGAAGAGCCTGTATCCTTCACTCCAGCACTCCAGTCATAGGAGCCATCCCACTCTTCAAAACTCCACAATGTTGTGATCACTGCAGCCAAGGCATGAATTCCTTTGTGCTCCTCTTCAGGTGCTCTCCTGATGACCTGTGGTCCTTCTCCAGGATCTGGGCATCTATTGCTGCCACTGGCTTCAAACTGCTAGGAGTGGGAGGTACTGAGGTTCTCTTCCCCTGACAACTTTCGTTTAAAGTCCACTTCAGCCACTTAGCAAGCCTAAGATTGAAGATGCTTCTTCCCTTTATGTGACAGATTGACCCCATCAGCCCCCAGGAGACCAGGTTTCTCAAAGTAAGCCCCATGGCCTAAGTAGCTGAACCCTTGGCTGTGGTATGAGTCCCGTAACCATTTGTTGATTCACCAGATTAGACTGACCCTTTCAAACCCTTTCTCTTTGACCGGGAGGATTGCAAGAAAATGTAGAGAACTAACCAAATCAAAGGGAATAGAAACTATTTCAGAAGTAAGAAATAACTATTTTATGGCGATCAGATTTATCTAATGATAAAAATCAAATTAATTTTATAGAGTTATGTGGCAGAAATATAGCCTAGTACATCTAGGCTTACCAAATGATGATACTTACCAAAGACATAATTTTTTGTTAATTTTCCTGATGTGTATTAACAAATTCTGTATTTTTGTGAGCTGTTGCTTGTATACCTTCCATCTAGTATACTGCATAATTAAAACCTCAACCTTTCTTTTGAGCTAGCTACATACTTAATTCTGGTGATGAAACAGCAGAACACCAGGAGCAATACAGATGGATGGTGACATATTTCTCTAAATAGTGAAAGTCAAAGCGTATAATTCACAGCAAAGAAAAACCTTCATTTATGTTCTTTCCTTATTAAAACCAGTTACATGTGTTAGCTTTATCGCTGCTTTCCTGTGAAAGAGAACTGTTTGAAAGGGCACGTCAGAGACCTGAGTGATGTTTGGTGACAGCAGGGACTCAAGGGATCCCCTGCAATGGAGCAGTGCCCGTGCCAGAGTCAGCTTTCTGCCCAGTTCTACACCTTTGTTACAAAACCTACGTGAGGTTTCCAGGAACTTCAGATCACATGTGTGAGCCTGAGTGTCCACGTCCTAGATCAGCAATTAAAGGCTAGCCGTGTGTGCCAGGACATGGAAATTTTCTATTATCCCTCTCAGATGAAGAGTTGTTTTGGTGTCTGATAACAGGAATCAGTGAGTTTTGCCCACGTTGAAAAGTAGATTACAAAGTGGTTGGATGTGGTGACCGAGCAGGAGGAGGAGGAGGAATGTTCTCCCCTGAAGGTATGTGAGCACCACAGTAACCCCTACAGAAAGCTGTAACAAGATTTTAGAAAAGTGATGTTTCTTATGATTAATAGCTGAATCTGAGGGTTCTGAGATTGGAATGGGACTGGATAGACCTGCTTCTTTTCTGTTCTTGTTGTGAGAAACAACTTAATCTAATGTCATGGATAAAGCTGACAGGGATTCAGGACTCCTATGGTTATAAATCTGACTCCATCTCTGCTGATCAACAAAAAGCTGGTCAACTCAGGTAGCTTTCTGACTCTTCCAGATAATGTTAAGACTGAAATAGGTACGGCAGAACGGACATGGCTTGAACAAATATATTCACAGTGATTAAATAACCCATCATGTCCTTTGGCAGCTATTCGCCCTGGAGTTTGTCAGCCAAGCTGAATTCCCCTGGTGAGCCCCATCGGTGGTTTCCATCTTCTATCTGTAATGGTGGGACCCAGCACTACCTGTAACAGATCAGAGAGTACTCAAGGAGATGGTGGTGGACCCCAGGAGCAAGGTTGCCCTTCCTCAAGTTGGTGTGCTGCCTGCCTGTTGCTCTCATTCTTTTCCCCTGCCCACGAGCAGAGCGAAGTTTGCAAGGTGAGATGAAGCCCACAGAGGGGTCCTCTCCTCTTGCACCAGGAAGGGATCTTGGGTACATCCCAGGGCAGTGCTGCCTTTGAAACATCGTCTTAGAGTTACCATACAGCAGAGGACAGTCCCTTGTTGGGTCTGACTTCTCCAAGATATTTTGTCCATGCTAAATAGTATCATGGATGGGCTGTTAAATGCCAGCTCCAACTGCCATGCTGAGCAGCCCACTCCAGTCCTACCTGCCTCACCGGAGCTGGTTGCAAAGATCAGCTGAAGGTCTGGGAGTCTGGTTCTGTGAGCAAAAGGGTGGATGTTATCTAGCAGTGGCACAAGTAGACATTCGCCTCCTACAAGAGATGTGACAGCCTTACATCATGATTGCAGAATGACAATAGGATAATGCATCAGCTCTGCTTTCCATGGCTCCTTGCTTCAGTGTCACTCGGGCTGGTGGGACTACTCAATAGCTGCATAACAACCTCCACCCCACTCATTGTGTCTTAAAAGGACAATGCCTTCTAAGTGATTAGGTATTCATTGACACGTTGCCCTGTGATACTTGGTTATGTTTTTATTCTGCAGTGATATGGGCAATAATCAGCAGTTGCTTTGCAGCTTTAATCTTTCCCTACTTACCTTCTCCTAGAAAAATGATTTGCACATCTTTGCTCAGCTGATTCCCTAAACTTGCCGGAGAGCACCAAGTCAATATATAACACAATAATGAAAACTTAAACAAAAGCCACTTTTCTTTGTTATTTAATTTATGGAAGGAGAAAGGAGAGTTAATAGGTAATTTACAGGACCCAGATTGGAGGGCAAATAAATTCTTGATATTACTGCATGGTTTAGCAGCCACGGAGGAATTCTGCCTAGTGACAGGCAAAAATGTTGATAAAGCTGAAAAGCCAGTGGGAGGTTAGCAAAGGGTTTCAAGGCGTGAGGAGAAATCAGTGCCCAGTTGCTAGGTGATACGTGTCTAGCAGACCACTCTTCTGAAAAGATGAGCACGGTTTTCTTTTGTTTTAACAACTATAATTACATTGAGCAAATCATAAAGGTGCACATACACACAGCTCTTTCTCCTGTTGTGCTTATCCTGACTTACGGTTTGATTTTCATTTCATTTTTTATAATCCATGCTTCTCTTTCTGCACTATTCTCTTCAGTTAAGGAAATCTAAGCAAGAACCATGTAGCAGCTGAAGAGGAAGTTTCGTGTGAGCTATCGAGACTAGGTCACAAAACAAGCCATACTCTTCCCACTGAGCTGGGCTCTGAAGAAGCAGAAACTGGCCTCTCTGCTATTCTCTCACAAGATGTAGGAATGTCTGATGCTAGTAGTTCGATCACAGATGGAGCTTAACTGGCATAACTCTTCTCGATGGAAATCAACTGCCAATTTTTAGCATAATGTATATATATTTACACTTTATATATGTGCTCTTACTTCCCTCACTTGCAGGTGGGACTGAACATCAGTCCTGAGTTGTTTGAGCTGCTACCAATAATAGATTAAACACTGTATTATTTCACAGAGTGGCCATTTAACTGTTACAACATCCTAAATATATTAATTTGTTCATCTATTAAGCAATGTCTTAACTGTGGGGCTGTTTGACATTGACTTGATTAGTTTAGTTGTAATAATTCAAAACTTCTGATAGGGGGAAAGGAATATGAATAAAAACAAGGCATATGCTTCAGTTTCTTATCAGCATGCTTGTATTTCTCTGTGTGGTCCTGGGACATAGTGCACTGTATCTCTCTTCCCAGGGCTGTGCTTTGGAAGATAATGTCTGTAAGGGCTGCTTTTGGCAGAAAAATCCAGACGTCTCCTGGATTTGCCTGGGAATTAACCCGAAAGAGAAACAAGTCTGGACAGTTCATGAAAATTAGCTGTCTTCCTCCTTTGGACGATTATCAGTTATTTCAGTCTTCCTAGGTTGTGTGATGCTTGTTATCATCTAAGCTTCACTAAGCAGGTCTAGCTAGGTCCTATGGGCCCCATAAAGTCAACTTAAAATTCAGCCCTGACATTTGTTATGCATGTTGTGCTGCCTCTCTTTGTCAACAGCAGAGCAGCAGCAGTTTAGGAGGTGCAGATGCTCACAGGTACAGTGCAGCCACCACTGCACCATGAATCTCTCTTTAAATGCCCTGCTCCGTATCAACAGTGCCTGTTTTCCCTGTCATTGTTATTTCTAAATCCTTCGGTTCTCTTGGTTTTAATTCCTTAAGGAATGAGATACCGAATGCCTTCTAAAAAGATACTTGACAGGCGAAGTTCAGAAGATGGCTGTGACATGCTTGTGTCCAGCAACTCAGGTGATTTGTCTCCTAGGTCAAGCGAATATGCTTTTGGCAGACCTTCCCTGGCACCTTAGTGAGATTTAATCTAAAAGCAGTATTTGACTTTCTAAACTTCCAAATGCTGTTATTCCTTCTTACAGAAATGTGTTTTTTCCTGTGCATGTTCTGAGACCTCTCCTCAGGGTAGAATATGGCTGGAAATTACTTTTATGTTCTTTGAAAGTACAAGTGTGCTTTGATATTGCTACAATGTTGAATCCACTTCCGTGATTTTGTTCTGGAGTTCGTCCCCACGTCCTGTTTCAGGCTAAGGTTCACAACACTGCTGGAAAGGAGATGCCAATATGATCAAACAGTATCCATCAGAGCTGAAAAGCATTGTATCGCTTCTCATACATCAGCTGTGGCAAACTCTCTTGGTGATGTGCATGGTTGCCAAAGAGATGTCAACATCCATGCAACATGGCCTGATGACGCACTCCAAAACGTCTGCTGGTTGCTCTGGAGTTTGAGTCAGAAGCTTCGGTGGCTGTGGGCACATCTATGTTCTCTTTGGAGTGTATTTGCTAATATCCGAGGTTTACAGCCCAGTGGTTTTTAGGAAGCTTTCACTTTTGCTGTTTTCACCATGTGGACAGGGTAGCCATCAGTGTCCCCAGCCCCCACCACATATCCTGCATTCCTACCCGAGCTGTGCTGGACAGAAAGGTCCTAGAAGTGCTCCAGAGCTGCATACTGGGCCCAGGCAGTGCACACACTGCCATAAACCATCCCAGCATCCTACCTCCAGCAAGGTGCATGCACAGCCTGGGTCACATTTGCTTGCCCATGATCCAGAGGATCAGCAGGAAAAACTCCTTGTAGGAAAGCAAATGCATTAGAGACTTTAGGGCTCATTTTGGTGGAAGTCAGCTCATTTAAATGGTGTTACTCTAGGAAAACTACAAGTCAGTTTTATATAACTTCAACATCCCATCATATCTGATTGCATCTTGCCTCCCTGCAGTCCTCAGGCTTGTAGGCTCTGTCTGTCCTTCTGAACAGAGCTGTCTGGATCCATTTGGTAGCCCTGCAGCCAAGGCGTAGGGCACTGCTCATTAGCATGGGTGAGCTCAAGCCCCTCCACCCCATGACAGGGACATCTTCATCTTGGCAGTGGCCCATGGCATGCACTATGCCCAAGTCATTTCTGGGAAGGGGCCAGGAAAGTGCCTGTTGGTTGGCACGGCCAAAACTGGTGCTTGGGTACGTGCTGAGAGTGGAAGAACATGGACATCTGTGGGACAGTGCCCTGTTCAAGCCCAGCCCAAGTTCTTCTCTTTTTCATGAATTAGTCCAGGTGCTCCTTCTTTGCAGCCAGTATGGTTTCCACATAGAGCTGACTGAAATTTCTTGTAGACAGCTTTCTGAATTAAAATATCACACATCTATTTTTTTTTTTGTTTGTTTTTCCACTGAAAGATGGTAATTCAGGTGAAAAACAATTTAGATATTCTACTGAAAATTTGGAAAACTATAGCTTAATTAAAAAAAACTTACAGCATCAAGCATTTCCAGGAAGAAAAAAAGAAAAGAAGCCCCTACAGTTGAAATATTTCCCCCCATTTGTATTCATTCTTAATTTCCTGAAGAAAAAGGAGATGCTTCGTTTGACATTTTTCACTTTACGTTTCCACAGAGAGAATGTCAGTTTTCCAAATAGCTTTAGTTTTTGTTTTGAGAAATTGTCAGTTGTAACTTACAACTCACAATAAACTCTCATCTTCAACAGGTGTGATATAAGCTGCTTTAACTGAGAAGAAGGAGTTGGTTTTGCCTGCATTACAAATATATTAAAAACACTTCTTTCCTGCTTGTGAATCCTGTACTTTATTTCTTATTCAGGAAAAAAATAGCCTGTTCACGTAACAGAGGCAGGGCTGACATAGTAACATCATTATTTGGACCTGAGATAACCAAATGGGATCATACTTAAGCAGTCAATGTTTAGAGTGGATAACTGTTGAAAGTGCTCCTAATGACTTAGGAATTCTGAATTTTTATTGGTTTTCATGCAAAGAACTATGTGACTATGTTTCATCTCTAAGAAGTCTGGATGTCCCAGTTATGAGTTCTGTGTGCCTTAGGTCACCCTGTGCCTTTGATGAAGACAGCCAAGTCCTAGGACCTCGCTTCATTTACAGCAGAGATACTTAGTACCCACTGTTCTCTTTCCACTCCAACTGAAGCTATAATCAGTGGCTGTGGGGACTGAGAGTTTTGTTAGTGTAAATTAGACCAGTGTATTGCTCTGATTTTTGCTGTGGTTTTTTTTGTTTGTTTGTTTGTTTTTGTTGGTTTGGGGTTTGGGGTTTTTTTTTCGCCAAGGGATTGACAATATTTTCCTCAATTCCCTTTTCCACTAATGATCTCAGAGCAACAAGAAAAAAAACAAAACCAAAGGCATAGAGGCCAGCCATACTCCTGAGACTATCGTTTCCATGTAGATATGTTGAGATCTAGAAATGTCAATCTATCAACACCAGGAATGTTTTAACCATCTAACATGATGGAACCAAGCTGAAATTCCCTCTGCGTAAGTGGAATTACTCCAGGGGTAAATGTGGCTCCTGATGCTATGTGTAAAACAAGCTGTCTGGGTTCTAATATGTACAGACTCTGGAAAAAATAATAAAGAAAAAGACATTTGAGGAAGATGACGTATATTGTGGCAGCTACTCTGGCTCAGGAAAAATACCTTCATTTATCAAAATTAATTAGTTTATTTAAGATTACTGTATCCTAAAATTCTAGAATGAGAATTACCTAATAATTTCTTTAAATAATAAGGCCACTGATTTATGGAAAAGTTCACATGGCTTGTAAAACTACAGTTCCTTTTTGGGAGTAGGAGAGAGGATGTAGGTGTACGGCCAACACGCAGAATTAAAAAAGAAAAAATCCAATATCAGAGAAAAACACACCTTTGGGAAGGGAAAGGGGTGCTTCTGAGCGTGGCATAGCTGCAGGATAGGCAATAAAAGGGAAATAAGAGTCTATCGCAGCAGAGGCACTGCTCTTCTGCTTGCCCACGAGGAAATGGCAGATTTCCTAAGAGAGGGTTGTATTTGGACATCAAACATGTTGAAAGGGACCCCGTGAGCAGTCGCTGCTCTACTGGGTCATCCTCCCTTGCTGGAAATGCACACTTCTGCTAGGAGTTCCTCAAGGGTACATCTCCACGAGGGAGCAAGTGGTCCAGACATCCCAGGTGGTCTGTGACCATCCCAGCCCCAGGTGGTCTGTGAAAAGTCAGTGGCTTTGCCTTGAAGCTTGGGCTTGGCATGATCTCTGGTGGAGCTTTTAAAGCAGTCCCCCTTTCTCTGCTGGTGTTGGGAGGGGTTGTCATGTGAGGATGGCAATTGCACACGATCCTTGGTAAGCAAGGGGCATTCAGAGATGTTCCTGGAAGAGCAGGAACTATGGACACCTTCAACCCACCACAGCACCAGCTCAAACCCAAACCATCTGCAGGCAGATTTTCCCTTGTTTGGGATCTTGTGATAGCTTATGCCTGCAGCATTACATCACTGAGCTGGATCTGGCCCGGGGCCAAAGCACTGACGGTTTAATGTAATGAGACATTACCCTTTTGGCTACAGCAGAGCAATGACCTTGAATGATGGCAGGAGTACCAATCTGCAGAGCGTTTATGTGCAGTTCTAAATCAGATTAACATTTGCTGTGTATTTGGTTGTTTGGTAATGATCTATCATTTCACTTTCCAAAAGGGAACAGCAATTGCCAGGGTGATTTTAACAGGAGCATGCCAAGTAATAAACCCAGAGCTGGCCCAGGATACCTGCGGAGAACCTGCTGCCCCAGCAACACTCTACTTTTGTGTCAAATCTCTTGTCTCCTGAGTTTTGAAAGCAGGCTTCAGGATTTCTGCTGTATTAGATGTATCACAAAAAGTCAGTCCACCACAGAGACCACTCACAGTGTAAAGTGTTTGGTCAATCTGCCATCAGTAATAACTAAGTGAACAGCAGTGGTTGTGCTTAATTGCTTACGTTACAAAACCTCCAGCCTGATTCTTGTCTGTTGATAATTTTTTTTTCTTTTAAATAAAATCTACTCGCTGATGCTCTGGCTGTAGCTGCAGGATTGCCCTTCCTTCCCATGGCCAAACCGAAATGGTGTCTGACCTGCTAGTTTCACTGAGCCTTGCTCAGATCTCAAGACTTAAAAGACTAATAACTGTGTTTTACTAATTCTAATGCCATGAGTTACACCACTGTATGCAGCAATATGTCAGAGCAAAAGGACACCCAAATAGCTGATGTCCATTAACAACAAAGGGGCGTGTAGAGTAATCCCATACATGCTACTTCCATTTCCCACGGGAACTGAACAGACAGTTTGATAAGCTGTGCTGCAAAGCATGCTAAAGCTTTCTGACAACAGGGAAAGACCATGTTTAATTCTCACCATAATTTTATGATCTCAGGAAATGATAGCTGGAGTGAACAGAGGTGATGGGGAACTTTAATCCCACTGCTATGTAAACACTTCAGGGAGGTGTTGTTAGGAGGGCTTGGTAGTCATTGTCACTGGCTGGTGGGGCACCATGACACTCCAGCTAGGAAGTAATGACAACACATTTGAATTAGAGGTGGGGCAGAGACCTCCAGGAGGTGGGAATGTGGGCCTCTTCCAGCTGGTGCCAGGACATTGTATGAGGAATTGGCTGCCTGAAAATGGCACCTTCTCAGATGAAATGATGAAAAGACAGATGCTCATGCTTGAGTGCTTCAGTTGCATTGATTGCCAGCTTTCTACTTTGTATTTATAATAATGGGCAAAGTGCAACACCTGGAAAAGATAAGCCTGAACTTGAGGCTGGAACTACATACTTGTCCATGCCTTCTGTTTCTCATGGTTAGAAAAGTCTCTTTTTTTTCTTAAAAAGAAAATAAAAGGGATGGTTAACCCTGTTACATCTATCACTCCCACTCTTTGTACCTTGCCACTGGACAATGACAGCACCCTGGCTCCCAGCTTGCTGGAGGGGACAGTTCCCAGGGCATTGGGAACTGCTCTGCCCAGAATCCAGGTCTGGTGACTGGAAGCATCTGGATTTGCCTCTTTGTGTCTCATGACTTAGGCACTTTGTAAAAGGTTCTTCATGATCCTTTATGATTTCTTTTTTTTTTTTAAGTAAAAACATTTGGGGGGGGTGAGACAAAATTATCTGTGTCTTAGGGTTCGTGTGTGACCAGTAGTGGCTCAGTCTGTTCTTTCTCTGCCTTTATACCTTTTCTTCTATATCTACCTTTTCAGTGGCAGCAACTTAGTACCAAAATTACTACCCGAGAGTTTTGAGAAAGGACGTCATAAAGATGAAAAATCTCAGTGAATAAAATTGTGAAAATATTTCCTGTGAAGTTTTTAACCATCTTCCAGCAGGTCTTGTAAAAAATACTTCAATTCCTAGGAATTTTTTTATTCCACTGCATATCTTATTGCCTAAATAAATGGTAAACAGGACACAGGAAAGTGAATGACCTAAGGAAAATGGATTTCTATGTTGCAGGAAGGGCATACATTTACCCTTCCTTCATTCACATGCTCTTGAGAGAATGTGATGGACACGGAGAGACGGACAGATCTGGGAGGTATTTATTCTTGCCATTTGACATGGGTCATTGTAGTGGTTTGACCTTGGCTGGATGCCAGGTGCCCACCAAGCTGCTCTGTCACTCCCTGCCCCCCTGCCCCCTTGCCCCTCAGCTGGACCAGGGGGAAGAAAATAAGATGAAATTCATGGGTTTAATGACAAGCAAAGCAAGGCTGCATGCGGAAGCAAAAGAAAACAAGGATTTATTCTCTACTGCCCATCAGCAGGTGATGTCTGGCTGATGCCATACGGTATGGAATAGCCCTTTGCTTTCTTCCAACACAAAACAAGGAACAGTATTAGCTAAAAGAAACCTGTGCTGCCAACTCTTTTTCCTTCATTCATCCCTTCTGTTTCCATGCAGGACTCCTACATTTATTTTTTTTTTTCAATCTTTCCATGTCTCCTACCTCATTTTTAACGGAGAAACGTATATATTCTACGAGCTCTAAAATGTAAATCATGGTCAAAACACAGGGTATCCAACCCACAGTGGTAAAGAAACACTTTCGTTTCTGGATGATCAAACATTTGCATGATTAAACTCAAACTAGGTAACGTGTTGCTTTCATGGAGGACTTTGTTTCTCCCTTGCTGCCTTTAACAGCCTTTGGACTGTTCAGCTTTTCACACGTGACTCTGGATCCTTAAAACAAATACTGACATCTGCTTCAACAACACTATTTCCTGGGCCACAAAAGGCCACTGAAAGCTCCAGATTCTCGTCTTGGAGGCACTGTGAAACGTAAACCAATGACCCCAGTCATAGGTGAGGTGTTGCCAGTTTAGCTTGCCATATTTCTATTGCACTGCAGTCCTCATCTCATAGCACGCTCACTTTGCCCTTCGTTGCCACATTTTAAAACAAAACCAGAGTTTTGTTGTTACAACATGACAACGATAGGGATCTTTTTCTCAGGCATAAAAATCCCTCCTTCTGGTCCCTTCCTGAGCAGGGAAATTCAGAGGCAAACTTAAAATGCCTTTTTTCAGTTTATTCTATGGTCTGTGGTCATTTCAGGGGTCTTTAGGAGGATGCATGAGCTTGCATAAGACCCACGGCAACATGCCTGAGCTTAAAGATTTTCAGAGAATCCACCTGGAAGGGGGTGTTTAACAACTCTCAGCTACCCTGGTTGGCTTCTGTCAGGCTTCAGTGTCTTTGGGGCTCTGCTTACAAAAGAGCAAAATCCCCAGTTTCCCATTTGAATGCCACTACTCATTTGTAGCCTTAGAAAGTACAGTGTAGCCAAACATGAACTTTGCTCTTTTTCTCATTTCCACTCTACCACTCCCCTCTTCCTCTTTCCTTTGAACTGCTCTCGCTGCTTGCCAGTGTAGTACAGCTTGTTAACTGGATGCCACTCTGATTTTTCACATTTGCCACGTTGCAGTGACAAGACCATGTCGAGGCCCAGATGCTTCAGAGTAAATAAATAGCACATCTGGGATTTGGAAATGGGCCGGCTCTATATTATGGAAAAAGCTGGTGTGGAAACACATCCAAAGAATACACAGCTGGAAACTGTTAACTCTGGAAGAAAAGGGGAAAAAAAAAAAAAAAAGAAAAAGGAGGCAGAAACTCAGGAATTACTACCACTTGAGATCTTGTGCAATATAATTGCTGAGAAACAGAAACTCAGTTTATACAGCAGTTAAATTAATGGCATTCCTGAAAAATTGATAGTTTATAATAATTGACCTCAAGCAACATAAAGGCAGCACAGGGTGGGAGGCTTGACTCCTCGCTGTCTGGCCTTCTTGGATGTGTTTGGTAACATCCCAGCTATTTGAATTTGCAGGCTGGTGGGAGGTTGGTGGTGGCTGAGCGATGCGACTGCCCTGCTGGAGCGGAACGCAGCAGTTTCCCAGGCCCCTGAGCTGCCTGTGTCACTCGGGGTGGAAGGAGCCCAGAACGGAGGCAGCCGTGCTCGTTGCATCACTCCCACAGCCAGAAGAGCAGCACCCCTGGTAGATGATTCAGGAAGGTGAATCAGCAGCAGCTCCGGCGAGGGCTGCTCCCACCCACTTTCTGAGCCAAAAATGAGCTCTGAGGGCAGGGAGGAGTCTCAGCAAGGTAAAACCAGGACAAAGAGAGGCAAGGAGGAGACCAAAATAGAATGAAATTGTATCTTTGGAGTTTTCTTTTGGACAAGGAACCCTGCATTTAAAAAAAAAAAAAAAATGAACCAATCAACCAAACAAACAAAAAAAAAGGAACTAGAAACAAGCAAAAAAACACAACAACAACAAAACCAAAACAACGAAAAAACCAAAAACAAACCAACAACCAACAAGCCAAAGCAACAAAGACCTCAGACACTGAAATGACTGTGAGCAATTATATAATATATATATAATACACAATATAATCCTACTGCAGAGCTATCAATAGAGTACCAGATGCTGCCACAGTCTCCATGCTCAGAAAACCTCTCCTTCAAGACTCCAGTAACCCTATAATAGCTCTGTATGATCTTGTTTTTCCTGGAGAAGATAACCATTGACTGCAGATTAGAGGCAGGAAGGCTAAGGCACCAGGTATCCTCTGTACAAAGACAATGCAGCAGCCTGTGCTTCTGCAACAAGTTCATCACACATCAGGGAGGAAGAAACATTTTTTCATTTCTTTCCTCTCTTGTTTGCCAGACTTCCTTTCTCTGGTACACATTAATTTGGATTTGCCATTGCATGAATGGGAAATGTAGTAATGGAGCAGCCCCAAATTTCTAGATCGTAATATACCCCCTTGGGCAGCTTTGGGTCTGTCACCTATGTATAACATAGGGCTAATCTGTGGTGGAGGTAGGTGATGCTACAGATGCTAAACTGTAGCCTTCTATGTTTAAGAAGCCCTTTACTGGGCCAGGACAGATGCCATTTCTTTTTTTTGCATGCCTCACGGTGATGCCCGAGTATTTACTAGCATTTACTTTATTTGCCCAAACAACACTCTGTTTCCATTTTGTGGTTATGAAATAGGCTATTTTGGCAAAATCCTGAAAAGATTTTGAGTGGAACAACCTTGTCTCTGAAAGCTTCCTTCATCACAGCCATTGGGGTATGGAGTGAAGAGACCCGTGTTTGGTGTTTCTGTCCCTTACATGGAGCATGGGAGGGACAGACGGCTCCAGAGGCAGGAAAAGCCAACTGTGATTTTGCATTCTACCCGCAGCAAACCAATTCTACAAAGCCAGTTCTGTCTCTGAGGAGTTCCCCTTCCCACTCCAGCTGTTGTGCTGGCCACTGAGGCAGCCCCACTGCACACATCCCCACCCATGTTCCTGCCATGCCCGCATTTAGCCCTCATTTAGCCCGATGTCCTTCTTACCTTCAGTCAGGTTAGGCTGAAGGCAAGTGCTCAGGTGAGTGCATGGGGAAGAAACCCAGAGCCTGAGGGTAAGATCTTGCATGATAACTGGGGAGAGACAGAGTTAAATCAAGCAAACTGTGTTGAGCGTGCCCAAGTCAGCAAACCAGGAGCATTTGCTTGCCCTGCCCACAGGGTGTTCTGTGTTTTGTCTATGTGTTATTGCTAAAGGTGTCAGCAGCAGTTGTAACTTTTACTATAATCATTTCTTGAAGGCCCATGAAGGATTGGACATTAGCTGCTCTACAGACACAGTGGGTTATACATCAGGTTATTGGGTTCAGTTGTGTTATTAAGAATTAACTCGAAGTAATTGTACAGCCTGGGCAATGCAGGAAATATGCACTATAAAACAAAGCTGCAGGAATTTCTGAAGCTGTGTTAATCCAAGCAAAACAAATTATCCCACAGAAGGCTGGAGGCAAGTCCTGGAATCCCAACCACTCAGCTCCCTCTTGCTCAGAGCTGTGTTGAAAATGACCCTGCTCCCTTTCTTAAAGAAATGCCATGGGTACACACCCTCAGGAGATGATCCAAGGGGAAAGTCCAGAGTGGAAAAGATGTCTCCTTGCAATGCTGTCTATGTCCATTTGATCTTACTGCAGGTTCATGGTTTCTACTGACTCAGTACCATGGTTTTTATGGATCCCCTTCAGGGCCCTCCCTAGTGGAATCCAAGTGAGGAGGATGTGGACCTCATAAACAACAAAACAAGGGTGAAGGGAGCCCACCACTGGACCCTTCCCTCCTGTGTCTGGTAAGAGCAGTGCAACACTGGGTATACATGAGATGGAAGGCATGGTCCCCTGCAGCTGTGCCAGGCACTGCAGGTCTAACAGGATACTGCAGACCATGATACTCCATGGTGGAGCTGCTGGCTTTTAGTCTGACTTTTAGAGCTCCCCCTTATGTAGTCAACTGTCTGCATGGTCACGCTGCCTTGGTTTTGTAGACAGTCATGGCAAAACTGAAGCACGTGTTAGAAGTCTATCCACGTGATCCGGAGTAACAGGGCTCACGTAGCATCATGCTGGAGTTAGGACTTTGTGGAAGCTCTGAAAGAGGAGCAAGGGCTTACAGAAGATGTGGGCAGTGTATGTGATGACTAGGATGGTCATCCTATCCATGAATGTTTTATGAATATCAACAAGGGTCTGCAAGATGATGGAGGTGAAAGAGACATAAAATGCATGTGCACACAATGTGGAGTTGTGAATCCTGTCAGTGTCAACACTTCCTAGCAAGGGAATTGCCTCTGATCCCTTCAAGGAGTTAGTATGAGAGCTGTGCAGAGACCTGCAATATAACATTACTGTCTACTGTCCCATAGCAAATTGTCCAAAATTCTTGGGGGGGTCCCTGAATTAAAAGGGTCACATCTTGGTGAGTAGAGGTGCCTAGAAGGTAGCATGCTGGTCCTGGATGGCAGGCTATACCTTGAACCAATGCGGAGACCCTCAGTCACTTGCAAGTTGCTTGACTGCTGGTCTTCTGGGCCCAAGCTCTGCTCTAAGAGAAGAGGGTCCTCTCCATGCTGTCCTCTGGTTCAGTGACAAAATTCTCAGGCATTTTTTATCCTACAGATACTGCAGCATAATATCCTCCAGACTGGAAACATCAACCCACCAGATGTCTTCTCCACATCCCAGAGGACGAGGCTTGCCTGCTGATGACCATCATGGTCAGCAGCAGGAGCCAGGGGCACAGTGGAAGGGAGCACATTGTCACAGTAAGCACCAGGCATGCTTCAGAGCTCTATGGGTCTTACAAGTGCTAGACCTGCCTTTGAGTGTCAAAGGCTGCAGAGGAGGTGTTGCACACAATGTGCTCTGTGCATCACAGGGGTACCTGTTCTTTGCCGGAGGGTCCTAACCTTGACTATTATGAACAGAGGTGGCTCAGCAAAGATCTCAGTGGGATTCAGTGCTCTCATCACAAGAGCCAAGAACGGTTTTGATTTGCTGAGCAATTAATTTTAGGAAGTAGAATTTCTTTAGTCAAATCCTAAATATATTTTGTGTAAGCTGCTCTTACACATGAACAGACTTGATTACTTTTCTTTCTATGAATCCCCACATAATGACAGTAAATATAGTTTTACTTAGTACAGCTAAGTGTAAACAAATGAATAAAAGTCCAAATACAAAAATCTGTGACTTTGATAGTGCTAGAGTTCAGCTCAGAGCCATCTAGAAATTTCAGGGCTGGTTCTGCACTGGTGATGCTTCTTCCAGATGCTGACTGTTTGCAGAGGTGATCCAGGTTGCGTGGGTCTGCATTCGTTTCAAAAGTTGAACTACGGCTTCCTAGTGAAAGCTTGGGGTTTGGAGCAGTGTTTGCAATTAATCAAACTACTGAAGAAAACAAACGTGAAGTCACGAAGCAATGAGCCAGTGCCTCTCAGCCTGAATTTGTTTGTGTTCATTTGGAAAAAATGCCTTCAGACCATGTGGCTTTGTAAGTTAGTTTGTTTGTTTGTTTGTTTCTCGGGCTTTTCTTGTTGCAGCCCATTTGTTGCTTTTTAAGGATGCTGTGCCTTTAGAACTAGCACATAATGTAAAGTGTTACGTTAAACATTTCGTTGTGCTTTCAGTTCAATCTGTTAAAGATGACAAGGATAGTTTTTATTACTATTCCTAAATATCTCTAGAATTCTACTTTGTTTATTTACAAAGCCTAGTATAATGATTCTGGCTGGACAGACTTTTAAAGTATCACTATTTTTTTTAAGTGTAGTGTTTTGGGTTGTTTTTTTTTAATCAGATAGATGGGTTAGGACTTCGGCTGTGCAAAGCATGGATGACCTAATTCTGGATAACTAACCTCAGTTTTTCCCGAGACTCGTGTCCCTCCTGTCCTCTTAAGACTGTGAACAAAAAGCTCCCTCCACCCATGAACTTGGCTTGGGAAGGTTCACCTTTCCTCTGATCAGCCAGATGACTGAGGAGCTTGGAAGAGGGGTCAGCAGAGTGCTGGGACCATTGCCCATGCTCTCCTCTGGAGGCTGCTGATAGCAGCCCCCGGCCAGCGCGGGACTGGCTGATGGTTCACAGCCAGAGAGCATCCCGAAAAAATGCAGACTTGCAAGGTCAGATCGCCTGTCTGAAGGACCGAGCCTTTTAGATCCACAGCTTTGGGGCAATTTTCTCACGACTGTTTTGATAGGTCACGTCAATCCATCTCTGGCATGCTCAAACAACTGGAACTACATCAGTCCCCAGAGGTTGACCAGGCTCTCTCTTGGACAATTAAAATGGTCATCCTTGCCAGGTTTTGAGTACATCATGTGGCTGTATTATTCACATCTACAGCCCCCCGTTCACTGGCATATGCTGAGTGCCAGTGTTAATTGCCTTCTCATTCCTGCGTGGTAGGAGAGCTAGTCTCTGGCTACGTGGTGGTCTGCAGCTCTTGTCTGCATTTATACCAGGGCATTCTGGGTCTTTCAGGAATGTGCATTTCCCAGAGAGAATCTGTTAACTTCTTGTGAAGACTTGCAAGGTTGTGCAGGTCATTCACCGAGGAGACCAATTCCGGTGTAGGTAAGTCCTCACTGGGGAAGGGAAGCACAGTAAAAGGGCTCTTTTTAGGGATTTTTGAATCTGGGAGAGTAGCCAGCCTGCACTGGGCTGCGGAGGAGGCCACCCCCTCTCCCCCTACTCTTAAAAGGAGACTTTTGGGAGTGCAGTGACTTAAACGCTCTGCACGGAGGGAGGCAGCAGCTGGTGGGCATCACCAAGTGTGTCACCTGGGAGCACCCCAGCAAGGGTGGGCTCCCCGGGCCAGCAAAAACTGGGCCAACAGGGCAAGGTAGTTCATGCGTGAGGGTGCTGACGGGTTCTCAGTTCAACCAGGAGTCAACAGTGGCCACTAGGCAGAAGACATGGCATCCCTGAGCTCTGCAGCAGATCCCTAGATGGAACTGTCATGGTAACATGCTGCCACCCAGGCATCGGGCTGCAGGGTTTTCCCGGCTCTTACACTGCTGTGGGATGGCAGCAGTGGGCACAACGGAGGTGTGCACAGGTTGTAGAGCTCCTCAGCTCAGTGAAGGAGCTCAGGGAGGAGGTGAGCAGGCCGAGAACTGTCAGGGAATGTGAGAGGGAGACAGAAGCTTGCTTGGAGTTGTACCCTGTTTCCTGTGGCAGAAAACCAGCGCGCTGATGGAGCCCCTGCTACAGTGAACTCCCTGTCCTCTCACCACCTGACTGATGGAGGTGATTTAGAGAACAGGGAGCAATGTCAAAAAGTTCCTGCCCGACAAATCGGGCATGGCTCCCCGGCAACCCTCCCATTCTCCCAGGTGCCCTTGCAGAACAGGTATAAAGTGATGCACATGCAACTGCTGAGGGAGCTGGCAGAAGTCATTGCTGGGCCACTCTCCATAATCTTTGAAAAGTCCTGGAGAACAGGAGAGGTGCCTGAGGACTGGAGGAAAGCCAACGTCACTCCAATCTTAAAAAAAGGCAAGAAGGACAACCTGTGTAACTATAGGCTGGTCATCCTAACCTCCATCCCTGGAAAGGTGATGGAACAGCTTATCCTTGGTGCCATCTCAAAGCATGTTGAGGAAATGAGGATTATCACAAGTAGTCACCATGGATTCAACAAGGGGAAGTCATGCTTGACCAATCTGATAGCATTTTATGATATCATCACTAGATGGATAGAGGTGGGGAAAGCAGTGGGTGTGATCTACCTCAACTTCAGCAAAGCTTTTAACACTGTCTC
Source organism: Todiramphus chloris collaris (assembly GCA_025345505.1). Classification (NCBI taxonomy): domain Eukaryota; kingdom Metazoa; phylum Chordata; class Aves; order Coraciiformes; family Alcedinidae; genus Todiramphus; species Todiramphus chloris. Next base: position 2,626,974 of record JANVCC010000072.1, read on the forward strand.
CTGTGGCACACTCACAGCCAAGCTTAGGAAGTGCAGATGTTTTTAGTATCATTGGGTACATTAAGCTGTGTCGTAAATATATGCTGCAAAACAGCCTGAGTGAAGGGGGATTTTAGCCTGTATTGAGTAACTGCAGTTTTAGCTTCTTTCAACATTTTCCAATCCAAAGGACCCCACTGCGGAGCCTGACCTGGTACTTGGATGACAGGGAAGGCAGACACTGGTATAACTTCTCCCTCAATAAGAGCATCACAAATTCCTCACCACCTCTGAGTCGGATCCCTAGAGGGATCACTTAGAGGGAGATAAAGGCACATTAACAGATACTTTAGTTGAGTCTCCTGTGGCTAGTTGGTCCAGCTTTGCTAACAGCTGTTTAAATTGTTCATGTTCCAGCCCTCCCCGCCCTTGGTGTGGAGGGGGTAGACGGTGACAATGGGGGATACAGTGCTTCAATGTCCTTTTCTTCTCCACCCCCGGAGTCCTCTTCGGAAACTTTATTGGGGGGCATCATACTTGATCCAGAGAAGAACATCCTCATGTATCAGTGCAGTCTGGGGGCTAATCTGTTGGAGGGCAGCTCTGGGGAAAAGGACCTGGGGGTCCAAGTGGACAACAGGATGACCATGAGCCAACAGTGTGTCCTCACGGCCAAGAAGGCCAATGGCATCCTGGGATGCATTAGGAACAGTGTGGCCAGCAGCTCAAGGGAGGTTCTCCTCCCCCTGTACTCTCTGGTGGTGAGGCTTCACCTGGAGTACTATGCCCAGTTCTGGGCTCCCTGGTTCAAGAAAGACAAGGCACTATTGGTAAGGGTCCAGTGCAGGGCCACTGAGATGATTAAGGGCCTGGAGCACCTAACATATGAGGAAAGGCTGAGAGAACTGGGTCTGTTTAGCTTGGAGGAGAGGAGGCTGAAGTGGGATCTTATCAATGTTTATAACTATCTAAAGGGTGGGTGCCAGGAAGTTGGGGCCAGGCTCTTCTCAGTTGTGTCCAGTGACAGGACTAGGATCAATGGCCACAGACTGGGAAACAGGAGGTTCAACCTCAACATGGGGAAATACTTCGTCACTGTGAGGGTAACAGAGCACTGGAACAGGCTGCCCAGAGAGGCGGTCAAGACTTTCAAAAGCTGCCTGGACTTGTTCCTGTGTGATCTGCTCTAGGTATCCTGCTCTGGCAAGGGGGTAGGACAAGATGATCTTTAGAGGTCCCTTCCAACCCCTACCATTCTGTGATTCTGTGATAGTACATGAATTTCCTCAGTTGGGCAATTAATTTCTGATTTTAGGATTAAGCATTTCTCTTGTTGCTCTTGAGCTCTTTTCTCTTGTATTAGACATCCAAAAGTGTCTTGTATCCATGCAAAGCCTCTTCCTATCATTGCATGTAAATTCACACTAATGTATCTGCACCTACATCTTCTATTAGCTTATGATATTTAATTTTCTCCTTGTCCTTTGTAGCTATTGATGCACATTTTCCCCCCTGTTGACAGCCTGACCCTCCTACTGAATGGCTTTATGGTAGTGATCCAGCTTCGCAGCGAACTGGCGATTTCACAGGTATCCAGTTCCTAGAGATTATACTCACTGGCTCTTTCTCTTCAAGTTACATGTTTAAAAACGTAGGAACATTCAGCTAAAGCTATATGAATATTTTTTAATTTTTAGTTTCATGCTCAAGATAAGAAAAAGAAAGCGGGACAATTATCATCCATGATTTGAATCAAATCAATCTTTTGGAGAATGACTGGTGCAACTAATTGACATATTTGCTTCTGCTACCAAATCTTCTAATTTTGCTTGATATTTTAACTTAGGTTAGTTTCTTTTCATATTTCATAATGCAAGCTGAGAAGTTTCATAATGAAAACAGCCGTGTGGAACATGATAGCAGTTCCGAAAGTGAACACTTCATGTCAAAGTAGTTCTGCATTGACAGCTTTATTCCCTCCTCAAGATTTCTTGGCTTAAAAACCTTTCACCAAACTAGTTCAATCCAAAATCAGGACCACTGCTATTCCATTTTTGGTACATTTGGTACATTCACTACTAGGTGTTTTTTATATATCATCTCTGATATATATGTAGCATCTCTGATACAGAGATAGGATCCCTGTACCAAGCATACTGGTACAGAAAGTCTTCTTCCTTAAGGTTTTTTTTCCTGCATCTGCTACTATTAATTCCTTGGTAGGTGTTAGAAATGTTTCTTCCAGTGCCAAAATCTTGCACTGAGCCCATGATGTTCCCCCACAAAGGATTCAGTGTACCGCCTTTTGTGATTAGCACTGCTTTTCGTGCACATTTCCCAGACTTCTAATCAAAACAAACGGAAATGCTAGACAAAACCACTGCCACTAAGGAATAGAAAGATCTGCTGCTACATCTCACTCATTCTGCACAGGAAAGAAGTTCTATTTTAAGTGGTAACTGGCTACTGGTGTGCCAGGCAACTCTGCTTCACCACCTTGCTACTGTGACCAGGGTATTGTCAGGTGTGTTTTGAACAGTAATTCCATTCCTTCTGATGTTCCTTTTCAAAGGATCTTCTGGGTTTTTTTGTGGTCAGATATTCACATCTGAACTGGAATGGACATCCCTATGCAGTTAAATATTGGTGGTTCACTTTTTTTTTGCAATCTACTGATGGCAAAGCTGTTAAGAAAAGAATCCTGGAGGCTGAAGGATTCCTTTTGACAGGAGAAGAGTCCTTTCTTCTCTATGAAAAATAAAGAAGGAACTAGAAAAAGCCAAGAAGAAAGACAGAAAAGATTTTCTTTCTTGCTAAGCCTATATATATATATATATAACAATATAACTGACATTTTTCAAGGATTTCTGAGCTACTGGAAAAGCATCTTACAAAAACAGTTTCCAAAGTTAGTGTTCTTTCCGGATGCACTGAATTCTCTGTGTTGTAGCTCCCCTTTTGAAGGACAAACTGGCAATGTATTGAAATGCAGACTCAGTCACCAGGCTCTCATTTCCGTATCTGCCAGTGACAATACCTTATTTTCCTGTCCCTGATACACTGATAAATAGTCAAGATAAACAGAATTATATTCTGGAGAGTCATTCCCCAACAAAACCCACAGTGTTTTGGATCCCAAACCACTCCCTACTTAAGTCCTTTCTCCTGTTTTAATTTATCTATATCCTCAAGCCCTGAAAATTTAATTAGACTAGCTCAGTACTCTAAACCTTTCATTGGTCTTTCTGTACTACTGAAGGGGAGGCTGGATATTTAAAGAAGCACTGCTCTGACTTATCATGTGTTGTGATACTAATGGGAAAAAAAAAGGATAAGATATTTATTGAAAATCATGCTCATTTTTTTCTCTATTGCTCACATTAATATCTTTAGTTCTGTACACCCTCCTTTCCTCGTTACTTCTTTTGGCTATTTCCTGTCCTTGTTACTCGTTTTGCCTGTCTCCTTTCCTTCAGCAGCTTGGTTCCACTTCCACCAGCTCTGGCACTTTTTGTAAGGAAAAGAAGACATAGAAGATGTAAAATTATGTCATTTTTTTTTTTAGGTTTCCTGTGAACATCTGGAGAAGTCAATGTGCACGAAATGCCTTCTTGAGACAATCCATGAGAACAAAATTACCACTTTACTGTCCTTTGGCCTGCAGCAGGGCCTTTACAGACCCACCATCCCCTTATCTTGCTTCTCTCCTTGTTTGCTGCCTGGGTAGCAGTGGTGATACTTGGCACCATTGCAGGACCAGACATCTCTCCAGAGTCCTGCTGGGTATGCTGGCCATCTTGGTCAGGCTATAGGAGGAGAAAAGGAGGCCCACAATACTTATCTAGCACAAATTTGGTGGTGATAGATTTCATTCTCTGCAGAGCATGTTCAGTTCAGGCTTCCAGGCAGAGATTTGAGTCACCAAAGGAGACAAACAACACCCTCAATAGCAGTTTGAAATGCAGGCTTTTTCACCCCACAGGTTTTCTTGTTCCTCGGTCCAAGGTCTAGGTAGAACTCATCTGTACAATGAGTGGCCACATATGCACCCACAGCTTTGCAGTTCACTGGGGAATCCTCCTTTTCAAGGCGTATGTTTCCCAAACCAAGTTACTTCTCCCGGACAATGCCTTAGACCATTCTGGATACAAGAAAAAAAAAAAACCTTCAGAAAATGTACTGATGCAAGGCAATGTGCCACACTCCACAAAGGTTCTAAAACTGTAAGTTTAAGACTTGGAAAGTGCCTTGTGTGTGTCACAGGACAGTATCCCAAAACCTTCATTGAGATGGCAATAAATATCTTGCTGAAAAGAAGGAAAACACAGTGAAGAGGCAAAACCTAACATCACAAAATTAATTCAAAAAGTTGGGTTTTCTTCTGAGCTGGTTACACAGCATGGCTAGGTCATTAAAAGCTATGGTTTCTATAGCTGACTTTTCTGAAATCAGTGAGGCACACATTCCTGAACACACATCCAAGTACAACCTTCTATTTTTTTTTGCTGTATGCTGCATCTTTTTGCAGCATTGTGAGATAAATATTAAAAAAAAAAAACCCAAGTAATTAATAAAAAAACATTTCCAGTTCATACCCTGTCATTCATGAAGTTATTTCTATATTTTCAGCCATGACAGAAGCTACACCTTTCTCTGCCAGCTCAAAAAGTCTCGAGCTGTCAAAGTAATAGAAGATGGGAATTGGCATGTAAGATGTTTGATTTCTTACCCATAAAACATTGTTCCTTTTAGTAAATAGGATACTCAGAAGATTGAAATACAGGCTTCCTACGTGCTTACTTTCTCACACAGCTTTCTGCCATGCTGGAGATAGAAACATAAACCAACCTAATCTACAGTTGTTCAAAAGGAAAGCATTTATTCTTGTCAGAAAAAATCAGAGAAAAGAACACACCTGAAAAATATTAGAGTTGTGAAAAGGTTTGCTCCACTAGAATGAGATAAACTTCAGGCTGAAGAGAACTCTGGAAAAACAAGAGACTCGGTCTAAAAACTAGGAAATTAAGAGTGAAAGGGGAATTCAGGCACAGCTATTTCAATCAAAAAGTAATAAGCATGTGGAATAAATTATTGCTAGGTGAAGCTATTGAAGCAAGTAACAGGAATGAATTTAAAAGACAACTAGACATCTTTATGGAGAGAGCAGAAACTTTGCATTTTTCCTACATATATGCTTTGGATTAGATCCAGTAAAGGACTTAGTGTCTAAAAAAGGAATTAGGAGGACTTTAACTGCTTAAATCCAGAAATACAACCAAAAAATCCCAATCAACTACTGCAGATGCTGGCAGCACCTGGGTTACATAGTGCCAAGAATGCTGAGACCTAGGACAGAGTATCCATGCCCTCCTGGTCTGTGTCGGTCCCAGTAGCATGCTGCTGCCTCCCACCCCAGTCCAGATTTGAGCTGGTGTCCTCCAGGGGCCTGATGCAAAAAAAAACATGACTAGTGCAAGACAGGAGACCAGGTCCTCCACAAAATATAATAGAAGCTACCACTTAGCTTTTAAATTATGAAGGGTAGAGCTAGCCAGTGCCATCTTTGATCTAGTGAAGATTGATTATGCAGAAGGGCATTTCAGACTCACTAAAGCAGAGAAAAAGTGACGATATGCATCAGTACATCCTACTAGGTGGGCAGACAGGGAAAATCCCAACACCTGGCTGCTCATTCCCAGGACTGTTGCCATCTTTTGTATCACAGTCTTTATATTGTTACCGAATAGCAGTGATGGTTACAAAATTTTTATTATTCTGGGACGCTTCTACCATGGTTGATAAAAGACTTACCTTGGGTTCTCTGAAGTCTTCCAAAATACTCATTTCATTATCTGTCGAGCAGCTTGAAGCTGCCAGTGGAGGGCAGGCTGAGAGGTAGCTGTGGTTCACTATCTGGAAGACATTAGTTAACTGGGCAATGTAAGCCTCAGATCATAAATACATGCTGGGCTCTGACTAACATTTACAAGAGCCAAAGAGAGACAGCAGGCTCAACTTCATAAACTTTTAGGACATTTCAAGCTGTCTGCAAGATGTCCCCTTCTCTTTCCCCTGCTCCCCACCCACCTAAATTACAATCACGTGTCATCAGAGTGACTCTGAGCCGGCTAGGATGAAAAACCATCTTGTTTCTCATTTAGGCTGTGTCATGCACCACTGAGCTGTTTGGATAGATTTTCCTATGGGTGCTGGGTTTGCGTGTGCTGTGCATCTGAAGTGGAGCTGGATGCAGATGGAGGCAGATGGAGGAAGGCAGGAGAGACTGTGTGCAGGGCTGCCTGGGCAGGACCAGCAGTCCCAGGGACATCCTCCTACTAGGCAGCCCCAGGGAGACAGCACCCCAGTGATGACAGGTCTGGTCTTCTTGAGGGCTCTCTTCAATTCAAACTGTGCTGTGTAATCTCCTCCAGCCCACATACTTAAAAATCAGTGTGCAACTGCAGCTATTTTGCAATGAGTCCAAGGTGTCGAAGGAGTTAAACCTCTCTAAGGTTTATACTGATTTACAGCCTCCTTGCTTTAATGCTGAAAAAAAAAATAAACCCACCTTGACAAGATTTGTACTGATAAGAAAGTATCCCGTTAAATTTGTACTGATAAGCACACAGCACTGATTTTCTGAATTAACTCTCTGCATGACCCAAACAAAACGTGCTCCGTGATATAATTATATTGTGCTTGGATCTCTCTGATAAGACTTTCTTCTTTACATCTAGTTCAGGGGGCAAGTGAACACACTTAATGCTGAGGAAAACAGAGTCATGTTGGAATAGGGCTGGCATCTGGCTAGGAAGGTGACTAAGTCGTCATCTGGAAGTAGGCCTGGGGATGACTTGACTGAAGAAAAAGTCAGAAGCTGTTGAGAAACAAAGCAACTCATCATGCAAAGCCAGCAGGCAATCATTCTTGCCAAACTGCAAGACACAGCGGGATGCTATTTTTAAAGCACAGAGAGTAGTTATAATTTGGAGGAAAGGTGAAAAATTACTTCTGAAACAACTAAACTTTCCCCCCACCCAAGAATTTGTTCTGCTTCTACATCAGAATTTCTGTTAAAGTACGGCAAGTGATCGCTTGTATGAAGGCCACGGGTTAAGTAGGGAACACAGAGGCAAAAATCTGCTCATATCTAATCCTGGCTCTGAGGCTGTTCAGACTTTGACCTTGAGCACATCACTTAACCTCAAAGGAATAACTTGAGGATTCATTAGCTGGTCCTTGTGGAGTTCTTTGAAGATAAAAGGGCTTTATAAGTGGCAAATATTATTATGTGTTCTGGGACCTGAAGATTTTCAATGTTTGTGTATATAATCATTTTTACAGTGGATTTGCTACATAAAAGAAACCATAAATTTTGCTGGAAATTGCTAGAGTGCAGATAAGAACTGCCTTTTGCAACTGAGAAGATTTTCCATTGAAATCTTTCTCTCCCTTTCCATAAAACCTTTATAACATGAGCCAGGGAGGACCATTTCACTCAGCTTGTTGCCTGTGGTTTTGTTTCAAAGGGAGCAGTTGTTTTGCTCACTCATTGGTCAACAAGTGAAGGTGAGGGAGAAGATTTACTGGGAAGATGCTCCTGAGCATCGGCGTAGCAGCCCATGGCATGGGCTCATCTCCAGTCAGGAGGTTAGACCAGCTGTGTGAGATGCATTCCACAGATATCCCGGGCAAGAGGGATGGAAATTGGCAGTCACTGAAGCTTCAGCACCCTGGTGACAGCAGATATTAAAGTAAGCAAGAGCATGGGAGTGCTGTCTGTAAGGAGATGGTTGGCTCCATGGGCTTCAAAGGAAGATTATGCACTAGCATCATATTAGGATTTCTCCTTTGAAACAGCTTTCAGAGAGGAAGGCAGCTGCACAGAGCTGTTCTATGCTGTATAAAACAGAGTTTGATACATTTATAAATAGGATTACATGGCACAATGCCTTCAACAAATGGGATTGAGCTTTAACTCAGGATGTGTCTCACCTTCATAGGTCCTGCCTTTCCCTGCACCACTCAAATTTGTGATAGTGTTATTGTCAGCAGCAGCATGAAGTTTGTGTACTAATAGAAGGAAAGAATTGTTACCAAAGGGCTGCTTATTTAGGGCATCCTACCCCAGTAGCAAGCTGGGTGAGAGTGTGGTATCGATTACCTGGCTGAGCCTGCATCCTACTGACAACAAAGATTGTGGTGATCTCAGAGACAGAACCTCTCTGTACAGCTTTTAAAGATCTATCAAAGACAAATCCGCCTCTGGACCCTGTACTATTGAATTTGTATTAGTGTTGATACATCATGCATGGTGCCTAAAGGCTGTGAGTGCCCAATGGACATGGGCTTGCTGATTCCATATCAATCAATTTCAGGCATGTTTTTCTCTTCATCTGGGTGAAATTGGATGGCTCAAAGCCTGTAGTCTCCACTTAGCTGAATTGCTTATTGAAATCAACGTTGATTCTGGCTGAGTACAGACTGCCTTGTTTGCCCCATCGCCTCTGCAATGGGCAGGTGCACTTGTATATGTGAAATAAAGAAAGGAATACTGTAAAGAAATGGAAATTACACAGGGATGTTTAAGCACACAAGGAACAAAAATAACTGAAACTGTATTTCCTAAAGGTGAGGCCACTGAACATTGCTTCTCAAAAGATTTTTTTTTTTTCACCTTTTTTGCTTGGCTGACGGTAGCTGATTTGCCATGAGCTCAAGCAATGTAGGGGAAAGAAAACAAAGAATTTTTTACATCCCAGAATAAAATGCTTTCATGAACAGGTAAGGTTTTTGTTTCTCACACAGGTGCAAATCCCACCTGCCTCTAGAGAATCCACACAAAGGCAGGAAGCCAGGAGCTTCCAGTAAAGAGTTATTTTGGGATCATGTTTAAAATGCAAAGCTGCAGGTAAGACAAAGTAGACATGCTCTTGTTTGAATCTAAAGCAAACCTAACTTGCTTGACAAAGTGGAAATGACATCTGGAAACTCCTCCTGAAGTTCTCCTGTTCTCTCTTATCTCACAGTGTCTTCTCACTACCCAGCACCAGGAAAAGCTTCCCACTGCAAAGGCATCTTTTTCTGCTCCCCATATTGTCTAAAAGACTTTCTTGTTTCACATTAAACACAATTATCGCTACTAGGAGAAGTGTCTGGGCTCTGTACATCTCTTTTCTCACACCTACTCTCGAATATCCAACAGGCTATGAAGTTGTCTGCTGAGGAAGACTCTAAGCAGGTACCTCCTCTTAGTTTGCACAGCACCCAGCACAGTGGGATCCTTAACCTCTCAGAGGGATACAACTTCCTGAATAAAAAGTACAGAAACTCGTAAGAGCAGTGAGATTATCCCAGCTCACCTCATCACAACCATATTGTGCACAGCAGGATCTGGGAGTAATCCAGCATCTGGCACAAGGAAACATTAATTACCTGATCTGGTTGGAGAGAGAACCGAAGCATGGAGAACATTCAATTGTCTGCACTACCTTTAGGATGTCCGAAGTATTTTTGTATTTCCTATTACCTCTGTAGCAAAGACTTCATTTTTCCCTGTAAAAGATTTTAATTACACAAAATGCTCAATTAGAACCTTAATTTCCATTTTAGAAAAGAGATACACCATGCAAATCACTGACTTGCTCTTAATTCCTTTAAGAGTCCTCCCAAACTTTTAAACAGATGCTCCCAGTTCTGTTCCCATTAACAATGTCTGTGGGGATCCCAAACACTAGACTTATTACTGCTGCTCACTGCAGCTTTATTTAACAGGGGGAAAAAAAAACCCTAGATCCTGTGCCAGGCCTTCCTTCCCTTGGCTTCTCCCTCAAATATTTGTCCCGCAGACAGCCTGGAGGGCAGCCAGACTGCTGGTTGGAGAGGTCTGTGCTATAGGATCTGATTTTGCCAGTCAGCAACTGGACATCTTGTAGTGAAGTTTGTATTAGAGCAAATCTAGTAGAAAAGGAAAGCACCTGCAGTGGACAAAGACAGGATTGTATGAAGCAACCAAGATTACTAAGGGTGGGATAAGGAAAGTTTGACTTTGTGGATCAAGGAAGTTAACTGGGAAAGGAGAGGGGTCTGTAAGGTAGAGAGCTGGGGGAGAGCATGATGGCTTTGGGGATGGTGGGGCATGAGGCTCTGGGGACTAAAGCACAGAACCAGCTAAAGAACTTGGTGAGAACATCCAGCATGCACTGTCATATTTTTACATAGAAAACTGTGCTTTGACCACACAGATGCTGTCTTTTTTCAGAAGATCTGGAACCTTGATTTTGAAGACCATGCTCACTCTCTCAATCACTTCTAGCTGAAAATTTTCAATGAAAACAAAAACACACAGAACTTCCTTACTCCTCCATATTTCCCCAGCTCTTGTCCTGTAGATATAGTCACTCTGGAACTCTGAGGCCACGCTACATACCATTTGAACGCCCTCTTCCTCTGACTGTCCTTATTGCTCCAGCACGGGCAGAATCCTCCTCATGACATACCAATGTACTCCTGCAGAAGAAGGAATCACTCCAGCAGTTTGTGCCTGTCCACACAGCATCATGCATCGGCATACACAAAACCATGAACGAACCTCGAGCCATCTTGCAGAGGTTCTTGAAGCAATGCTGACACTTTAACAGCACCTTTGCCTTGGCTTCAGCATCCCACCTCTCTGCTGAGCTGATCAGAGGATCATCTACAATGTACTTCTACTGCCTGTAGCTGGTTTGTGGTGCAGATATCTCTGCACAGTGTTGCATTGGGCCCCACAGATGTACCCTTCCTGCAGACAAAAGGCTGATCTCAATCTGCAGAGGCCAGCAGCATTTCATTGCTATGGGTGTCTGTGTCCAGTTGCCAGTGGGGGTGGTCACAACAGCCAGGAACATTAATGGAGAAGATGTCAGAGGTGACATGCAGCACCTGAACACGTGTGATGGGCTCAGAAAGGTTGAGGTGCAGCTTAATGGGTTGTGCTGCCATAGCAGAGAATGTCTGAATATAGAAACCTCTCTGTGAATGAACACATGGCATGTGTGGAAAACTTCAAGGAAACATATGAAAAGTAATGAACCCTAGCTAAAGCTGTAAGCATTTTCACAACACCATGTGTAACACCATTACAAGCCTCTTGCTGTTCAAATCAGAGAAAAGAGGACATCAGTCCATTGGGGGATGAAATTATAAATAAGCAGATAGCCAGTATATGAAAGTGAAGCCAACCTGTGACACTTTCACGTGGATGATTGAAAATGGGAAAAAGAAAAATGAAAGGTGGAATTGAAATAGAAATGAATGAGACCTGGTGGGAAAAAACAAAACAAAAAAAAAAAAAAAAAAAAACAACAAAAAAG
>JANVCC010000072.1:2638406-2661787 GCA_025345505.1 Todiramphus chloris collaris
GAGGAAAACAAAAAAAGAGAGAAAGCCAAATAAATTCAAAATAACAAGATGTCAGACAAGCTAGTGTTGACTGCAGTAGCATAAACCACTTTCTTGATGTAACATCACTGCCTTCCCAGGATTTACACCAGAGACTTACTTGGCCCCCTTATTTAATTACATGCTGATACATCATCATGAGACCTCGTGGGAAATCTTGCAAGATCTTGTGGCAGGTATTAAATTAGCGTTTGACTTCACCATAAATATAACCTGATCAAAACCATTTTGTGTGTGCAAGAAGCCAAGTTTGAAAAAGAATGATTCGGCTATAAAAAGAAACAGCATCTATAAAATCAGTGTTTTGGAAGAGAAGTAGCAAATAATCAGATACTTTTTGCTTTGAATATGCAGCACTGAAGGGGTCATATGCATGATTTCAGATGTAGACATATCCTCTACACTACACACAGAGTCTGATCAAAATGTGGCTGCAGTTGCTCCATCATCTTAATATAAGCTGCTATCCAAAGGAGTGAGTGATGTTTTCTGGTCCTCTACAGCAAGCCAGTTGTTTCCATCTCCTCCCCTTCCTGCCCCAGGGTCTGCACAGTCAGAGCTGATCTAGCTCAAAGCACATCTTCTCTCTCAGGTATTTTGTGACTCCCTCTAAGGAGGCAGGGGAAAAGGTATCACGTATGCAATTTTTTGGTAAAGCTGAGCTGCAGCACATACGTCAGGGTCGCATGGTGAAGAATCAGAGGAGTATATAGACTTTTACCTGGAGATCTGTAAGACAGAGCATGAATTACAAGAAAAAATATGAAATTGGAACAATAGGAGCTTCCAGGAGTTTCTCCTCTGTGATATCCCCACTAACAGCATGAAAGGTCCCTAGACCTGCTTTTTGTGAAGCCCCTGCTCTTCCTTGCAAACTTGGGCAAGGCAAGGCAAGGCAGCAGGGGGTACTCAAGGCTGTGTGGTTTTGGAGCTAATGACAAGCTTGTGTAAGTCCATCCCACAGTCCTACAGAGATCCTCCCACCCCGCAAAGCCTTCCCCTTAGCAGAGGTCGAAAGGCCAGAGGGAGAGGAGCACGTGCTCTGTGGAAGTGTTAGGGGTGAAGCCCATGACTAGTTGGGGAAGGACAGAAGGCATCACCCTTTAAATGCTTCTCTTCTCTTTTCTTTGTTTTCTGGAAGTTTAATACTGGACAAATGCTAAACACTTGAGCGTTTACCCAAAGTAGACATTCAACCCAAGATTTGCTCATGAATGGGGAAATAATATTTACCAACTTTTTCTTGGCTTCACCAAGAACAAATGAATACAATAAATAAAGGTTCTCGTGAGTTTCTGTTACAGCCTGGACAGTTCCTGGGAGGGAGGGAGGGAGGCAAGTTGTATTCACAGAGTAAGCAGCAAGCCCAAGGTAGACTATGTTTTTCAGATACATCATGTGACTATATAAATACATTCATTCTTATTGGAACTGCTTGTAAACAGATTAAAAGCAAACAGGAAAAATTTGCGCTGTTAGGCAGTGACCTCGGAAAATAAATGGTAAATGTTTTTAAAACAGAAAAGAAAGGAATAGATACTATCAAGACTATTAAACAAGTAGTTTCATACTCTAGCAACAAGATCTATTAAAGGAGTTTTGGTTTTATTGGGTTTTTTTCCTTTTTTTTTTTTTTCTATTTCGCATGTTCATGCGCTGCTTCTTCTCACGCTGTAGTTATTATGAAGTATGTTTAATTAGACTTCCTAAAGACAATAATTACATTTCCTTTCTGGGTGGTACCAGAAGCTGTGCTCTATGAGAAATAAGTTACTTACATCCTTCTAAGTATGTAGCTCTCACATTGCTTCCAGATGGAATAAGAAGTGAGCTGGGTTAAAGTTTGGAGGAAAGCTAAGTCTTTCATTTCTCTCCACACTACCAACAACCACATAGATTTTTCTCCAGGGTTTAGTTCTCTGTAAAATAGAAAGTCACCCATAATCCACATTTTCCCAATAAACTAGAGAAGAGAGATCAGAAATCTAGGATGATTTCTGCATCTGGTAAAAGAAGTGCTTTAGAGCAGCTCTGCAGCTCTAATGAAAGGTAAATAAGGTGGTTTTATTAGTTGCACAAATGCTGCCTTCGTGGTATAAATCACTGAATGCAGGTTGACTGCCCTGATTTGGAATTCTGCAGGTTAAGAGCCCCAGCTGCAAGTCCAGAATACCTGATGGGATGGGAAAAACATCCTTCCCTTAGATAATCTTAATATCTGCATGTTCCTTGACTTAATGATGACGCTTGGTACATTTTAGAGAAACGTGTGGGTTTCTCTACACGCCAGTCAGTTTTGTATGCTCCCGGAGGTCATGTCAGGCAGAGGTTCTCTGAGTCTTTGGGACATCCAGGTCATGCTTCTTCACTCTGGTGTGGGAATTCAGAAGGGCACAGATCAAAGCTCCTAAGCTTCATACACCACCTGGAAATCACCCTGCCACGGCTTTGCTTCCAACATGCAGGTCTCACGTCTCCACTTCTGGGATGAAGGACAGAACAAGGACAGGCAAAGGGCAGCCAGATGCCTGGCTTTTGTCCTCCTGTGATGTTTGAAGTTTGGTCCAGCAGAACTACAACTAGGTGCCTGAAAAAAAAAGAGGCTGAAATTGCTTTCAGTAATTCATGTCAAACTTTCCTTGAGCTGTGTTGCATGGTTTATCTCCTGGGGAATGCCAAGAGAGCCGTGTTGGGCTGCTTGGTGAGGAGCTCCTCAAAGGGAAGGTGAACCAGGAAGAAGTTTTCTCGGATGGAAACGAGAGGCAGCCCCCACGTAGCAGTGCTGCAGCACCCACCCAGCCACCACCACACCTGCTGAGTCCTTGGCCACACATCACCAAGCACGAGATGTTTCCCCCTGAGACACACGTCTGGGAGGCTAGTGAGGAAAAACAGATGCAGAGAGAAAGCAAGCAGTGGAAAGCACATTAACATCATTTCTTCTGTGGCTCTCACAGGTGTTTTCCTGGCAGTGAGTGTGAGGAAGCATCTGTCAGCTGAGGTGGCATTCAGGTAACTTTTGTTCTTCTTGGAAAAAATAAACAAAACAAAAAAACCAAACAAACCAAACAAAAAGCCAAAACTGACAGCAAACAAAAAACAAAGCCAAAAAAAACCCAAACCAAACCAAACTAAAAACCACATACAAATAAATAAACAAACAAAAAACAACAACAAAAAAACAACCAAACCAAAGCAAAAGCCTCCAGGCAAATATTTTAGTAGTTTTTTTACATACCCTTTTGGATTTCTTTCCTGCATTTTGCCTTTTAAATTATTTTTTTTGTATAGTTCTTATTGTCATTATTTGTATACTCACTTATGGCTTTACCATCTGCAAGCAATGTTTCTATCCAAAGCTTTCTACACCTTTCTACCACATGTACTCTTATTATATAAGCAGTAAATTGCTCTATCCTTTTAAGGCCTTGACCTGTTATTAATAGTTTTGTTTTATAAGCACAATTTCAAAATCAGGACATTCTTTGTGCACTTACTCACCACGCAGGCTTCTAGTCCTCAAATCTTTACACAGGAGAAATGCCAGAGTGTTTAAAAGAGTAATTTTCTGTAAGAAAACATACAGAGTGATCTTTCAGTATTTCTGCTTTGAGAAGGGTTTGCTTTGAAAGACTGGACTGGAGTCTACCACACTGCTTTGAAGTTCTGCAAGGCGTACACTTAATAAATAAGAGAAGTGGCATTTTGTTACACAGTTGAAATTCAGAATAGAAGGAAGCAAAGACAGAATATTAGAATCTTAGATCTGATTTTAAATCCATTTTTAGAGAAGGAAAATTAAGAAGGTGACAGAACTTTGGAGGCCACTTAGTCCTTGGAAGTTGTGTGTGAAGATTAGCACTGCTGACAGAATGTAGCGTGCATATCCTTATCTCATGCTGTGCGTCAGATTAGGGCTGCACGCTCTCTGCTGGGTGCATGTTAAGGGTTAACCAGTAGGGGCAAAAGTCTACCTAGGCTAATTGAAAAAGAAGAAAGAAGATTAATGACCAATGACATCCATCAAAAGGGAGAATACACTGTTGAATAATTAAATTAAGAGTCTCCATAGTGCCATTAATTATAAAAAAAAACCAAAACAAACAAACATTGAATGAGTTCAGCTTTGAAAAATTGTTTTGACAAATGGAATGACTGCTTTCTGCAATAACATATGCTACAGAAACAGTATATTGCTATCAAAGATAGCAATATGCACACTGTGTGTTTCACTCCCATCCAGAGGACCTACCAAAGGTCAGTGTGCCATTTAAACCCTGTGAGCGAAATCGTAGCCCCACTGCAGTAGGAATTTTAGCACTGACTGCAATGGAAACATGCTTTCCCCCATATATTTTGAGAGGTAGTTGAGCTTAACATGATGAACAGACCATCTGTACAGTCATGAATCTTAGCCACAGAAAACATTCACAGCTAATAGAAAAGGAAGATGTAGGACCTCCTTGAACCAGGCTCCAGAGAACTGGTATTTCACTGTCACAGGTAATAAGAAAAGACTGTGGTATCTAGAAAAAACATATATGGTTAATCAAGAAAGTTGTAAAGAACTCCATTCTTCCTAGAAAGATTCAAAACACTGGTGGAAAAAAAAAAAAAAAAAAAAAAGCACTTTATTATATTCTCCTAAAGAGCTCTTAAAATACACACGTGCGTCTATGTAGTTTGGCATGAATTATTGAATGTATTTTCCTAAGCAAGTTCCAGATCTGGAAAGAAACCCTATTACTTACATTTCTGAACCAATAGATTATTTATCAACTACATAAATAAAGGTGATTCAACAGAATATCAAGATGTAGATGTCTGCTTTGTTTTGGGGTTTTTTTCCCCTTCTCTCATTAAAAACTTAATTTTATGTTCTTAGTTATAAGTAAAATATTTAAACATTTATTTGACATGATAGTAACTTCCTCCAATGAGGTGCTTATATTTCTATGGGTTTTGATTTAGAAAGGAATTTGGCATGTACCCATTTTGGGGAGGAACTTGTAATAGGGAGATACTACTTTTCAGCCATATTAAACATTAATCCAACCAGCACATAGTTTATGTTATCCCAAAGTAGAGTTCCCTGAAGGGAACTGCTACACTTTCTTCCAAGACCATGGGGTTTTTTTCCTCACTTCCCCCAGTAAGGAAGAAAATTTCGTATTAATATATGTTTCTAAAACTTCCCGTACTTGTAATCTTTTCTTTTCCTTGCCTTGTGGTTTTTTCCATCCTTAATAGCTATTGAGCTGTTGAATAATATTGTTAGCATTCTTTTGTTCCCCCGGGCATGCGGACAGGCTGGTTGAAGTTAGAAAAAGGTGGGTCTGCTTCTCTCTCATGTCAAGACCTTTCGTGCCATTGTGGTGGGGCAATGGGCTCTCGGCTGCATGTCTGGAGGAAAGCAAGGTAAGTACCCAAGCAACTACAGAAGAGACCTCCAGAGCAGGGTCAGCACAGAGGTGGCCATGGGCTTTATAAATGCCCACTGCAAGGAATGGGGTATCTCAGACTGCAGCTGAAGAACATTTGCTAGTGAAAGCAGCTGTAGAAGACAAAAAAGGCTAAAATGCCAGCAGGAAGGGATCAGTAACTTTGCTGAATAGTGCATTAAGAATCACTAAGCGGAGGCAGAATGGCAGCAAATTTTCAGAGATCTAGAAACATTCCAAAGGTGGCTGAAGGACCAGGGAGAGGAGAGGGAGGAGAGGGCCTGGAGCTTGGGGGAGTGAGGACGACCAACGCCTCCTTCTGCCACTGGGAAAGAGATCAAACATCACCTTCATCATCCATGCAGGGAAGGGATGTCACCAGGTAGTGATGGCTCTGGTTTGGGTCAAGCCAAGTGCTAGGGCCAGTCATGCCACCAGCACCCTTAGGTGGGCTGAGGTGCCATTCTGCGTGCTGCTGCTGTGTGCCAGCTACTGACAGCCCCTGCTCGAGGGATCGCTACGGGGTCACCTCGAAGTTGTTTGATGCAGGGAGTGCACCTGCATTAAAGTGTGCATACTTTGTCTCCTCACTTGGGTCAGGCAGCGGCAGAGTTGAGTGCTGTAGGATTCGTTCTGCCTGGGAACAGCCCCCTACCATGAGGTATCCCTTCCTCCTAGCAGGGTCCACCTATCCTGCCGGAGAAGGAAGTTACAATACGTAGAGCAGCCCTGAAGTGGGTTACTATTAAAAGGATATATTACTCCGTGGTTTTGCAACCTTATTTTCTTTTGTAGGTTAAATCTGAACACTGTGAGGGGCAGCATCTTTTCCTGCAGGCCTGCTGTGTTTGCAGACGGGGATAGTCATTTGGAGAGTGGAGTAGATGCTTAGCAGCGCAGGGAAACACGCGCAGAACCGACGCCTGCTTTATGCAAACCCCACGCTCTGTATACACGCAACGTTACAAGGGAGGCGTTTGTTGAGATCTTTGCTTTCATTGCATAAATACTCTTGACAGAAAAGGAAAAAAAAAAAAAAAACCTGCCTTGATAGGCTGGCTTGGAAATGTTTTAAAATATCCTGCAGGCATGTAAATTTTGGAACCGCCCCAGCAAATAGCAGCTTCTGAATGAAGCACACAGGAATCCCTCTGTTTAAACAGCGTGAGTGTTGTGAAATAAATCAGTGTGTGTCAGGAAGATGAAAGTTAGGACGGTGCTAAGGCCTCCACTTCAGTATAGTTCCCAGTTGCTTAACACAATGCACAGCCCTGACTATGCCAAAGATGGTCACCCAGCAACGGGATTTCCCTTTGGTGCTTCTTTCTACCCTAAAAGCTTGTGCCACCACTTCAAAGTTATATAAATAGCTGTTTCTGTGTTTATGACTGTAAAATTTATCCTAGTAGTTAAGTGGAGGTATTATTCGGTGGTAGTATGTATGGAGGTGTGTCATAATAAGGTGGCATATTGGTCACTTCTTGCAATAGACAATTCTACCTGTTTGAACGTTTCGTAAGCACATGCTGCACCATGGAGCTGCTGGGGCTGAAAACATCCTGTAAATAATGTTCTGTCACGGGAGAACATTGCTAGGGTTTATTTGGCAGTAAAATCATCATCTGAATTACAATCCGATGTCATTATATCATCTGCAACATCTGTAGTTAGGATATATTTGGCATTTCAAGGTTGGGAGGAGGGAGAAAGCATCCTCAGGAACACAGCAGTGCTGGGGCTTGGAAAGAGATGCCGGGGAATGAGGTTGCCTCCAAACACAATGCTACTTCCAAACACCTATTGTGTGGTGGGGAATGGCCTCTGGAAACTATTATTTTAGAAACAACACCACAAAACATCACTGTTTTGCAGAAACTTAGGACAGTCGACTGCAATTGCAGTATCCATAGAGGAGCACAAATATGAAATCACAATGAGAATACTGTGAGCAACAAAGTAATGGGTCCAGGCCACACAAGGCAAGCAGATGAGGCCTCAAAGACCCTTCACGACAGGTCTGGGAATGACCTGGACAGAAGGATAATTGTAGAAGAAGAGTCTGTGCCTATATCAGACAAAACCAAAAAGCCCCAGCTGATTCATCTTTTGGTCTTCTGCTTCTGCACAGACTGCTTGCTCCCATCCTACGGGTGAATCAAAGAGTGTAACTAAGAGCCTGTTCCTGTTCCTTTGGATTTATTGCTGCAGCTGGATTTCTTCCTCCTGCAGTCAGAGATAAGATTTTATTTTTGCTTGAGGCTCTTTGTTCATAAAGCTGGCTTTGTGCTCATCGTTCTGTGTCATTCATGCCTGCTGTCCTCTCCATCCTAATAAATAACAAGGAAAAAAGAATGACTTATAAGCCTAAACCTGCCCACATGACCGTTCCCCACCCCTGTGACCATTCCTGGATAGTGATTGCCTGTAGGGTATATTGAGCTTCTCTCTTGACAAGATGAAAACGATTACTATCCTGCTGTTTACTTCATTTTCCTGATGTCTATTTTGAGTGGCAACTGCAATATATATAAGGCTCACTTCGTTTCTGACCACTATTGGCAAAAAGCAGAATAGCAGAGCATGTACAAAGAATAGAGGGGAGGAATGAGCTGTCAGGGAGTGAAGATGAGAGATTTTCCCCAATCTTCAGCCATGCTGCTGTCAAGCAAGAGTCTGTTATATTGCAGATTTTTTTTCAGGAATTAATCTATAACCCTCAGGGCAGAACATCCCTGCAAGCAGCTTGAGTCACCTAATCCACTTATGTCATGCTCTTAGTTTTCCAGGCATATCAGAATTAAAAGCATATTTTATACATATTTTCTACTGAGACCATTTTTTTTTCTCCTCACGATGCTGCTTGGAAGACCCAAGCCTTCCAAAGCTGAGACAGCCAGCAAAAGAGACCTGCAGAGGTGCAAGGATGTTACAGCATGAAGCAGAGAAAATGAGGCTTTGGCATAATAGAGAGGGGGAATAATGAAGATGTTCCTCTCAATTAAGCATGTTTTTTCAAAGAATATTTAATGATTTGCTGCTGGGTAAAATAGCTTATTTCTCATGTTTGTTAACAGTTGCAGGAGTAGATGAATAGAGAACACTCCGTTTTCCCAATGATGCTCAGGTAAAAAGAAGGTAAGAAACAGTGATAGCTCCATGCTTTGGAAATACAGTTTTTAGCTGAAACATCAAACTCTGGAGGATAACACAAAAGCAAGCTTGTTAGTTATGGAAAATATAACCAAGATCATTCTGTCACCTTTTCTTTTAATGAGCATCCATTAAGACTCACGCACACGCTAGCCATGAAGCCCCAGTGACCTCATCAGACAACAGCCCCCTTCTCCCAGCATTCAGCAGCACAATGTTCAGCCTTACTTAGCAAGTAAGAGAGCAAAATTTCCAAGTAATTAATATATTAAATCAGCAGAAGAGCATAGGCCTGGCAGGCAATGCAGTTGGTTTCTTCCCAAAGCAGAACCACCTTTATCTGTATTGTAAGCACTTCTCTAGACCCGTGTAAGGAAGGTCAGGGATGGAGATTTCACAACTGGCTTACTGCAAAGCAGATTTTCCTCAGTCATCTCTGTGGTAACTCAGTCACAGTGCCCCCTTTTCACTCCAAATTAATTCTCTCACTCTTGAAATCAACTGAATCAAGACCTGAAGCAAATGACTGGTCCTTCATGTTGCTCTCTGCCAGCTATTTCTCTCCAAGGGTCTCTTGCACTGCAGTATCTGACATCTCTCCTGGTAATGAATTCAGCAAGCAGACCTGCTTATCTAAGGGCCATCACTTTGCTCTGTTCTTTACCCTTCTACAAAGAGGAGAGTAGGTGTTTACTATCTATGTCCTACATCTCTCCTCTCTGCCAGACTCCGGAGTGTGTTAGCATGATCCTTTTATTTCTGCTGAAGTCAGAGCTTAGGTGTTGTACGTGGCACAAAGGGTGGAGCAGGCAGAGAGGTGATTTGATTCCTACTGTCAGGGCTAGCCCATCGTGTGCCTCTGCCCCTGTGTCTGCAGCAGCCTGGACTTTTCTTCCCATGGCCTGGGACTCAACAGTGCTGGTAAAGACAGAGGTGAAGAAGGTGTTGAGGATTTCTGCCTTTTCAGAGTTGTTGGTGCCTAGTTCACCTCTCCTGTTTAATAGTGGGCCAACATTCTCCTGTTTCTGCTTTTTGTTAAGGCATCTGAAGAACACCTTCTTGTCGTTTCTGACCTCTCCAGACAATTTCCGTTCAAGCTGAGCTTTTGCTTTCCTAACTACATCTCTGCACAACCCGGCAATGCCCTTGCCATTTCCAGCAGGTAATGTTCTGCTTTCCCATCACTGGGACGTTTCCATTTTGGTTTTGGTTTTGCTGGGTGCAGAGACCTACACTGTTTCCTTCGTAACGGTGTCATGCAGCCTTGACCACTGTCGTCATGTACGACGACAAGGAAAGCAAGGAATTAAGACAGCCATGAATGTGTCTACATGTTATTTGCCTATTTCTTTTGACTTAGGGATCTTATTGTCTAAAATGAGACTAACTGCACTACAAATGTGTTGCGTTCTCAGACAGCAACTGTATTTTTCAACCTGAAGCTCATTTCTACTGATCACATTCTCTTGTTCTGATACCATAGCAAAGAAAAAAATAAGAAGGAAAGAGGGAAGTACATATTTGAAATGCATTACCTTGAGTGTAGCTTTTTCTCTGTGCAATTTTTCACTAGTATGACTGAGAAGGTACACAGGGGAGCCCATAAGTTGAAGGGCTGCTTAAAGTAGGATTTGATGTTTATGGGATTGTCAGAAACAGGCAGTGGTTCATAATGAAAAGACTCAGAATTTGAACTGCATTACAAACAGATGAATGGCCTCAAATGAAAAACAGTGCTGTGAAGCTGTGCAGTGTTGAGGAAGGGCTAGGTTCTGTATTCCTGTGGTTCTCTAATTTCCATATGTTTTTAAGACTAGCTATAGTAACATATGCAATGATCTGAGATCTTTTCTGAATCGTGTATCCAGTATAACTGAATTAAAGCTGAATATCGATTTGCTATGTGTATTATATATTTTTTAAATCATTTTAATAATGAAAGCTCAATAATTTCATAATTATTCTTTCTAATGAACACTACTTCTGTTAATAGGATTTCATTTTCTCAAATGAATTCAATGTCTTCAAGCATTTGGTGTGTGCCCTTCTCATGTTTTAGTTATATAAATGGACTGCTATTCTCTCCACATACTCAATATTTTGAAAATTCAAAATAAGTCAGATAAATCATATTGTACTGAGACTCTTTCCTGATAAATAAAAGTATTTAAGTATTTGTCTTGTCCCACTCAGTAGACAAGGAGGGAGGTGAATCTTTGTGATCCCCCGAAAGAGGCTGTCCCTGCGGCAGGGCAGAGTCACGACAGTGACCCCGAGGAACAATAACAAACCAATTTATTAGTTCTTCCCAATGGGGCAATCAACAAACAGTACAGATAAAGTTCTGCAAGGTTATACTTGTAGCTCTGCCCTAAAGAAGTAAATGTGCATTCCTCTTCCCTATGCACATATCTTTACAAACCTTCCCCCTTTCAGCCTGTCAGACAGAGCTACTCAAAATCCAGCTGTACCATCTCATTTTATTTTCTTCATCCTGCAGAGGTATCCGTACGGTCGCGGTAGTCATCTGTGAAGGTCAGTAAATAAGGGGAAAACCAGTGTCAGCCCTGTCCAGGTGTCTGGGATGTTGGTAGCAGGCAAACACCTACTGAGGCCTTTCTGGAGGTATTCTGAAGATCCTGAAACACACAGGCTGATCAAGGTGGCTTTTGTTTCGGTTCTCTAGGATTTGCAGATCCTGCGGCCTCCTCAAGACAGGACAGAAGGCTCACTTCAGCACAAACAGTGTAGAAAAAGAGTTATCTACCCCAGAGAGGATCACAGCTTTCTGTCATTGCTCATCCTTGCACAGTTACTGTCCTCCTTGATTATCTTCCATGAACACGTCATCGCCTGGTAGCCTCCTTCGTCAGGTTCCCAGTATTAATTCAGGTATCTTTCCTTTCACAGTCCAGGGCCCTCTTTCCAGACATCAGCTTTGGGTATATTTTCCTAAGGAAGCAGTGAGCCCAGCTATGCTCTTTGGGTATTTCTGTCCCTTGCCAAGTGGCTCTGAGGTGGGAGCTGGCACTGGTGACCATGCCAGAGGTGGGACCAGTGAGCCTTGCTAACTCTAAACCTTTATTCCAGAGCATTTGTGTTCCTTAATTTGCAATGTTCTGCACAGTTTCGGCTGTGTCTGAGTGCCAGATGATTACTCTACAATAGCCAGTCCCAATGGTCACAGATTATGCTTCAAAGTGGCAGCGTGCTGAGCAGAAAAGCAAAGTACAGCCATGGCTATGGACAAGGTACCTGGCTGCTTTCACGTTTTTCCTGCCTGCCTTCTGAGTCACAGCAGTCTGCTTAAATGGAAATAAAAAGTGCTAACAGAAGTCAAGTCAGCAGAGGCAGGATGGCTGCAGCACAGCTCACTGTTCAGCACTGCCTCACGTATCAACACAAGCACCAGGAGAGCACCAGCTGCAGATGTTTTGCTCTTATCAATGAAGTGCAAAGCAGGGAGTGCTTTATGTAATTTTTCCAGATGCAGGGATGAATTGGCATTCAGCAACACACTTTGCTTGGTCAGATGGAGCACTCTGGAGGTGGAGAGCAGGTAAGAGGAATAAGTAGAATTATAGAATGGTCAGGGTTGGAAGGGACCTTAAAGCTCATCCAGTTCCAACCCCCCTGCCATGGGCAGGGACACCTCCCACTAGAGCAGGTTGCTCACAGCCCCAGCCAGCCTGGGATTAAAAACTTCCAAGGATGGGGCTTCCCCCACCTCTCTGGGCAGCCTGTTCCAGTGTCTCACCCCCCTGATGGGGAAGAAATTCTTCCTAATGTCCAACCTGCATCGACCTCTCTCTAGCTTTAATCCATTCCCTCTGGTCCTGTCACTGCCCCACAGCCTAAAAAGTCCCTCCCCAGCTTTCTTGTAGCCCCTTCAGATACTGGAAGGCCACAATAAGGTCTCCCCGGAGCCTTCTCTTCTCCAGCCTGAACCACCCCAACTCTCTCAGTCTGTCCCCACAGGAGGACGAAAAATACAAAACACCAAGTTGTTTTTTCTTAATGGAGGTCACTTTTCTGACTGTCAGTTTGGCAAGGTGAATTCATTCCTCTTTGCCACGCTCTTCCTTCGCATTGTCCCTCCTGTTAAGCATCTGGTGCAGACAGCAAACCATAAACCATCCTGAGTCTGCTGGAATTTGGATACCTCAGCCTAGCGACTCATGCAGAAAATGGAATGAGCACCTTGTAGCTCACAGGCATTTGGGGTCAGCAAGCTGCTGACTTGCTGCCTTTGGAAAGCAGCATGCTACAGTTGCCTGGTGGGGAAGAGCAGAAGTAATTGCAGGAAGTCAACTAATTCATGCAAAATGAAGCTGATCATTAATGGTGGGGTACACAGCCATTCTTCTGCAGTGCTGAACAATTAGTTCAAGTGTTTTAAGACTAATATGTAACAGGAGTGTGGCTGACTAGCTGGAGGAGAAAGTGTCTCGCTGGGTGAGCTGATTTCCTTCCCTTGCCCCTGCTCCTTCAGCTGGGGCAAGTCTCCACTTCTCAGGCTGCCAGGACAGTGTTGCTGGTTACTGATAAATATTATAGAATCATAGAATTGTCAGGGTTGGAAGGGACCTTAAAGATCATCCAGTTCCAACCCCCTGCTGTGGGCAGGGACACCTCCCACTAGAGCAGGTTGCTCACAGCCCCAGCCAGCCTGGGCTTCAACACTTCCAAGGATGGGGCTTCCCCCACCTCTCTGGGAAGCCTGGGCCAGTGTCTCACCACCCTCATGGGGAAGAAATTCTTCCTAATATCTAATCTGAATCTACCCACCTCCAGTTTTAAACCATTCCCTCCAGTCCTATCACTGCCCCACAGCCTAAAAAGTCCCTCCCCAGCTTTCTTGTAGCCCCTTCAGATACTGGAAGGCCACAATAAGGTCTCCCTGGAGCCTTCTCTTCTCCAGCCTGAACAACCCCAACTCTCTCAGTCTGTCCCCATAGCAGAGGTGCTCCAGCCCTCTGATCATCCTGGTGGCCCTTCTCTGGACACATTCCAGCACATCCGTATCCTTCCTGTGACAGGGGCTCCAGAACTGGACACAGTGCTCCAGGTGGGGTCTCACAAGAGGGGAGTAGAGGGGGAGAATCACCTACCTCAACCTGCTGGCCACTTCTCTCTTGATGTAGCCCAGGATATGATTGCCTTTCTGGGCTGCAAATGTACACTTTTGGCTCATGCTGAACTTCTCATCCACCAGTACCCCCAGGTCCTTTTCTTCAGGGCTGCTCTCAAGCCAGTCACTGCCCAGCCTCTATCAGTGCTTGGGATTGCTCCGACCCAGATGGAGGACCTTACACTTCGTCTTGTTGAACTTCATGAGGTTGGCATGGGCCCACCTGTCCAGCCTGTCAAGGTCCCTCTGGATGGATCCCTTCCCTCCAGCGTGTCAGCCCCACACAGCTTGGTATCATCAGCAAACTGTACTCAGTGCCACTGTCCGTGTCTCCAATGAAGATGTTAAACAAGACTGGTCCCAATACTGATCCTTGAGTGACTCCAGTTGTCACTGGCCTCCACTTGGACATGGACCCATTGAGACCCACTCTTTGGGTGCAGCCGTCAAACAAGTTCTTTATCCACCAAACTGTCCATCCATCAAACCCATATTTTACCAGCTTCAAGACCAGGATGTCATGCGGGACAGTGCCCAGGTCCAGGTAAATGACATCAGTTGCTCTTCCCTTGTATATTCATGTTGTGACTTTCTCATAGAAGGCCACCAGGTTTGTCAGGCACGATTTGTCCTTGGTGAAGCCATGTTGATTGTACCCAGTTACCTCTTTGTTATTCTTCTGCCATATATACTGCTATTAAAAGGAGAAAGTCAAAGGATCAAATCCAGATGGGGTTTCTGCTCACTAGATATTAGTGCAGTTCAGGTCCTTTGTGCCCACGTTCATCCTGGAGACAGAGAAGCCCAGAGATGTGGTTTGAAAAAGGGTCATGATCACTCAGATCACAGTTGCAGACAATCTCTCTTCCTGTTACAAGGGATAAAGATGCAGAAAAAGAGTGCACCTGAAAGGTGGGATATTCAGAAGATAATCTAGCTTTGCCCCACACCTTTCTGTTCTGCTTTATCTCCTATTTCACGTCTTCAAATAAAGTGTTGCACAGTTCAGTGCAGGTTGATGCTGGATGGGAAAGACGTGTTTTTGTCTGACTAATTCCCATTTAAATGTCTAGGGACAGTCTTTACAAGAAGAGCTTGGCAAATGGAGAGAGCAAAGAACAAAACAGTCCTGGGCATAGCAGGTTCTCAGTGAGGAGGCAGCAAATGATGGGGAGAAACAGGAATACAGACAGGGTGTCCTGATTTGAGTTAGAACAGAACTAATTCTGTTCAGTGATTTTACTTTTCAGCTCAGTGTCTTCTAATTTACTGCACTTTCTGAAGTTAATGGCAGATTTCTACAGAGAGCGTTTGCTTCTAGTAGTGATAATGCTCAACATTTATAGTTTTGGCTCTTACTAGTACTTGTTCCTATGGACACCAAGGTCACTGCTAAACCTTGTGTACCACGTTGAGGGGGTGCAGAAAATAAAAAGCTGCACCTTTGGGGAGGAGCGGAGAGGACATGTGACCCTAAACTGACCAACGAGGGATTCCATCCCATGTACATCATATTCAGTATAAAGCTGAGGGATCATGAGGATCAAGCTTTCTCCTGCAATGGCCGGCGTCCTAGGAGGACTCCATCTGTTCTGCCTTTGATCCCAAACCACGTGTTCCCGAAATCCAGCTTCCACCTGCCACTGAGTCCAGTCTGGGACTTCCCCAGTGCTTGCTCCACAGCATCAGTAGTGACGGTGACATAATTGCCACTGGAGAGGGCTGGGTACAATATTGGGTTTGTATATAGTGTGTATATTTCATTTTGTTGTTATTATTTTAATAAAACTGTTTTCATTTTCTTTTGCAATCCATACATCTCTCTCCCTTATTCCCTTTCTCTTGCCTTTTGTGGTGAGGAAAGGGATTAATAGAGAGCATCTGTTACTTGCCTAGTAGCTGGCCCAGCCCTAACCCTTGACCGAGGAATAAGGTTTGAACACTTGCACAAAGATACAAACTTTGTATCGGGTCTGAGTGTCCCAACATCCCACATCCTACTATGAGCAGCTGAGCTCTATATGTGTGCTTGTCCATGCGTATGTTGCCAGGAAGCAAAATAGTAATTGTTCAGGCTTTAGTGGGTTTGTAATATTCCTTCATAAGGCAAAACAAATCCTAAAACTAAATCTTAACTTGGCACTTAAAACTTCCATTCTTAAATTGGATTACACCAACAGCAAGTATGCTGAAAGACATAAAATCATGAACAGGTATGACGTGGCAGTGCCTTTCTGCTGGGTGCCTATAGGACAATGCAAATACTTCCTGGAGAATAAATTACCTGGCCAATTTCTTCTGTTTTCCTGTTTGTAAATTGCTTCTGAGTAGCTCCTGTTTCACTTCAATGTGCTTTTAGTAAATTAATCACACCGTGGACAAGCATCTTAATGTCACTGCTCTGACAATTCATCTTAATTTTATACCAAATTCATTTTAATTTTATACCAAAAGGTTTCGATTTTCTGGATAGATGACAGTTACACAGAGCCTGGTTTCTGGTGGGAACACTCATCCTTAGAAGTTAACATTGCGTTTGTATGTGACTATTTCATAGTGTTCATTTTAAATTAGTTCTTCTATAAAATAATTCTGTCTCAGGGAGCTCAGTGACCCCAGCTTAAAGGTTGTGCAAGCTCCAGTAAGCAGGAGATGCAATTCCCTCAGGGATTTAGGAATGGTTGTTTACTGCCACATCTGTACATTTATCTTCACGGCATCTTTGGGGCCACTTTTGTGTCCAGGGTAGCTCTCTGGAGCCACAGTCCAAAACACGGAGGACACCAGGCTGAACAGACATCACTGTGTATGGGAAGAGGGGAGGGCTAAACCAGACCTGTCCCGTTCACAGGCTAGCCCAGTCCACAGAGAACTTTTGCTGTGCTGTTTGGGAAGGATCGTGCAAAGCAGCTGGTGACTGCGGTAAGATCTGACCCACACAGGCACATGGCAGAATCTCTTCTGTATTTCTGTCCAAGATGTTTTTAGGATAGATCCATAAGCTTATATCCTCAGCTCTCTCCTGCAGTTTGTTTTCTCTTCTTCACCTTTCTAAGTAGACAAAGCAACAGCTTCAGCTGCATCCAGGTGCCTATGGACACTCTGCTTTCACAGAAGATACTGGATGGGACTCCTTCAGGCAGACCTAGGGCTGAAAATGAAGACCAAAAATGCTCCCTTTAAAATGTATCATGTGTGGTGTAGGTGCCCTTTTGCCATACGGGTCTTCCTCCTCCACAAACACCAGGCAGCCATGACAGTACAAGAAGAGGAGGCTTCCCTTGGGAGGAAGTCCTGAAGGGTAAAGGAGTCCAGGAAGGGTAAACACACTTCAAGAAGGAAGTCTTATCTGCTGTCCCAGACTGCTGAGAGTTGTCGGGGAAGACAACCAGCCTGGCTGAATGGAGAACTTTCAATGGAACTCATGAACAAAAGGAGAGTTTATGACCTTTGGAAGAGGGGTACTAATTGTCAAGCAGCTGAACATGAGCCAGCAGTGTGTCCAGGTGACCAAGAAGGCCAACAGCATCCTGGTTTGTATTAGAAACAGCGTGGCCAGCAGGACCAGGAAGGTGACTGTCCCTCTGCACTACAGCATTAGTGAGGCCACACCTTGAGTACTATGTTCAGTTCTGGGCACCTCAATACAAGAAAGACATTGAGGTGCTGGAGCAGGTCCAGAGGAGAGAAACGAAGCTGGTAAAGGGCCTGGAGAACAAGTCTTATGAGAAGCAGCTGAGGGAGTTGAGGCTATGTAGTCTGAAGAAAAGGAGGCTGAGAGGAGACCTTATCACTCTCTATAACTACCTGAAAGGATGCTGTAGAGAGGCAGGCACTGGGCTCTTCTCACAAGTAACTAGTGACAGAACAAGAGGGAATGGCCTCAAGCTGCACCAGAGAAGGTTTAGACTGGACCTTAAGGAAAATGTTTCCACTGGAAGGGTTGTCGGGCACTGGAACAGGCTGCCCGGGGAGGTGGTTGCTTCACCATCCCTGGGTGTGTTTAAAAGCTGTATAGATGTGGTGCCTGGGGATACAGCTTAGTGGTGGACTTGGTAGAGTAGGGTTAATGGTTGGAGTCAATGATCTTGAAGGTCTTTTCCAACCTAGATGATTCTATGAGCCTGCTAATTAGGAGATGCAAGCGTTCCTGTGGTTGCCTTTGCTGACCTGGTGCATTCGCACACGCAGCACGTTTAACATCACAGACCTTAGCTACCCCAGCAAGTGGGGCCAGGTCCTTTTACCCAGTGATGTGCCTGCCCCCTTGTCCTACAGGGGTCACTCGTGACAGCACAGCAATATGGAGTTTGGGACTGTAAACCAGGCAGGTGGGATAGGGCATGATTTTCTCCTTTGCTTCCATGAGAGGAGAGGTAACTCCAGCTGTTGGATATGAACCGATTCACAGCTTCAGAATTTCACTAAAGGAACCCAGCATTTTTTATGCTATTTTGCCAATAAGCATCTGAAATGTTGACACCAATCTTTCACGTAGCTGTTTGAAAAGCAATTTTGTATCTTCTTGAAAAATACACAGATTCTAACTGTTTCTAATCCCGTCCTTCCCAAAAGTTGTGAAATGCTGTAACCAGTGTTCAAAAATATTTTAATGAGAATATAAGAAGACTATTTCTTTGAATAAAAACTGAAGACTGGCTATTCATTAAGCACTCAGCTGCATTCTACAAACACTTGTGTTTACCAGAATGCTCATAAAAAGAAAAATGTTGTAAACATTCAAGTGAATGTGGATTTATACAAAAAATTTCTGCCCTGAGAATATTAAAGTCGCTGCCTTAAAAAGTCTCCTGTGATTTGGGAGGGATCTGGTGAGAGAATCAAAATACTGAATAACTCTAATCATTAGTGGTAAAAAAAAAATAATCTAAATGACTCCATTGACTCTGGTGCACTTATTCTGGATTTATAGATACCTGCTGAAACCAGATCCGAGCATTTCTTTTTACAGGCCTTTATTTTTTTTTATCTAAAATGGCTTTCAGAAGAAATACTTTGAATTAAGTTCTGTCTTGTTTGTTCTATGCTTTATAGAACTGTTAAGAATGATTTAATCTGTGCATGATCATGGGACTGAAGATAATGTAATAATAGGAATTACTAAAATCACATCAGAGAAAAATATGCTGAGGTATTCTGAGGTCAGGAAAATAATACTTTATCTCTGAAAACATCTCATTTTCAGCGAAGTTTGCCCGAAGAATGACAGGTACAGACTGACATGGTGTGTGGTCTTCCATTATCTGGAGCCTCACTGCATGTCCCTGCACTTGTTTTATGGGACCTCGGGGCACCCTACGGCCAGTGGCCTTTGGGTCACCCTACTTTCACCTTACTGTGATCCTTTCCAGTCTGAGTCAACTGTCTGGAAACTTGACATCTCCCAGGAGTTGTAGCTGCAGGACACAGCAGCGTCACTGACTTCCTCAAAAAATGGAGACATATTTTCTATCCTCTAAGGTATGAAACCGAGATGGAAACACCTCTGCAAGACAAAGTTCTTGCAGCGGTACAAGGATTTACCCAAGACATCAGGGAGCCACAGAAACTATTTCACTCTTTGTGTGGTATCTAGTCATCCCCATGGCAAGGAATCAGCAGTCCAAACAGCTCTGTGAGAACAAACTCAGGCTGCCAGTGACTGACCTGGATTGGATAAGAGTCCCTCAGCTGACCCAAACTCCTAGGAAACAGCAGAAGAGACCTTGGAAATGGGGACACGGGCCAGGAATCCTTAGGAGGAAGACATTTCCATTTCCTTAATGAAAGATAGACCAAACGTTTCGGAGCATCTGAAATACTTGCTCCACGGGGAATTTAGAAATTTCTCAGGATGCTTTTTCCTGATTTGGAATAAAGTTTTTTTCATTCTGGCAGAGTTTCCTATTAAATGTGCATATCTCAGTGTGAATCAAAATGTTCCTTTAAGAAACAGTTCTAAAAGACAAAACTCACCCTCTCTTCTTCCCTCAAATGTCCTTACTCTTGTCCACAACCACAGATAGAATAGTTAATGTTATGCCTCTGCTCCACTACTAGTTTTGCTGTGTCTCTTTGTGATGATGGTGGATCTCAATACAAAGCAGGAATTACGTGGTGGATTCCAAGATTTTGGCATGAGATGGTCAGCAGGCTTTACAGTACCTTAAACAAAGTTGCATGCAAGCCTGAGTGTAGTGAGCAGTCTGTTTTCAGGTGAAACACACTACAGATCCCAGCTTCCTCCATGAGAACTGACAGCATTTGGCCATGGAGAGTACACATTTTTCACAAGTGTTAAATTTGATTCATTTTGTAGGCCAGGATGTTTGTCTAAAGGCTGAGCTGTAACACTTGACCCAGATCCCCTTTCTGAGTAGCAAAAGGGAATTGTGTCAGGAAATCTGGAAGGATTTTCTTGTCCAAATGCTGGAAGCAAAGAGATTGCTCAAATCAATTGTCTATTGAGGGCTACAGCACGTGCCTAGGCTCTTACTGGTCAACTGTACTGTCTGGTCCATGAAGATTTCAAAGCCAGAGCTTGTCTTCTACATTTCAGGCGTGTGGACTATCACAGCATACGCTGAAGGAATGGATTCTCTGACCCTGAGGACAAGGAGATGGATTAATTCACTGCATTTTGTTTTTCTTCTGGTCACTAGAAGAACAGCCCGGCTTAAGTTGGACGTAAACTGTCTACCTGTATTTCCTGCAGTGATTATTGCCCTTTCTGTAGAAGACACAATAACTATTGAGATTCAACAGCCACGGCAAATGAAAGCTTGCTCAAAAAGAGTACTTTTCCTCAAGTTACAGGCTTTCAATTCCTTTATCAAAGCACTTGCTATTCTCCTTTCAAAGTCATGGAAATAATAATTAATGCTGAGTAAAGATAATGAGATATGTTTAATCAGAAGTTAGAAAATGTGGTGAATAACCACTGGCTATGACATTTCTGATTTCTTGACTGCACCAGAACAGGCAGCTCACAAAACAGAGCTACCACTCCAGAGATTTCACATTTCCAAGTGAAAACTGCAGCAAATACAAAATGGGCCAATGAATAGTAGGTTTCTGAATTTCTCTGGAGAACTTTTAAATCAGATCCTGTGCCATGTGATTCATCTGTACATTCTTTAGTGACAGGACATGCAGTCAGGAGGTTAGAAAAGAAACCTGCTCTTTACCTCAGGTTGGTTGATGACCTGACTCACGAGGGCTGGTAGTGCTTTGGAGAGCTGAAAGCAAAAGATAAGAAGTAAATTCACAGTGGCTACATTTCTGCCACTTTCTCACACTCACAAGTGCATTGAAGCCACTGTGGTTTAGGGACACCCAACATGAATATTAAACTTGAAAACAAGCAACTTCACATTGACAACAAGCAGTCATCTTTGCAAAGGTATCATCCTATCTGGCCAAGGATTTGGTGAACGCTAATCAACAAGTATCTGTGTCACAATATGGAAACCTCAATAAATGGTTGCGTATGACAAGTTATGGAGAGTTTTTCTGCCTGGAAACTGTGCCTAGCAAACTGATCCTAAATGTACGTTTTCACCACCATGTCCTGCACATGAACATCATGGGCAAACCATCTTTGGGAAATCTGAGCAAGGCAATCAGTGAATTTCTTATAGAAATCCTGGTAGGACCAAAGCTTCTTAAAATATTTGGCTACAGAGAGGGGAAGATGCTTCTCAGCATCCCTGTTAAGGAGTAGTCTGCATGGAAGAAACCACAGAGATTAGTATAAGACTGTTCTCATAGATGAAAAACATGAGCCTAAGCAGAGGTTTACATTCAGGCCATCTCAATACTTCTTGCACGCTAGCTAAGTAATGAACAAGAATGATGAACAGAACTGGAAAGAGGAGAGTCTAGTTCTAATTCTGAGTCTAGTCAGCTGCACATTGTATATGCTAGGAGAAACAGTTTGGGATCAAGTGCTTTTGGTCTGCTCCTACTCAAAATGCTTTGATTTTCTAACTGGGTTAAGAAGGCCACATCTGTCAGCTAAGATACAGCCTTTGGTTTTGAATTTTCCATCTACTTCTTTTTAGTGGTTTCTTGAACTCCTCTTGCTTTCAAGGGAAAAAATACATTACTTGCCAAGTTAAGGAAGCAAGGCTGAGAGTTAAAAAAACCCAAAAAACAACCACCTTCACACATGTATTTCTAGTAGTTATTTGCATTACTGTAACATAAAATGGGAGGAAAAAAAAAAAAGGAAGAAATAGCTGGTTTTATCCAGGCTCCCCACTTATATCATAGCAAGGTTAATCAAAAGATGTGTCACCATTTTAGGGTTACTCTGCAGGAGTTTTGCTGTGTTTTTCATCTTTACTCAGAGGCAGCAGGTTTTTTTTGTCCTAGGTACAGTACCAATTAACAGAGGATGTAAGGGGTTTCCTGGCATGTAAACAGACCGTAGTGGAGACCGTAGATTTTTACTTTTAATACGTTTCCACTAAATGCATCTTAATTCTTTGATCATTTTGATTTCACTCATAATTTGCTGTCTGCTAATTCCTGATGTGTCCTTTCCCATTTCATTATTTTTACCTATTTCTTTCACTTTTCTTCTTACCCTTCATTCCCCCTTGACTCCTTTGTCTTTCACTTGTCTGCCGTGATTTTCTTATGCTTCTAGTTCCTTTCATTCCCCTCTTATTAGCTTTTGCCTCTATTTCTTTCTTCCTGCTGTCCTCTTCATTGCCCTTACATCCTTCACTATCTAGCAAATTGCCACACTGGTATGAATTACTGGTGAAAGACTGAAGATATATGTCTTTGAGGATAGAGGAATTTATCAACAATCAGCTCTATGAACAAAAGCCAGTTTCTGTTTCTGAATAAAAGCTAAAATGTTGGAAGGAAGAAAATTATTTGAAGACTGCAGTTGGAAGTCAGCTTAGGAATCAAGGTGATAAGCTTTTCTTTGGCTACATCGCAGGCTTGATGTGTGACCTTAAGTAAATCACTCAACCTTTGTGTGCCAGGATAAGCAATTTACCTACCTGTTCAAAATTACCATAACAATATTTCTGTCTTATGAGTGCTGCAGAGTTTAATTAAGCTTGTTAAGCACTTGGACATTCTTCATTTAGTGTAATTACCATCATTATGCATTAACCCACCATGACATTTTTCAGGCAGTGGTTGCCTTAACTACTCCATTCTAGGCTTAAACATGGCAATAACCCTTAACTGCATTTAACCAATAATTACATTGGCTTGTAAAATACATGAATTACAGGGATATGTTGAGATCTCTGAAAAGACCTCTGAATATCACAAAAGCCCTAAACAAACAGGCAGCTGGTGAACTCACCCATCTCCTCTGCAAAACAGGAGGGGGGAGTCTGCAGCTAACTGTATTCACCTGCCTCCAGCTGCCTTTCCTTAGCATAGAATGAGCCTTTTCAGGTGGCTCAGATGTTACCTGACTGCTTGCATCAATAAATTCAGTGACTCCCTAAGGAGAAGGTTTCTCTGAGACCTCTCCCTTGGAACCACTCCAAAAATACCTTCAACCAAGGTAAGAGAACACAATGGTAGGGTGCAGGAATGTGTTGTGTGGTTTGTAGGGCTGTGTTGTGTGGTTTGTAGGGCTGTGT
>JANVCC010000072.1:2661797-2728508 GCA_025345505.1 Todiramphus chloris collaris
TGTTGTGTGGTTTGTAGGGCTGTGTTGTGTGGTTTGTAGGGCTGTGTGTGACCCAGGAAGCCTGAGGTGGTCAGCAACCTTCTGGCTGTGTAGCTGCTTTGAGAGTAAAACATATCCTTTGGCTTCATGGGATACTTGGGAGAGTGGCAGCACTTCTGAATGAGGCTCGATTTCAGCACCCTGTCTTGCATAAGCACCTGTTCCCTGGAATTGTTACGTGCATCAGAGAGAGGATTAGACTTTAACACAGCTTTGCACAAGGATTTTGCACAAATGAAATCTGGGTAATTTTTTTATCAGAAGGGGATAAGCCTCTTTTGATTTATTTGGGATAAAAATGCAGGCTGATGTTTTGTTCATACTTCTAAACTACTCCCTTCAAGATATTTCCAAGTCATTTCTTTCCACAAAGCTCTGGGTAAGATCTCATTTCTGAGACTCTTAGCTGACAGTGCTTTCATAAGAATTCCTCCTTCCTGGCAAGGGAAGGTAAAACTTACTACTGCCATGCATCTCAAAGTGAAACTCAGTACCTTTTTGTCTGACTGTTTATCATTTCTTGTGAATACTCAAATCCATTTCCTTTGGAAATGGTTCATCTTTATATGACAGGCATACAAATAGGTTTTATTGTAGTACTCTATTCACAGGTGCAGCTTAGCCTGGAGATAAAAATGAATTAATTGTCTAGATTTTACCCAAATGTCAGCTATAAATTATCAGAATTCTTAAGAAGAATGGGCAAAAGAAAAAAACAAGAAAACCCAAAGCCTATGAACTGATATATTGTATCTGACTCCACGTTAGCGATCAAGAGCCAAAACCTCTCTTCCAGTGAATCAAATCCAAGCAGAATCAGAAGTGCAAGATTAGGTAGAAAAACATCAAGTCATCTGAATTTCAATAATGGTTCACTTAGTGCAAAGTCTTAAATATTAATGGTGAACTCTGCTCATTGACTGAACCATATTGCTGTGTATGCCATAATGGTCAGAAAAATTGGATTTTCTTTTCCCTTTTTTAATTTCTTTTCTAGGCAGTCTTTGATATGTATATCTAGGCTTCTTTCTAAAAGCAAAACCAAAAAATTACCCTGCTGTCACACGAGGACACTTCTGGCCCTATAAAGCAAAGCAGCCTATCATGACCATGAAAAATCAGTAGGTTATTATCTTGCTTTTTTTTTTCTGATGAGATTTGAAGGAAACCAGTGTAGGAGCCTCTTCAGGCGTGTTTGCTGTAACTGCTCTTGCCACCTTGGACATTACCCATCAACATGGGATTTGATTTTGTAGGACAAGTAGGGCTAGATTCCAGCTGGTTTCACGGGTGGTAGGTGTGATAGCCCCTCCTGCCAACCAGAAGAGTGTTCCTGACACACAAACTGTACCCCACTTTTCAAACTCCTCCTCACAGCAGTTTACCTGTGGCTCAAGGTACTTCTTTCTGCAAGTGGTGCTGACTGAGAGATATTCTGGCAGTATGATTTGTGACACCCAGAGTGATTTAGATGTGTCAGCCACTGCAGAGGTTGTGCTGATTATCAGAGAAAGATGAAAATGGGTAGCAAGTGTCACATAGTCTATCAAAGTCAAGGTAAATATGTTTGGAAACAGAGTAGGAAAAAACTGCTACCTGGAAATTCAAACTGCCTGCCTCTTCTCAGGGTCTCCTCTTCACAGGCTGGACTGCTGAAGCAAGGAGTAGCTCCAGCCTCAGTGAAGAGGTGTCATGTAGTCCATGGCCCAGAAGCATGTCACTCCAGGCGTGAGCTAGTAGTTCTGCAAGCTGGGAAGCTCACAAGCCCTGTTCACAGAAGGAAGCCTCGTTCTTATCTTGATAAGCCACTGTATGTATTGCTAACTGTTTGGTTGCAAAGGAGATACAGAATGTCACTGCCAAGAGCTCCTTCTTTTCATCTCACTGCTGAACTCCGGAGGAATTCCTTGAACTACAAGTGTAAGTTGAATTGATTGCAATTGACCTCCAAGGAAGACACACAACTTTTGTACTCATCAAATGATGGCAAAGCAGATTAGGCAGCGTTGCTCTGACTGGTTTGGGTATTGCCCATCATGCTGTTGCTTTCTCGTTCATTGCTTTGTAAATTCACCTGTTGCCTGATCCAGCAGTCTCAATGGTAGACACGTATTACAAATCATATAAAGTTATTTAAGAAATTAAAAAGAAGCCAAGACCTTCATCACAGCACGAACATTAACTTCGGCAATAGCATTTTGTAAGCACCAGCCATGACCTGGAGACAGAGTATATGAATGTTCAGTTTGCAGCCTGGTCCCTTTGCTACAACTCTAGTAAAGGCAAGAAATCTGTGGTCTAATCTGATTTTGGAATAAATCTCTTTGGGTCAGCTAGTAGAGTTTCTTCACTCAAACTAGGAAAATCTGAGTACAAACCAAACAGAACAACTTTTATTATTGGTCTGTCTATTTTCATATTTGGTGAGACAGAAGAAGTTTTATCAAATGTCTGTTTTCTGACAAAGAGTACACAGAAAACTGCATTATAAAATGCATTTTGTAGAGTTGGCTCTGTTGCTTCTGTTACTGTATCATTAAAGTGGAAGTTATTTTGATTTCACTGTGAGGAAGCAACAGCATCTTACATACTCTTTAAGCCCGGTGTGTCCTTTAAACTCTCTTTCCTCAAAGAAACAAACAGTAATTCAGAATCCCTGAGCTCAGGGGCTCACAGATCTGGGTAGAGGCCCATCCCACACAGTCACTCTCCTACTTGGCAAGATCCTGTTGACATGGTGACACTGGAAAGAGGACAGGAGGTGCCTCCAAGGTGCTCAGACAGATCACTAAACAGGCTGAAAGAACCTGAGAACATCTCAGGCCTGCCCCCAGGAAACCTGGTACTTTGGGTCATACTTATGATCTTTACTTTCTTTAACTATACTGAAACTGGTAAATAAGACAGTGCTGCTGACGATTTAGTTAGGCTAAGAGTGGCATTGCCTGACAAGATTGATTCTTCTATAAACACCACCGTTTGAGTATGAAACACAGTAGTGCTTCAGACACAGGGCAATACTCTGGTAGAAGACTTTTATGCAAGCCTTTGACTATAGCTCTGTGTGTATATACACATGGAGATAAGGGAGGCAGAGAAAGAGGCTTTTAGATATATTTTTGTCATTCTCACTCTTTATAAAGTGTAATTTGTTGTGACTGTTGAACTCCAAGACATTGCTTTATCAAAGTTATGAAATTTTGATCTGGAAGAATTGATCCAGGAATATCTTCAAGAATAATTTGTGGCTTTGAAATGTTTATTTACCATTAAAAAACAGGTAAAGATTTTTCTTTTTTTTTTCCCCCTGAAAAATCCCCAGAAAATTTCACCATTTTTATCAGCTGTACTTCTAAGAAAAAGTAAATGTCTCCATTATTTGTTCTTAATGCAGTGCTTGCGATTGAAACATAAAAATATGGACTAGATTCTGCAGTAGAACTCCAGAAGTCAGGCATGATTTTGAAGGCTCAGTGTATCCTATTACACATTTAATCCTGTCCTGAACTGTATAGGAAACCCAAGTACTAACCTGAATTGTGCATTTCAGTAGATTACAGTATTTAAAAGTGCCTAGCTCCCTGTTGTGAATCCATCCAGCTAAGGACAGAAAAACTTAGGAAAAACTCTTCATTGCATATGATAAAATCTATTTGCCTCATAACCGTAGTGCTGGTTCTATAAAGAGACCTCCAGCAGTTGCTAATTGCATCTAGAAACCTCATTACATTATACCAATTGGATTTTTAATTAGAAATGCAGATGGTAACTCATTTATTACTGTT
Source organism: Todiramphus chloris collaris (assembly GCA_025345505.1). Taxonomy (NCBI): domain Eukaryota; kingdom Metazoa; phylum Chordata; class Aves; order Coraciiformes; family Alcedinidae; genus Todiramphus; species Todiramphus chloris. Next base: position 2,665,622 of record JANVCC010000072.1, read on the forward strand.
GTAAGATCCAACTGGGAGAGAAATCTCAATTCTGCTTTGGATGCATTCACCTTTTGGATGCTGGAAAAGAATGAGGAATGAGAGCGGTGAAACTGTGACTGATGTTACAACTGCCAATAAAAATATATTATTGCAACAAGGCTGAAGGTCACAAGCAGTAAAAGGAAGGACAAGGATCTATGAAGCCAGTTTCAGAAAGAATAAAGAACCCTATAAAGAGCTCTGCTGGGATAGCCAGTTGAGAAGTGAAAGCTAGCCAAAATTATTTTGTGGAGTTATTAATATACCCTTCTCCATCCTTCTGAATGGAGAGAATGGAGGTGAGCACCTGAATCTACTACTGAAACTCATGTGTGTCTATAAATCCTTTTTTCACTGTACAGGAAGGTGGGCCATAAACGTCCTACCTTACACTGTGGTGTACAGCCTGTTCAATCTACATCCCTGCGAGCTGGTGTGCTCGCTGCCAGCTCAGATCCTGCTTCCGATCGTGGCCACAGCAGGACCACATCCTGCCCATCTTTTGGTTACACAACGTGACAGCCTTGCACCTTCGGGGACTGGGCATGACAACTCAGACTGTCATTTTTCTCAGTTTTCCTTGTCCTTCTGGACTGTAAAGTTTTGGGAAAGTGGCTTGCTCTTATTATATGTTTCCCTAGACTGGAACAAAGCCATCCTTGACTCAGAGGCAACAGAGAGCACACTCAACCTCTACTGCCTAGCTTTTCCCTCTAGGGGTGTAAAGGGTGGGAGTTTGTGCTGTGTTTCTGATGGGTTTTTCTTCACCTGAGGCTTCTTATTTCATTTGTTTTGTTTAGAACCATTTTGCTCTGTTCCTTCCACTTGTACACCATCAGGAAAAAGAAGTGTTTCTCATTCACTGTAATAAAATCACTTGAAAATAAAATACCATTAGCTGGTGCCAACCTGAAGAGGCAAGCACTTTCAACATGATGGTTACTTCGTGCAGCAGCTGCACTGTTTGTCTACAGACACACTTTTTGCTGTGTGTGAATATCTGTCAAGCAGACCTTATAAGGCATCTTCTTGCCTGCAAACGCTGTGAACACAGAGCTGTTTTCTTGGAATAGAAAGCAGTAACACAGCACCAAGGACAAGGAGTCTCTTTTAGAGTCTTCTGTTCCCTGTCAGGAAAGTGCAACCTTGCCTCTTCTAACACTTTTTTTGACAGCATTTATTATTGTGATGGGTAACAGTAATTACTATTCCTTGATAGTAGCATTGTCAGTCAGTGCTTTGCCAGTGGACGGGGTCAACAGAAGGGGCACAGATGCCAACAAAAAAAAAGGCTTAATTTTGATGTTTAGCTCCAAATGATACAAAAGTAAAATCACTTAATTACAGAAAGATAAGCTTATTATACTCTATTATAAGCAGTGGGGACAATAAGCAAGGTAATGCACCTTATCATTACTACACAAAGAAAGCTATAGTGATCGAGAAAGATTCATCACCCTATGTTGCCAACCTTCAGACCCACAGTTCCTAGGAAGCCCCAGTTGCAGTGAGGATCTAGAGAGCCCATCCCAGCAACTGGGAGATCCTACACAGTGTAGCCACTTGTAGACAAGGTCTCCAAAGTCACTGCAAGAGGGTCCAGCTTCTATAATACTCACACACCAAATTCAGCAAGTCAGAATGACCTGCATTTTTCTTTATGTGGAAACATCTGGTGTCATCCTCCCTGTTGGGTGTTGCCCAAAGCCTGGCCAGGGCCTGGGGCAAGACCCAAGGGAATTTTCCTATCTTTTTTTGTCTCTAACCATATATTTCTCAACAAGGTCTGATCTTTAGATGTCTGATTTCATTATCTATTTTAGCTCTAATCACAAAGCCCAATCTTTCAACAGTCTGGATGTCTGGTTTTACCATCTATTTTAGCCCTAACTACATAGCTCTTGATAAGCACTAATTGCTACAGCAGAACCATTATAACAAAGTCCTAACATAAATTTCTTTTGATGGTTAAAGAAAATAAAGTTTGATTATTGATTATAAAACATAATATTACAGGGTTCATCTAGAGGTCAACCTTTAGCCTGAATCTGTTATCCAGGCCTTAGTATATCAATCAGTCATTTAGAGTCGTCAGTCAAAGCACTTCTTCCTTTTCTTCTTCCTTATTCTCTAATATATGCAGCATTATTGTTCTAGTCTTGAGTTCACCTTCTTTCCAGCCTCTCACACACCAGTTTCCCATAACGTAAGACCAGCTCTACCCACTTGCCCACCACTGGCAAAGTTAATAATCCCAATGAAGCATATTTTAATGCTGTCTTAATCATTTTATCTTAAGAGGTCTGGATGTATTGAGGTCCTAGGAAAAAACTTGAGAGAACTTGTGAGCCAGCCCAGGTGGGTGCCTCACTGGACCTGGTGTCTGTAAGCAGAAAAGGATGTGGGTGATGTGATGGTTGGAGGCTTTCTTGGGCATAGTGGTCATGAAATTAGAGTTTTCAATTCTTGCTGGAGTAAAGAGGGGAGTCGGTAGAATTGCCACCTTCAACTTCCACAGGGCAGACTTTGGCCTGCTCAGGAAACTGGTTGACAGAGACTCTTGGGAGGCTGTCCTGAAGGGCAAAGGAGTTCAGGAAGGCTGGACATTCTTCAGGAAGTCATAAAGTCACAGGAACAGATGAATTTATACGCTGAAAGATGAGCCAGTGGAGAAGAGATGGACCTTGCTGAACAGAGAGCTTTGGCTGGAAATCAGGAGAAAAAGGAGAGTTTATGGCCTTTGGAATAAGAGGCAGGCAACTCTTGAAGTCTGCAAGGATGTCCTGAGGTTATGCAGGGAGAAAATTAGAAAGGCCAAAGCTCAGCTAGAACTTAATCTGTCTGCTTTCTTCCTTTGTCTTTTCTGAAATATCCCAAACTGTTGTGTGAAGATAGATCTCAGGTGTTGTTTTACACAGACAGACAACCCTGAAAGTACATAGACTCTAGAAAACAGTCCAAATGGGCCAATACTAAGTACTGCACTGTTAGAGGTAAAAAAAGGTCAAAGATGTGGTTATCCTGTATGAAGCAAGTAGGACTTGTTTACTAGCAAGTAATAGTTCTGAATAGCCTCACCAGGCCAGACTGTGTATGATGATTGTCAAAAATACTGAACCAATGGAATAACATTGAGAGATAAAGGATTTAAGTGGTCAAGACAATGGTATAGCTTATTTTCAGCTAGCTAAGCCACTACAGAAATAGACCAATAGACAGAAAATTATTATCTTAATTCTTTAGAATTAGCAGTTACTGGTATAAACAGCTGCTTTTAATATTCCTGCAAACGAAAAGTGAAATCACAAATTCAAAGCAGAAAGCATAACCCTGTGGGGATTTACACAGGGCTTCCTGGTTAATTGCCTTTAATGGGTGAGAATTCCAGCTGGGGTAAATGAGCATTACTCATTGCCTTTAAAGTCATAGCAATTTTCTCAGCTACCACAAGTCTAATGCTCAGGATACATTTATATTGTTTCTTTGACGTCGCTGGGAGTAGATGTCACTTAATGAACCCCAGAACAACTCCAGTGGAGTCAGTGAAGCTGGTTGTTCTGCCTCAGACATCCCTGCGAGTGTGTGAGAATGAAGGGCTACTGGCTGACTGGGATCAGCCAGCAACAAGTCCTTAGGAAACAGCATTCTAGTGTGAAAAAGGACAGGTTTATTGTGGTCATTTTGCTTGGTCTTTCTGAACTTTGTGCCCAGGTCTTGATTTAATTTTACTGCTGCAACTCTGGAAAATCTGAACCAATCATTCAACTTAGAGACACCTGCTATAGGTTTTAATGTATCCAAGAATTCACCTTGATTTAAATCAAGCTAGATGTGTCTGCAGGAATTGTAGAGGTAGGGTTTGGTCCATCTTACTGCTTCATCATTCTATTCTGTCAAATTTTCCTAAGTAGTTGTCCAGTCCAGATCCGTGCCAAAGTAAGAGCAACTCACACAGAGCGTGAACACAAATAGAAGATGTGGGTCCAAATATCAGTTGAGGTACAGACAGAATGAAGACACTTTTTTTTAACTTCCTGTGATCCTCCCAGACCAATTTATTCTTCTCGCCTCACATCAGCTCTGATTTAAAATAAAATAATACTTTAGCACGGCTAAGAAAAACCAGGAAATGGGTTAGAATTAACAAATAAAGATAATACAGAGGGAAAAGGTAGGGCTATGAGCTGAGTTTGATGTGCCAAGTCATCAAGAACCTGTCCAAGCAAATTATTATTTTCATCATAGAATCATAGAATATCTTGAGTTGGAAAGCATCAGAGAAATCCAAGACACCAGGATAAAGCAAATGTCAAAGACAAATGTCAAAGTCGGGTTTTTTTCCTGACTTTCCATCTTCTTTTTAAGATCTGCAGTATCTACAGAAATACATTTCTAGACAGAGCTCAGAAGACTACACTTTGCAGCTTACTTAACTCTGGAAGCTGGAAGAAGCCTTCATGAAACAAGGATGTTTCCTTGCTGTCCTCATAAACCTTGGCTTCTCATTCCTCGAAGTTGGCACTATGTTTCCAAAAGATTGAATTACAGCACAGTTCTCTTCTTCCCAGCCTGCTCTGACAACAGCAAGTGATCATTTTCCTCCTTAGATTAGTAGCCCTAGCAGACTGAAGTCCAAACTGTGGCTGGATAAAGGGAAACTCAGGAAGGCTGCCCATACTGAAGACTCCATGGAGAATGTCCCTTAGGGAAGGAACTCAAAGGGATGAATTTGGGCTGTTAGCTTTCCTAAGAAATCCTTAGACCTTCAATCAGTCTACCAAAGTTAACACTGAAGAAGAACTTACCCAGTGCCCAAGCTCTGCAGCACAAATACACACACAGAGCACAGCAGTCTCAGTTACTCTGTCCTGTAGCACTCATACCAAGGGTAGTCAGGGGAGATGTGGGCTGAATATGAACTCCTTCCTCTGTTGGTCTGCTTTGGAAATCCAAATCTTTCTGCCAGAATGGTTTCTCTTTTGAGTCAGTTCGACGCTGGCTGCTACAAGCATAGCAGAGAATTGTCCTAGTTCTTATGGTATCTGTTGCCAGCTGATTTTGTCCTGTTACCAGATAATGCCATTGTTGTCACAGAATTTATCCTACCTTTTGGTAAATCTTTATGCTGGTTGCCTGTAAGACTTGGTGCTTGTCTGCAGCCTGTTCCCTGCACCACTTTCCAACCTCCTTCACTAATGCTGATTAACAGCTAAAAAAAAAGCCACTTGTATGCATCAGAGTTAGGTCTGCCTAATAGTTCAAGTTATCTTCTCTGGAGTATATATATACCTACTACAGTAGCTATGTGCAGGATAAATCAGCATATCAGACTGAATGAAAATAAGAATAATCAGATTAGCTTGGATGGTTCAAGCAAATCTATGGGTCAGAGGTGTTCCCTTAGTAAGGATCTATAATAACTGTGTACTACAGGCTAAAAATGGGGAAAAAGGATTAACATGGTCAAGGATGCATAGATTATGCAGGAAGATGGGTCAGTACAGAGGGTTTGAATGGGTACCTCAGACTGGGACAGTGAGGGACATCAGACAGAAAAGACTGAAGCAGTGTGTTGGGGTGAATTTTGCAACACCTCCCTGAGAAAATGAACCCTTTCCCAAGCTTTGCTCTGTCTCCACACCCGTTTTACTGGTGCCACCAAATGACAGAAGTAACAGTTAGGATTCTGAGCAAATCCCCCTCCCTGGGGTTTGGGTCCCTGAGCTTAGGACCAGATTCTGGATGTGCAAATTTCAAGTGCAAATCTTCATTTTCTACTGTTGCTATAAGGTAAATTTAAAAATCTTAGAGAAGAATATTCTTCTAATAGCACATGAGAGTTGTAACATCAGAACGTGCCTTCTTTTCCTCGTGAAAAAATGAACAGGGGACTAATGCTATTAACCTAGCCTGTGGTCTAAAATCTTGCTGAGAGGGTTGATTTAGCCTGTTTGCTCTGTGCAGCCTGCTCAGCCCCACAGCTCACTCTAGCTCGTATCCTTCTGTTCAGTGACCGACTCCTCCACACACTGGCACATAAAAAAAAGTCTATTGAGCATATTTTTCATTATTCTACAGTGCTTCCTTTTCTATGTATTTATTGACCTATTTTCACTCAGTGTACTCATTTTTCTGGAAGATTTTTTTAGCTCCAAATCCCAAAGCTCTTGATACATGTTAAGTCTTTGTACTGGCCATGAGCCACGATTGGCATAGGCAGAAACAGAGTTCAGGAACCCACTTTTAGTCCTTACTCTACAATTTGAGGCCAAAGAGTCTGATGTAAAGTGGTCACAGGACAACAGAATAATCACTTTTAAGGCAAGTATGACTGTGATGCTGATGTTAAAATAACCCCTGACTGCAATGGTCCTTCATGGCTGCTTATGTTTTTCACTTAAAGACCAAGCAAAGAATAAACTCCAATTACCTCATTGAAAAGCCCACATGGAGCCAATCGTGATATTATCTCAACTGTGGACATTTGGTGGTTTATTGCTGTGGTATGGACACTTATGGGACAGTGCACATTCTTCCTGTAGCAATGCTTTCGTCTCATTCCTGATGCCAAGTCCATCGTCGGGTGACTAACAGTGGGATCAGGGGACTGACAGTGCCTTGAGGGGAAAAGCTCATGGCTGGTTTATGTCTGATCTACATCCGTTCTGTCAGGAAAGCTGGCCAGTGTGCACCCCATGGACTTTGCTCTTACGGGAGCACAACCAGCTTTCCTGCTCTCTTAGCAATTACTGTACAAAACCAAAGGAGTGGGAATACTGGGGTAAGTCTGCCATGGTGCAGTGGGAGCACAGCAGGAGTAACTGCAGGCCTTCCACAAGGCAGGATGGGAACAGGAAAGAAGGAAGAAAAAATAGGGCAAATAGAAAGACCAAGAGAAAAAATAACTGTATAGTCAAAAAACATGCTATGGGAAATACTTATTCATGGAAGCAGGAGGAGAAGATTGCCCATAACCAGTAATGGCTCTTCTGATTATCAGCAAACACTGTGAGCTGCCAGCCAATAACACACGTGGAACAGCTTTGGGTAGGCATTTCTTCTGAGCATGCCACAGCCCATGGGTCTCATCTCTCCTCCAGACTTTCTGTGAGTGAGTCTTTTAGAAACAAATTTTGAAGTGCATTTCGGCACCCAAGAACTTGTTGCTTAAATCCACTTGAAGATCTGAGCTTAAAAGACAGACATTTAAAGCTTTTCTGGCTAAAGACTTTAAACAGCACTGAGTTACTTAGCTGCCATTGAAATCAATGGGAGTTCTTGGCTTTTATCCTTAAAATGAGGAAACTAATAGTTTAATGAAGACGGTTGCTAGGGTAGCTGGCGATATTGAGTTCTCCCTTTCTGTACAGAAGCAGGCACACTCGATTACGTGTCTGTCCTGCTAATTCTCTCTGCCCTGTTAATAGCTGGCAGGTTTTCCTTTGCCCTTAGGGACTGATGACCATATTGCTGGGACAGAGGGTGCCAGGAGCCGCCTTCTCCTCCTCCATCATCTCAGAGGGGCCACATGTGCAGTCCATCAGCAACCAGCCAGTGGTGGGTACACAAGGCTATGTCAGAAAACAGCAATACCCCAGTTTATTCATTTTTATGAGGTACACTGGGAACTAGTATTGTAACAACATTCGGAGACTTGAGATTTCAGAAGCTTTTTTGTTCTTGATCCCTGGCATCATTCGTATTGAAGCATAGATTAAAAGTAATTTTATGGACTGATGGTTATTGAAAAGTCTCTTGGGGACATTTGGTATGTTGAGCAAAGAGGGGTTGCAAGGGGTACTTTCCCCTGGGCATGAAAATTTCCTTGCATTCTTAGCGGTAAAATGTGGTGGAGAGATTTCCTGTTCTAGCTATGCTGCATCCCAGTAGGCTGCTGTCATCTCGTATTTTGAACAGTGGTGCTGAAGCCTAGTGAATTAGAGATCTCACAGAAGATGGCTCCAACTGACATTTTTTGAACAACAGTCTCTTACAGACTTATGGGAAAAGATGAAAATTATTCGTGTGAAGTTTGGTTCAAACATAGTAATTTATATAGCTAAACCTGGGTCTTTAAGCAGCTTGCCTGCTTCCAGATTGAAAGAAGAAATGTGCAATAGGGCTGCTAACACTCATTGATTATCTGCATCATAATTCTTCCTCAGGGAATATTTTCAGCCAGTAAACAGAGAATCCACTGTAAATGCCACATCAATATTAGTCAGGACTGCACTGATTCGCTGAGTAGAGTAATGCAGAAATTAAATGGCTATTATATTATGAATTCATTATCTATCCTAAGGTGCTTTTTCTTATTATTGTGATGGGTAGTAGTAATTACACAACTACACATGGTGTCTTTAGGTACAAAATGCTATGCACTTGTTTTATTTTTATTGTGTGTCCATGCTTCAAAATATCAAAGTTTTTAATGGAAATATCTAGTAGCATTTCTAAAGTTAAAAGGGCAATGGTCTTAAACTGAAAGAAGGTAGATTTTGATTGGACATAAGGAAGAAAATTTTCATAATGAGAGTGGTGAGACACTGGAACAGGTTGTCCAGAGAAGTTGTGGATGCCCCATCACTGGAAGTGTTTAAGGTCAGGTCGGATGGGGCTTTGAGCAACCTGGTCCAGTGGAAGATGTCCCTGCCCATAGCAGGGGGGTTGGACTAGATGATGTCTAAAGGTCCCTTCCAACCCAAACCATCCTATCATCTTATGATTATAATGGATGTTGTTTCATTTTAATGGAAACAAGAGAAAAATGAAAGAGCACTGACACTAGACCTAACTGAAGAAGCACGAGGGGAGCATGTGGAAGGCAGCGGTATCACCAAGGCAATATTCTTAGCAGAATATACATGACATGAGGTGATGTAAAAAGGTTTTGAACGTTTTCTCTTACCACCAATATCAGAGCATTTAATTATGTAACAATGAATAAAAAGTGTGTAACTACTTTGATTGTCATTTCAAGAATCAGAACTCAACAGAGAGAATCCCTGCTGTTGTTGGGCAGTTTCATCCTGCTTTTACATACCTGGCTATACATAATAAAAGAATATTAACAAAGGAAACCTCAGAGCTGCAAAGTTGGATGAAACACCCAAATATCACATGCAAAGAACAGCAATCGCTTGGGCCAAGGCCAATTTTACGGGCTTCAATAAGGCCAAATGACGGGTCCTGCATTTGGGCCACACCAACCCCCAGCAGATCCACAGGCTTGGGAAGGAATGGCTGGAGAGCTGCCAGGCAGAGAAGGACCTGGGGGTGTTGATTGACAGCTGCCTGAACGTGAGCCCAAGGCCAATGGCATCCTGGCCTGGATCAGGAACAGTGTGGTCAGCAGGAGCAGGGAGGTGATCGTTCTCTGTACTCAGCTTTGGTGAGGCTGCACCTCGAATACTGTGTCCAGTTTTGTGCCCCTCTCTGCAAGAAGGACATTGAGGTGCTGGGGAGGGTACAGAGGTGGGCTACAAAGCTAGTAAAGGGTTTGGAGCATGTGTCTTATGAGGAAAGGCTGAAGGATCTGGGGCTGTTTAGCCTTGAGAAAAGAAGGCTGAGGGGAGACCTTATTGCCCTCTACAGCTCCCTGAAGGGAAGTTGTGAGGTGGGAATTGGTCTGCTCTCCCTGGTGACAAGGGGCAGAACAAGAGGAAATGGCCTGAAGCTGAACCAGGGGAGGTTCAGGCTGGGTATCAGGAAGCATTTCTTTCCAGAAAGGATTGTCAGGCACTGGAATGGGCTGCCCAGGGAGGTGGTGGAGTCCCCAGCCCTGGAGGTGTTTAAGAGGCAGGTAGATATTGTGCTTAGGGACATGGTTTAGCAGTTATTGATATGGTTAGGAATAAGGTTGGACTTGATGATCTTCAAGGTCTCTACCAGCTGAAACTATTCTATGATTCTATAGGTATCTAAATATAATAATTCTTCCTTTTTTTCTGAATGAGATGGAGTGGATAGTTCCAGATGAGGCTTTTTTCAGATCCTCCAGGTGGTCTATCAAGGCTATTGAAGTCATGGCTATTTGGAACCTCCGTCTGTTCTTTAATTCTCACTGGTATAAGAAACTGTGACATCTGTTAAGGAGAACTGCAACTCACACTGCAAGTAAAAGACTAAGAATGTGCAATCAAGCTTAGGAAAATAAATCCGTATTTTCATGACTCATTCTAAATCTGTAGTTTAGTGGCTCTTCTGCTTAAGCCTGATGTACTCACACACTGACTAAATATCAGTTCAGTCTCTGTTAGCAACTGTTATACACCAGCTACTTCAAGTAAGAAGTTCTGAATCACTGTTATCTCATGTGGTCAATGTGGAGGTGAGAAGTAAGTGTTTATCGCTTAAAATCTCCATAGCCTGAAGTTAAAGAAACTCAAGTCACAGAGATTCAATAAAAAAATGTATAGAGAGACTTGCACTCGTGGATATATCCATAAAGAGTAACTACTTCCAAGGCTTGATGTCTACATTAAATAATGTGTTTGCATACTGTCTAAACTTGCAACATGAAAGAAGTTTTGTAGAGTGCCTACACAATCAATTATTTATCTATTTAACGTGAGGGTATTACCACTGCCAAAGGGTTGTGAGTTACCAGGCAGTAGTGCTATGAAGCAGTTCTCGTGTCTGCCTTAGGGAGGAGCCAAGAGCAGCCCAAAAATTTCACCTCCCACCAGGATAAGCAAGAGTAAAAGTGTTTCCAGAAGCTTCCCCAGTGGGTCTGGATGAAATAATTGGGAACATTTATACCTGAATCCCAAAAAATGACTCTTAAAAGTATCAAGAATGAGGACAGCAAAGCAAATAAGATTCAGAAGGTGGTGGGGCTTCCTAAGAAGGCATGGCTCCGTCCTGGTGGACAGGATAGCAGTTAAGGTTTACATGATGGATTCTCCATGACTCCAGGGTGTCTCTAATCACAGACTACCACAAAACCTGAAAGTTACCCCAAATCAGCAAAACTGGAAAACCTTCTGATATCATTCATTGCAGAGCTTGCCAGGTAATCATAAGAAGTCTCTTAGAGGTGCTTCTGGAAAACAATATTGAGTTAAAAATGAAAGAAACTGGTGCTGACCAAAATAAATTAATGTCTTTGCATCACAGAAACATAATCCAAAGTATACTGTGATGGAAATTCTCTGTCTAGAAGGCAAGTAAATATTAAGTCATGTAGTAGAACAGAATTATTATAGAGTAAATAGTAAAGCTGATGCTTAAAAAGTTTGAATTGAAAGAAGCAACAACCCCCTCCCACTCTTTTTGCTCTTAAAATCAGAGAGAGATTTGATAGAATCTGATGGTATCAAAGAACCTCTTAGCAGCAGGAAATCTTTTCTTATCTAGCTGCAAAGGCACATCTTACAACAGAATTTTCATATTCTAGGCATGTACATGTTAATGATTGGATATGCAGACTCAGAGACTTCAGATATGGTTTCACAATTTAATCGTGCTGACTTAGAATGGTTCAAAGAAAGAAGAAGTTTTCTTTTATAAGCATTACTTTGCATTTGCACAGAATAAGCAGGTGCAATATTGACATGACAAACTAGAAAGCAGGTGTTTTAATTAAAGCAACCATAGGAAGGATCATTTGCAACATCTCAACACCCACAATTAACTGATCTCTGCATCTCAGTGTTAATGGAGCTCATTTAGGAGGAATCAGAACATTTAGAAAATGCTGCAAGTCAATTGTTTTCTATTTCCCAGCTTGTAGGGTTGCTGCTGAAAATTCATTCTGCCTCCAACATAGCTTAAGTCAACATTAGAAAGTCCCCTGCATTGTAGCTCGAGTTAACTGCCTTCATTCATATTCAGTAGTTATTTATTAAGCAAAGATCTGAATGTTAAGAAGAGCTCACTGTGGCAGTTAGGTAGTGTTGAGGCTCCCTACACACAGATGAAATTCTTGTGGGTCCACGGAGGCAATTCTACCCCTATGCCAGGGATGCAGTCCACAAACCCACGTGATCTTCACAGCCTGTGGGTCTGGAAGGTCCCTCAATGACAGTCCTGTGTTGAGTAGGGCTCTCAGAGTCTCTCTGGAGATGAGAGGATGGTTTAAGAACTAAGAACTCGCAGGACTGAAGTTGCTCCTTACCCCTCCAAGCATGGCTAATGGTGGTGTGGGGAGATGCACTTTTGCCTGCCAGGAAACAGGCAAGCAAGCAAGCTGTTCTAGAAAGACCTACATCCAAAAAAGAAAGGCTATCATTATTCTAATGGTTTGTTTCAAAGAATGAAAGTTTCCCCAAATGCTTTTTTGCTCAAGTATTCACTGTTTCTATTGGTCCCAATCCAAGCTGTAGCAAACAGGCCTCCGTGCCACAAAATCACCATCACAAATACAATTCCACTGAAAAATCCCAGTATGGACAAGGTCTGAATTACCACCAAGACTAAAATAACAACACATTCTGAACACTCTGTTTCTACTAAATAACACATTCTGATGATACCTTGTAAAAGCAAAAATGATCATGGAAAGAGTCCCTGTAAGATTTAAAAGCTACCCCCAGTGAGAATCGAGGCTATAAATTCAAATGACTGAATGAGGATGCTTTGCCTAGAGATGCTGTGGTGGTTCAGCTATGAGCTCTCCTACCAGTCCATCTCTTAAGAACGCTCATCTCCGATGCAGGAGAAAGGTCAGCTCTTGGTGAGCAGTAGATGAACTCCATTTGTTTGCAGTATGATGTGTTAATATAAACCGCCATGGAAATTTCATCTTACTTGATGTCTCAGAGTAGCAACGATAGCTGCATTGCTATCCAGCAACTACTACATGATTTGGAGATTCATCCAGGGAGTGAGGTGGAACAAATACCTGGAGTCGGTACCACCACAGTTGCCCCAAAGACAGTCACCCTTGTTGCAAAGCAAACTCTGAAGCCAGAGCTGGTGTAATCACATCTTGGATGGGAACAAACACTAGAGAGAGTTATCACCTGGCATCTCAGTGCTCCTTGTGGGTTTAGGGATGACATTGCTTGGGAGGTTATTCTTGTTAACTAACCATCAGGGTTTCAGCTTTCCCTGCTCTTGCAGTGGGACGCCAAGTGGAAACAAGATCGTCATCATTGTTATGCCAAGCTCTGCAGTCCTCTTTTGTGAATTAAAACTTCTAGTGACCATGCAGCATGCTGCAGGCATTTAGGATCTGATTTTTCTGACATGGTTGTCACCTGCACTTACCATGGGTTTCAGCTATCCCTGAGGCTGATTAAATATTCTCTTTAGAAAAAAAAACCTAGTGTTTCAACTAATTAAAAATGTTTGGAGACAGAATCTTTTTCTTTCTCTAAAAAATCATTATTTCCATTGGAAAAGCAGTAACATTCAGCTGTAAGCCTTTTTATCCAGGCTGTTGAATTTTTTCACAAAAACTCAAAGCTCTCTGCGGGGTAAGTTCTCTGCATTTTATAACCATATCCAACTATCTGATGCCTGCCTTCTCAGGAAATGTAGTATATTCTTTAAATCCTTTTGTCCCACAAGTATTTCTGTCACACTTCAAATTACTTTCTTTTTGACTGTGTTTTACTATAGTAGTTATCAGTGACGTGATGCTCATCTTGTTACTTGCATTTCAGTGCTAAGATCTTTGTCAGAAAGGTCCCTAAAAAGAAACTTTTCTGTAGCTCAAACATTTGTTACTCTCTGAATCCCACATTGCTACTTCCTGCAAGCCAGTGCCACCCCGTTGTGCCTTTCAGCCGGGTATGTCAGCAAAGTTCTCCCTCCCATTGGAACGATGTCTCCTGGATGACTTCACCCTCAGATGGTGTGATTTCCCTCGGTTTTCCTTCAGGGATAGTTATTGACAATCACCAGCATGTGAAGTGATGTACAGAAACAGGCACAAGCTCACTCTCAGTTTAAGACTGTAATCTGGTAGGCATGTCTGCATTTACCATTTGGTACCAAGTCTGTTTCGAATGGGATCACTCATGTGTATAAAGTTGCACAGCTGTATAAGAGTTTACAGGATTCTGGCCTAAATGAAAGAAAGAAATATTCAGATTATTTGCAGCAGAATCACACCATGACCATCTTCTTAAACCAACTCTTCCACATTTCTTCCTCCCCTATCTGCCACCATCACATTATACCTGCTCTGAAGTTAGGGCTTTCTCCATGTGCAGGTTGGCTTACAAGTTCTGTGGGACTCCTCATCCACCAGATATCCTGGTGCATCTGCAGGAGAAGGGAATATGCTTTCATCAGCACGAAGGCACCTTTCCTGGTTTTGTCCTCTCATATGCTTGAAAAGCTTCTGAACACTGTAAAAATGCTGACAAAGACTAGGACATAGACCATATAAGCTCCATAAATTTTCAGATCAAATATGCATAAATTCTGTATGTTCTAGAGGAAAACACATTAAGGATATGCATAAGTGATACCTTTTGAATCCACCTGTTTTGTTCATTCTCTCTGTCTCACTGAGATTTTCACCCTACAACATTGCCCAGGAAGCTAAAATAAGATCTTATTTATTTCCACATTAATACTTGAGAAATGTAATACAAAATCTTCTGGATACACCAGTGATCAAGCTGCACTTTATAAAGCCAACTTGTTTAGCCTTTAGGTGCTTTCTTTGCTTTGTTTGCATATCTGACACTATTAGAAAATACTCTTTTGTTTAAGAATTGTGTGTTAAATGACAATGTCCAGCTGGGAAATACCAGGCAATGCATACTGCAAACACTATTCAGTGGATGACCTACTGCATGAAGAAAAAGATTCCTATGAGGACAGGCTGAGGGAGTTGTGTTTGTTCAGCCTGGAGAAGAGAAGGCTCTTGGGAGACCTTATTGTGGCCTTTCAGTACTTATAAGTACTTATAAGAAAGACTTCTTAATAAGGCCTGTAGTGATAGGACAAAGGGTAATGGTTGTAAAGTAAAAAAGGGTAGGTTCAGATGAGGTGTACAGAATACATTTTTACAATGAGAGTGGTGAAACACTGGAACAAGTTGACCAGAGAGTTTGTGGATGCCCCACCATAAGAAGTGTTTAAGGTTGGGTTGGATGGGGCTCTGAGCAACCTGATCTAGTTGAAGATGTCCCTGCTCACTGAAAGGGTGTTGGACTAAGTGGTCTCTAAATGTTCTTTCCAACCCAAACCATTTTATGTTTGTATTTTGTGAAAATGAGAGAGGGAAACACAGGGTGTTGTGTTCATGTACAAATGTGTGTGTGTATGTTTGTCCATCGCTGTAATTCTGACTAGACTCCGGAGCATCAAATAAATAATGTGACTCAAAAGGTAAATAATTAAATAAAATATCTTCAAGTGCACCATTTTCTTTCAAGTGCGTGAAGAACATAGACAAAGCATCCTCTCACTGAGAGAGGAAAAGCTCATAGGAAGGTTTTCCTATCTTTAAGAGGGCAAATGGTGACAATCTGTCTTTCTAAAGCACCCTTGACACAGCTGTCCTTGTCACAGTGTTTCTTTTATCCAGAACTCCCCTGCATGTAAAGCAAAACATCTGCTTATGGATGTTTCATCGCTGATGACACCTATAACTATTGGCAATTACTCTTTTTCCAGTTCATGACTGTTTGGCATTTATTTTAAAGGTGGCAACCTTAGAAATGACAAAAATGACTGATCTTCTGAGCAGGCTCCAAATGTCACATCATGAAAGATGTTTTATCATCAACATATGGCATCTGTCTGGGCTCCTTAAAGAATTCTCTAACTGGAAAAGAAATGTTGTCTAAGCAGGATCTTTGTGTCTCCAGCTTTTGGGCAGCCTTGACTGAAACATCGTTCTGAACATTATTTACCTTCAACTTAATTTGATCCTCAGGAATTTACACATAGTTTAAAGTTTCAGAATAAATTCCTCAACTAACTCCTCATTAAATTTACTTGAAGGGTCCTTTTATGATTAAAACAAGCTGGTTCCCAGAAGGCTGTATCTGCATAAATGTACACATTAGTCTTTAAGACTACCCACATCCTGGTACTGTGGTTGCCTGTGCTTTTTAATGAAGAGTGAACTCCACAGTGTATTTGCTGTGCCAGGAATAAAGATATTTTCAGTATGCTGACAGATAAGGAACTTATAAGGCCCTTTATTAGGGCCTTCTTACTTTGTATTCTACATTTGGTTAAAATTTTTTTTTTTTTTTTTCTCTCAAGAAGTTATAGTTATAGTCGATAATGAAACAGGGGCAGAAGAGCAGCCGAACTGTGTGGTGATGGATGCTATGGCAACTAGAGCAGGTATGAAAAATGCTTTCAAGCAGAGTATTTAAGTCAGAAAACTTATAACAAGAGAAAGCTAATTAGCAATTTAAGCAGACACCTTTGACTCCAGGAGTGAAGGGCTCTGGAATGCTAGCAGCTGATTTTGTTACAGCTTATTTGAAAGTGCTTTTAATTTGTTGTGGGTTGTTTCACTGCAATTCAAGGAATCTAAATTTAAATTCATGCTAGCTTTTTGCCAGTTTCTTTTGGGATAAATTCAGGCTTCTGTAGCAAAAATTCTGCCAGGAAAAGAGCCTGTGGAAAAGGAAAGAAACAACCAGCCAGCTATGGCCACACCATCCTTGCTGAGCTAACTAATGAATAAAGGTGGTACTGCTTTCAGGAAAAGAGCCCTGGGAAAGAAGGTTGAGGAAATGGTGACATTAATGTGTTCATCTAGTAAATGTAGCCCCAAATTTTTTTAATTTAAAAGTATATCTCTAGTTTTGGAAAGTCCGATTTACTGTATCAGCATAGCCCATTCACCTCTGATGTTTTCTGCGAGCCCAAGGGACCAGGTTAAACTGGGAAAGTAGGCTCAAGTTCTCCTTACACGACTTGGCTTCTTGTGTTTTTTTCAGAGGCTACATGCTTGCTTCTGAAGACACGTGTACCTTCTATATACCTTCTACAGACATGTATACGTTTGTGTCTCTGCATTCCTTCAGTACTTGATTTTCAACATGTGTTGGGCAGCTATCCTGAGCTGATGTTCAGTTTAACCTCCTTTCAAATAATACAGTCTTACACCATCTCCTCTAAAGAATATGGGCATATAAGAGTTGATACTGATACCACCATTGTCTCACATTCCTGTGAGAGAAAGAGAAATATTAATATCTGTTGTGAAAATCAAATGCCAAAAGATGAGGAAAAAAAGTAAATACTATTGGTTTATGGCAGGAATCCACAAGACTCTGAAAGGAGAAGTCCTCCCGGAACCTTTCATGAGGGGAAGCCTGGGGCAGAGCCACCAGGGTGGCTCTGGGCATTGACAGGCCCAGCACAGCTCACTCTGAGACCAGATTGCCCAGTCTAAGCTGGCTTCAATGTCTGTGACACGCTCACCAGCACTTACAAGAGCAAGCATGTGAGATACATGCTGCCATCCTACCAACCCCTGTGTCTTCACATGACAAGGAGACAGCCAAGGTACTTGCGCTCCGGCTTGTGTTATCTATATCCATAGATATTCGTATACCTATATATAATATAGATATAAATAAATCTTATATCTAAATATAAGATATATTCTTATATCTACAGATATTGATAACGATAGAGACAACTCTAAAGCAAGAACTGATTGCTGAAGGTTTGCTATCCTCTACCTTAAGTAATCTGTGTCTTCAGTGGAATAGGAGGAATTGATTAGCAAATCCTGGAATGTCTTTATAGCTTTGCTACAGGGCTCTAAGACACCTTTGTTACTCCTACAGTACGTTGAATTGGTTCTCAGTGGGCCTGAAGTTTTATAGTAATAGCATCCCACAACACAGAGCAGATCAGCCTTATACAGAGGGTTTGCTGTGCTAGCTGAAATACTGCCTTGTGCATGTCAAAGGGACAAGAACTGTTCTATAGGCAGCATCTCAACAACAAACCACAGGAGTGTTTTTGCAGGATCCAGGTAACGGCATCAAATTTGGCCTAATGTAAAAGACCACGGAACAGAGACAGGCCTCTGTATACATCACAAGCCCCTATAAATTAGATGTTGACCTTTTGCTTCCCCAGCTTTGGTGACTATTTTCTTTAACGTAGCCTCAGCAGTTTTCTTTCTAAAGAAAATAAATGTTGGTTTAGTTCTGCTCATGGGGGCCACACGCTGCAGAGGTGGTAACAGCTAGCTCAGATGACACTGCATGTAGCTGAAGAATTAAAATGCCCTGTCTGGTAAGAAAATGTAGGTTATAGATGAAAGCACATTTCTTTATCATGTCCTGCACAGAAAGTACATGAGAGTTCAGTAAATTGATCCTGGCTTATTGAAATAGCAACCTGATTTTTAGGGGTAAATGGCTTAAAAACAGCCTCTCGGTTTGGGTCTGCAGTGGCTCAGGAGCCCGGAATAAAGGCCAGATGGAGAGCCTCTTGCCTCCCTTTTGTTTTATCACTGCAGCCACACAGGGCAAGTTTGTCCCAGGGTGCAATGAAAATGCTGGTTGATAGTCATGGTTCTCTCAGGTACAGTCCCGAAGGTCTGAATTCTTTTGCAGTTCAGGCTGGAGCAGGAGATCCTGAGTATATTCCACTGGCACTCAGAAGAACAGGAGTGCATGCGTGGGTTGGCAGACCAGCATACAGAGACATGCTTCCAGCCAGGGAAGGCAGGAGCCCAAATGCAGCCAGAAGCACATGGAGGAGATCAGTTCCAGGATGACAGACACCAACAATGATGGTTAGGGAGAGCACTGGGAAAATTCAGCTTGCAGAGTGGATGGGGGCTCTCCAGAAGCAAAACTCTGAATTGCACCTTTTCATCCTTCCCAGATGCTGAGGTTAGTGGTGACAAGGAGATGCTATCCTAAAGTAGCTTTGAACCTATTACCATGCTCCAGCACTTAAGAGGACTGAAAATATGAATTACTCCCAAGAGTAAATTTTCTGAGGCCAGAAAAACAAAACAAAATGAAGCAAAACAAAAAAAAAAAAAACTGGGGCACATTTTTTATCCAGATAACCCCTCCCTTCCCCACAAAAACAGGTAGTCTCATGAAAATAGCACGGTGTCTCACAAGTCACGGTGACAGTTAACACCCCCAGAACCTGTGGTTCCCATCTCTTGATCGCTATCCACCGTGACTGAATCCATCTGTCACACCACAGCATTGCACTGCAAGGAGTGGCAAACAGCCAAGGGACTTTTCCTGAGCCGTAACACAAGGTATTCCGCAGTTCCAGTAAGAAACTCCTAACCCTCAATTAACTGATGTATAAAATCAATGAAAAAAAAATGTAGGGCTCAAAATAAACCTGCAATGTGAAGCTGCAGCTTGTTTGGGTTTGTTTTTATCAGCTCACTCAACTGATGGCCTCTTCATTTGTCTTTTTATTGCATGGAGGAGCAGAGGCTCTATGAGTCCGTGTCTGAGACAAGTCCTGGGGCAAGGCAAAATAGTTGCCTCCAACCGTGCTGAAATTGAACCTGAAATTTGCTTCAGGGTGCTTTCCTGAGCCTATGATCATGAAAATCTGGCCAACAATTCTGCTGGTTGTGTTTCTGTGGTCTCAGGTTTTCGTCTCCTGTGGTCCATGGAGTGTGATGTCCTGGGCCAATGACAGTGACCTAGCTTGGAGCCAGAGGCACAAGAGGTGTATTAACAAACTGTCACAAGTATAATGCCACGCTGACCTGTCTGCCCTGTTTTCATCACCCCAAAAAAGTATCTTTCCATGGCTTCGTGCTGTGCTATGTAGATATGATGATTTGCTCGGTGTCTTACGATTCCTCTTTTCCAGCAGCAGCTCCTCATTTTCTTTTTCTACTCTTCTGTAGTTGGATTTGTTTTTTTCTTTCCAAGACGATATAAAGCTAAAATTCCTCTTACGTAGATGAGAGAGGTTTTAGTTGTGCAATAACAGTCCTCCATTCTTACTCAGATCAGGTGTCTAGTAACAACCGTGGAAGTGTTGTGTGTAGACCGACTGCTGGATTGGCCCCACAACTCATGCACTACAACAGGGTCTGTTCTGCAGGGTTCACTGACTGCTACCTGCTGCTCTGCAGCCGACACAGAGAGTGGAAAGCACGAGGCCAAGCTCCATTCCTGGTGGAACCTGAGTAGATTTCTGTAAAATGAAGTTGGCTGATAGGATGTTATAAGGTCCATGAAACCCATGGCTGTTATTTCTGCAGAAATACTTCAGCAATGCTGAGAAGTTTGTTAGTTAACCACTGCTACTGCCATCTAAAGAAAGATAAGAACCACAATTTCTTTAGACTGTACAGTACAGGGAGGGTCTTAAATTCTTTGGAAAAAGCTTATGTTGATCAGTCTACTTAATGCACAGTAGCCACCAGCTCAGCATTTAGTTTCCAAATCTTAATACCTTTAAATTATCATTTGATTAAGATACTTGAGTATTTTCTTGAAGGAAGAGATAATATCTTTGTAGAAAGAAAAACTAAATAAATCCTGTTATTAAATGTTAATATTGGTGAATCTCTCAGGTTAAAATACTGTTGATACCAATGCAATACCACCGTGGTCCTCTGGCATGCCAGCACTCCATGCTCCTGTGCCTCAGAAACTGTCTGTCTGTGGGGCTTTTTTGTCATTAATGTCTCAAAAATGCTTTTATTTCTAGGCTTACTAGTTTCTTATGAAAAAAATCTTTCTCAGAGGAGTAGTTAATTTTATCTTTTATCTTAAGCCCAAGTTTTTCACTTAATTCTCTAAGCAAATAAAATGTCGATTTACACTTATAAAATAATGCAACTATCTCCACATGTCTTCCTTGAAATCTATAAGGTATTGTTGAACGTGATTACGTGGAAACATCACTAATTTTATTTGCAGCTCTCTATTACCCTATTTGAAGTGTTCCTTAAGATACATCTTCAATTTCCATATTTTGGAAATATTCTATTTTAGCACTAAAGTATAGCACAGGAAGATTATCACACAAAGTCCAGTCATAATTCAGTTCAGCTACAAACTGGTTTGCGCACAGATGGCTTTCTCCTTTCTCCACTCAATATAGAAATAGAATATTTTTTCTGATTTTATTATCAATCAGAAGTTTATTAGCAGATACTGTAAAAAACATTGTTTGTTAATTATAAATAAATATTACCCTTGAAAGCTGAAACTAGTTGGTATTTTCTCTGGTTTTCTCCCCCAAATCTCAGTATTAAAAACTACATGTTCTCTAGAAAGAACAGCCCCATGCTCCATTAGTGATACCACCCACCCCTGTTAAAGAGACTCCCTCAGGTACCTTTGCCCCTTACATAGTAGTTGATTCAAATCTTGATTGCCAGAGATTTGAAGGCAAATAACCTCACTGTGAAGGAAAAAACACATCTCATGCTTTCTTATATGTTCTATAAAGACCTTCTCTATCTGCCAGGGACGGGATGCCTGACTTTGGACTAACCAGTTCTTTATATTTGTACTCACAGGTGATGTATAGTATTAGTACCAATAATCTAGGGCCAAGGGTGGGTAATCATTGACTGCTTCACTCTCCTGTGCAGGGCTGACTGCTTTGATGGTATTTCTAATCAGAGTGTCTCCTAAATTCTTCCAGTTTTATGTCAGGGTGCCGTTTCTGGTTTGATATATCAAATCTCTGGCATCACTGAGGTTTCTACCCAAGACAATGGTCTTGTTGAAAACAGAGTTCTGGAATTTAGATTTGGATTGTGCATGGCTCACTGGATGACTTCAACTGTTGCAGAAATAATTTATGTATATAACAAGCAAATGTTGTAAATGAGAAACTGGAATTTTGTAGAAGGAATTTGAGAAGGCTCATCAAGTTGTCTGTCAGCAGTCTCATTCTCTCTAATTCCTTTATTAAAACCAGTGTTTAGTAGTTTATTATACGAGACCGTTTAGGTTGAAACACAACCTGCACTCATCCTATGGCCAGAGAGTCCCCAGAAGTAGCAGAAATTGTGTAATTCGACTTTGGAAAGGGAGGAGCTGAAGAACAGTAGGATAGCATTAGGAAGTCCACAGCTTCCTCTTGAATCCTACCATGTCTCATATGAAGGCATTTCCTATAAGCATGTGCTCTGCCTGTGCTCTAAGTACACAGCTGCCTTACACGTAGGAGGGGAAAGATTTAATCCTAGAAGTTTCCCCCACCAAACCTCTTTTTCTTCTCCTCAGATAAGATGGATTTCCTCCTTAGACGCTGACTAGTACTTTATGTATTCATTCTCTGCCATGTGGGAATGCAAATCCTTTCACACTGGCATTTGAGCAGCTTTTCACTGCTTTACATCCCTGAGCACTTAAGGACTAATCCCACCCTCAATATGTAGTTTCGTGTGCTGGATTATCAGCGGCAGTGGGACAGGAGAAACTTGTCTGCTGGCAGGCTGGAGCGCCCTGTTGACTGGTCTTTACTCCCTGGTAGGAAGCTCAGCACGGATCACAAGACTGGCCAGACTGTCAACACTGACTGAGTTTCTAATGCTGTCACCTCTCCAAAAGTGGCTTCATCTGCTTTCTGGGTGGTGGCATTGGGCTATTTGCCACAAATGATGACTGGCAAGCATCAAATGCTCAAGGACACAAGTACTGAGTTGTATCCTGGCTGGAAATTACCACTCTAGGAGGCTTTGGGCAGCCAGAGAAATACAGAGAACATATGGAGACGGGCCTGAAGGCATTTTGGGTGTAGCTGGTGACAACTCAGATATTGTTACACTCATTTTAGACCAAGTACATCTTTGCTGGCTTCTGGCCTGCTGTCCCAGGTCCTGTGGAGACATACTGTCCTCACACCGACAACCGCCAGGAGCTGGGGCCAGATGGGGTCAGGAGGTGCTGACAAAAGGGAAGAGAATGCATTTGAGTTGGGGATAAAAAGCTGGAACTAGAAATAGGAAATTTCAGAAGACTAGCAAGTTACCCCAGTTGGTCCAACAGAGAGAGAAGAAAGAGAAAGAAAATCTGCAAAACTTCAGGTAAGAAATGGAACAACTCTCTTCTCCTTCCATTGAAACCAATTTGAACAGAACGTGATCCCCAGAGGCCAGGGGAGAAGCATGGTGGTTTGAGGAGGTGCAGGGCTGGTCTAATAGATAATATGTATTATCTATTAGATAGTCCCAGCTAATTTGGGAACCATTTTTTTCCCAGGAACAAGAACACCCAAGGCAGCTTGCAGCCATGCTTCCCCACCCTCCCAGCTGGGCTGAGCACTGGTTTAGAACAGCTGACAAGCTAGCCCTTAATCTTGTTTCTCTGGAGAAATGGATGACAGCCATATATCATCCTTCCCTTTTGGACTTTTACTTCTGGCACCATTTGTTTCCATTTCGATTTTAGGTCAGTATGAATTGTCTTGGGCAAAATGACTTAATGATGAAATAAATAAAATGAAAGAATGTTAAAGTAATACTATGAACACATCTTTTTGGCAACCAGTCCAGCAAGACAGGCCTTAAATCAGATTATTCTATAATTACTTTTTATAAATATACCTAAGCCATTTCTCAGCATAAACTTTCAGATAGCCCAGGCACTCCCTCAGTCCCTTGTAGGCTACAGATTCATATCTATCAAAAAACTCAGTAATGTTTGCTGCATGAAAATCTCCAGTCTAAAGACTGTGATATAACTGATTGCTTTAATATAATTTTCTAGCAGAATGTTCCATGGAACATTGCACCCTGAGATAGCATCTGAGAGTGGTTGTTTGGAAGAGGTGTAGGAGGAGCAGGATTCAAGACTCTATGGCAATGAAAAAAAATGGTGTCCCAAAGTCGTAATAAAAATGATTTTCTGTGCTAGGAAGTTCTGTTTATTCTTTGAAGCTGAGAGCAAGAGAAGAAAAATAATATTTGGTATTTAATCAATTGGAACAGGTAAGGCATTTTACACTCCAGTCAGAGAAAGCAAGTATGTGAATCATCCTGCAAGAGAGCAGCATGAGGCAACTAATAAGGAAAGAATATAGTTCATGGGAAGAAGAAAATAGCATCCCTATAAAAATTTTTTCCTTAGGAGTACACGGGTTTCCTAGGCAAAGACATGGCAAATCACATCAAAGGCCATGAAGTAACTAGCCAGCCCACAGCATCACAGGGAGGAAAAGAAGGCAGAAGAAGTCAGGGGGCACATCTCGAAGGAAAAAGCATGGCAGCACTTCAGTCAAGGCTAAGAATCGGGACCGGAAGGGATTAATGAGAGGACAATACAGGAAATTATTTTCCAGGTTTTTCCTCATTGGGTAAAATGTCTGTACTAAACTGTGCACAGAGTGCTGTTGTTTTGCACAGATGACTACCTGAGGAGCAGAGGCTGAGACAGTCAGGTCTTTCATCTCTGCAGGAACAGAGGAGATCTGATTACCTTCTACTGATGTCACGATACAAATTTTTTCTGTGACAGAAGATGAAGCGCGTTCTGTCAATTAACTTCTACCCTTCTCATAATAAGCAGTGAAAGACAATTTCAACTATGCCCAGCAGTAAATCAAAGACATGTGTATACAGAACAAAATTGCTTCTTTCCTTCTCACAGTTACAACAATACCATCTGATTCCAATGATAATCAGTTGCTTCACATGATCCTTATTAGCTCAGTCCGTGGAACACCTGAACAAAAGCAAAAGGAACTTGGATGTGTTTCTTATTCTGCCTTTTCGTTGTTTTTTTTCATCTAAACATCTGTTTTCCCATGTTGACGTGTGAGCTCATAGCTTGCAGAACAAAGACAACGCGGGCCTTCGTGTAGCAGCATGTTTATGTAGGTTACACTGGGCTTTCTGACACTTTCTAGATATCAGTTCTACCCCTTAGTTAGCCTGTTGTCCAAATTCACCGCCACTTTGTAAGGAATGAGTAAGAGGCACTGAACACCTCTCACGTGGGGAAAGATTTTTCAAACATAATCAGAAATTATGGCATCATTTAATGTGGGATATTGGCTAGATACAGCTTTATAAGGAAAATATGATTGTGATTACTTCATGAATAGCTATGCTATGACCACTATCACAGATCACGTCTATTTAGCTGCACAGCACCATAGCATTTTCAAAACAAATGGAGTGTATGTGCCCTATTCTGAAGCTCTTACATTTTAGGGCCATGGTACCAGAAAAGTTTGTTCTTTTCATAGATCATGGGGACCTCTGCAGTACCCAGTGCTGAATATGTATGTGTAGCTTCTCAGAGGACTACATCCTCCTAAACACAGAGCAACTTTACTGTATTTAGGATCGGGGGATCCTGTGGAATGACTTCCATGTGGAAAACTATGACCAAATGTTGAAAGGGAGAAAGGAAAAACATCAAATAAGAAAAGCAAATATTTACATAGTAACTACAAGCAGCTGAAGTCTTAAAGATTCAAACATGATAAACATTACAAACACTTTGTAAAGGTATGGCCAATCTGGGAAAGATTGTTCAGAGACAAATAGTGTTTCATGCAGTTCCATGATTCCGCAGATTTGTATCATTCCCATAGGCTTCATATCTGAGATCCTCCTTCAAAGAAAGTGTAAAAGAGAAGAAGAGTGTCTTGCAAATATATTCAGAACAGATAAAAGGGCACCTTTAATGGGCACACAGCAAACAGGCAGCCACGGCAGAGTGGTTGTCAGCAGGAAGTGTGGTGTTACAGGAAACTCAATCATGAATTGCTTTCACACAAAATTTACACACGCTGTAACTGAACAAGTTTTGCAATCTGTTGCCATGCTCTGCATTTATATTTAGGGCTGATTTAAGCACTTACTTCAATTATAGCAGTTGTAGTACAAATTCGTTCGCATAGTTTAGTTCCAACGGTTCTATTTTGATTTTTAAAAACCCACCATACTGAATGAGAAAGTGTCAACCTCTGATCTTTAAATACCCTTCTGTACTGTGAACTGAGTGCTTCACCGTTACACTCACAGCCTTATTAATTAAGAAAATGCTGTTATCCTCAGTATCATGAGAAACCTAGTTACTGATAGATAGACCTTTAAAGTTTTGAGGTAACCTACCTCCCAAGGGAGCTTCCAGTGAAATGGAATGCCTAACCATCAAAGTGCTTTGCAGCATGGCTGAGAAAATGGAGTCTGATTCTTTCAACCCTCAGGTATTCTAACAAGAGTTATATTCTTCCTGCGAGCACTTAACTGACTCAAATTGCATTGTTCATACTACGTGTTGAGTCATAAGGCTCAGACTGTCTTTTCTCCATCCTTCCTCGCTTCAATGTACACTCAACCTGCGAAATATTGTACATGACGTTCCAGTAATGTGGGGGTATATGTACTTCGTGATTTGGAGATCCCATGCTTATATAAACTGCCCAGGACATGACCAAACTCCAACTTAATTTTATATATCTGATCATATAATCAACTTCATGCGGAGTAATGCCGGTTATAACCTCACAGTGAAACTATCAGCAAGTGCTAAATCAGATTTAAAGCTCAATAGTTTCTCTTACTCACTGATATTTTCCTGCTATATTCCTTCGTGCTTTGGTCTGTAATAGATGCACAGAGGTGAAAAGATACATGTGTTAGATACACTGCCATTTATGTCACATCTGGCTTACTTGGTTCAAGGAGGTAAAAAAAAGAAATTATGTCTCCTAACATCAAGGTTCTAAGGAGAGGATTGTTGTTTCACTTCGTGCATAAAAACATTTATGTTTCAGCCTTCCAGCAGCTATGTACAGAGAAGAAAGAAAGATAAGCAGAAGCATTATAGTCCGACAGCATTTATTTTTCCCCATTTTTGTCTTTCTCTCCTTCCAGACACCTGAAAGTGAAGGAGCACACAACAGTCAGCTCTCAACAAACCAGACTACAATCCTGGCCAATCTTCTGACCCTTATCAGGGCAATGACACTGCAGCACAGTATGTTTAGAAGAATGACCAATAATATTTTGCAAATAAATATACGGACTCTTGAGACACCTGTTTATGACCAAGTGGCATTTGCTTCCTATTCTTGATACAAATTGTGTCATACAAGAAAATGTATCGTGCAAAAAGACCTACAGTGCATTCACTGCCACTTAAGTCCCCAACTGTCTGCAGAGATAATTTAGAAATACTCAATTCCAAATACTAAACTCTTCCTATTGGTGTTTGAAGTCTAACAGTACAATGTTACATCTTGACGTAGGTGCTACTGAACACGATGTATTTCACACCGGCAGGAAAGTTAGACTTTGCAAAGTGTTCATTTTTCCCTGGACATGTTTATGCCTGAATTACAAAGCAGAAGACAACAAGACTTGCTAATGGACAATTCTAATACTTAACCTTTGGCATATACCTCATAGGAAATTCCATTAATTCAGAAACAAACTCTGAAACTCTTACTCAGACTAAACTGCCTTTAACGTAAATAGGTGGTTTGTCATCCAAGTCTGCGCTGCATAACCAACGGAAAAAAGGTCTTACAACCTCCCTGTGATACCTTCTGCTGTATGGAATGGCTTCAACATTAAGTGTGGGTAAAACACCCACCCACAGAATAACAATATCAATAGTAATAATAGTATTAATAGTAATAATAGTATTAATAGTAATAAAGTGTTATCTGGCATTATCTAGTTTTGTGAAGAATCCTGCTATCATAACAAAGAAATTAAAGACTTGTTTATTTTTAGGTGTTCATGGAGCATTTTAATTTCTACTCGCAGAACCCTCTTAAGCAGCTATCTAACTTTTCCCATTAGGAGTGAAGATACTGCCTGGAAATGATCCGTCTCCTGGCACAAGCTGATCATTCTCTAAAGAGTGTTTCACTAAAGAAAAGTTCAGAAACAGGACTGAAGAAAATTTAAAATAAAATAATGGAAAGAAACAGCCTCTTAGAGTACCATATAATAAAATGAACCGAGCCAGATCAAAAAAGGAAACCCAACTCCCAAGCAAAAGAATTCATAAAACTCATTAGTTTCCCTTCCATCCCACTTTTAGGGTACCAAGGAAGAATGATTTTGGTCTTTTTAGCTTTATGGCTAAGGAATAAAATCCTAGATGCTAAACATCTCCCACATGGGAGCTTGGGAGCTTTGATTCAACACGTGCCAAAGAAAAATCAGTATGGAAAGCAAATTTTATATAACTCATGTAGAAGGTGGTCTTTCATACTGCAGTGTAGATCTGGAAAATAATTCAGGGTCTTCAAGAGAGGTCACGGAACTGTGACTCTTTGCAAAGATCACGGTATTTTCTACTATTTCCTTTGCCTTGGTCTTTCCCCAGTTGGAACATTTTTCTTAAGCAGTAGACAAATGATAATAGAATGAAGCACAGGGCAGTGGAATTAGAGCTCTCCATCAGCTCGTGTATTTTATGCTTCTTACACCATGAGATGAACTTTACTGTAACTTCTCTGACTGAATTTATATAAAGGATAGAGGGAAATAATGAGTACGGTAGGATGAATGGCAGTAAAAATAGAGCCAATTTCAAGATTTACTGTGAAGTATGTCATAGCTTTAAATCTGCTACACATTGGCCAGACTTGTATGAGTCGCTCCTATTACAAAATGCTCGATTGACTTCAAGTCTGAAAGAATTCTGACTCATGAATTCACACTATGGGTGGCAATTCATGTAGTTCAGTTAACAGAGAATATTAGTCCTCAAACACTGCAAACACGTGCCCAAATGAGGACAGTTTCCCTTATTTTTGAACAGCTAGATCACTTACCATTACTTCACTTCCATATTTTATCCAAAAATACTTTAGTGAAGAAAGCATGATGAAAGAGACATACATCTAGGAATGCTGTACTTACAGATACATAAGAAATAAGGCAAAATTTAGTCATATACCCAAGATTTTTTTGAAGCACGTGTATCTTGAGGATCAGTTATTCAGGTTTTAGCTCCCACTTTTATTGTGTTCCAGATCCCACAGCAGCCGTACTGGTTTGAATGACAGGATTACATTGGATAAGCAATATCTGCCATCTGCTGGAAGGATATTTTCTAGCACTGCTGAGAGTGGAGTTACTCGGTTAGGTGGCCAAATACAGGAAAACTGCCCTAAGAGCATCCCAGAAGCAGCTGAGAAATTGAAACTTCATCTGCAACACCATACAGCCCTTCACATGCTGTTTACCAGTGAAGAAACGAGTCCCGGAGGAGAAATGATTCACAGAGTGACCTAATAGAGGACTGAAGACTCGATCTAAGTCCCAATCTGCTTTCCTGTGTAGTATCCCACACTACTCCCATTTTAGCACACAAGCCCCACTAAAAATATTTTTGTATTGACAGAACAATCTTCTTCTGTGCACTGCAATTATTTGCAAGAAACACAGAATACAGCAACACTGCACATTTAAACAGAAAAGACTTGGTGTTTTCTTCTTATTTTACACGAATAATGTAAAATAAGTTAACCTTGATGATAAAACATTTTAAAATGGGATTTTTAACCTAGTATTCCTGTTATAGTACTGATACAGATCACTGATTCTACACACATATATGTTGCACACAGACTTTCACATTAATTATCTTTGGGATTTTGACAGAACACTGTAATTTAGCTGTGGTTCATAATGCCTTTGAAAGTATTCCATCAGGCCTCAAATTCCTATTTCCATGATGTGAATGAATGGAGTGAAATGTTATAATCACCTCTGAGGTAAAAGAAATTGCACACTGCCTTTGCAGCTCCTTGGTGAGCAGTAGTATGCTGCCTGGTTTAGTTAAAACATTAGTGTGTGTGGTAGTTGGAGTGGTAGTGCTATTATGGCAATTATTCATCACTTCTGAACCCACAGCCCTGTTATCAGCTGCATATAATTTTACCAAACATTAATTGTAAAGTCTGGAATTTTCCATGCTGGGCGTTTCCTTCCAGACAATTTTCTATAAAACTTTCTGTCAAAAGCTTTCAGCTGTTTCTGAAAACACAACTAAGAAAAAAAAAAAAACAAACATTGTTTTGACCATGTAAAAATAAAAATTCTGGCAGGCTTTTCTTTAAATAGCTTTAGCACATTCATTCTTTGCTATGGGGGCTTCCTGTTTGCAAGCTGGGTGGCCTATTTTTCTAAGATGAATTTCTTGCTATCCTCATGAAATTTTACCAAAGTTTGACCACGTTATAGAACTTGGAGCCTGTGCGTAACAGATGCTTTCAGTAGAGACCCCAGTTTTGAATTAAACTCTCCTAGAGTCCATCCACCCGAGCAAGCTCCAGCCCCAGGCTGTGCATGACCTTCCCCACATCTCTGCCTCCCAGCTGTTGTCGTTGCTGGATGAAGTCTACATGCATGATCTGAGAGCAAGAGTGAACTTTCAACAGTCACAACACTGAGTATTGGTGGAAAAGAAAAGAAAAGAAAAGAAAAGAAAAGAAAAGAAAAGAAAAGAGAAGGGAGCCGGTCAGGACAGGAATGATGCACTTAGTGTGGGTGGTGTGGTGTGGCATGATGTGATGTGAAAGCTGCATCATGAGGAGAGGAAAACTGGAATGGGCTGCCAAGGTGTTGAGAGCAGTGGGATGGGAATAATAGGAAGAAAAGGCTGGGGTGAGTATCTTAGGATCTAATTTGAGATATGATTGAGATGAAGTTCTAGAAGAATCTGAGAGAGAACAAACAGATAGGTAGGAAAGAGGTATGAAAGGGAGATGGGTTTACTTAGTGATCAGAAATGGTAGGAAGTGCCTAGGAAGAGGCACTGGAATGAGAAGCTGAGATCAGATGACAAATCTAAAGAAGGAGACTGGAAATCATTGTGAATGAGGAAGCTGTGGAGAAAGACTAGATGAGGAGCTAGGAGAGAAGAAACTGTATGAGTAAAGCAAGCATGGAAAGGAGCTGGGAATGCAAAGCAGGTAGTCAGGTAGATAGGGTAGGAGCAGAGCTGGGATTAGCTGGATCAGAGTTTAGTACTGATTCAAGAAGTCTGTCAGACTGAGTATTGCCAGACATCATTTATTTCAAGGCTCCTTGAGCACTAGGGGACATATGTCTCAGTGAACTATGTCCAAGGCATGGGCTGTAGGCTGGGCATCCCCAAATGATGTCATTACACGTGTCTTTTTTCCTCCTGTTTCCTTCACTGGTCTGCTCTGATGATTCATTTGCTACTGGTGAGGTAAAGGAAACTGTGTTTTTCGCTGGTCAGAATGTGCTGTCAACAGAGGTGGCTAAAGTCTTCCATTTCAGTAAACACACCAGCTATTGAAGACAGTATGTTTTTACTTGGTTTTATCACTTCCCTCAGAAAGGCTCTGTGTGTGTGTGTGTGTGTATGCACGCACCTCTCCTAGCTTAGAGTGGGAGGGAGGCATGAAGGAGGAGACACAGTCATCACCTCAAGCTATTGTAGCCGTGCCTCCCTCGTTCTTGCATACTCAAGGAAGCTCAAGTATTTTCATTCTTCTTCTGGTATGAAGAGAGCTGAGAAGCACAAGCTCATATTCAGAGTCAGCACATCGAGAACCACAGGCTGGAGAGGACAAGGCATGTGGGCAGAGCTGTGGGCAGCTGGCAGTGAACACCAACAGCCGACTGGAAGTCGCTGCATTGCTTGCACTGGGTCATGTGAAAATCCCATTGCATCCCTGGCCATACACTGATTTTGATGAGAAATTTTATATCAGGAATTCCCCACCAGTTTACTCATAATTTCTGAAGACCAGATTGGTCTCAGGGGCGCTCTACTGGTAGACAGGTAGTAATCCATTATATTTGGATTTTCATAATCATGGTTAGAATGGAAGTTGTTTTGTGACTTCAGCAATAAACAGGATGTCATTTTCTCATGCAGCTGAGGAGCAAAGGGAGAAAGTAATGCAGAGTCAAACAGAAGCTGTGCCCTTATCCGCTGTAGTGAAAATGCCCATTTCCATGAGAGCAAGAGGAAAAGTAAAATACAAAGGAGACTCGTAAGAAATTTGGTCATGTGTGTAACATTATGGATGAATGGATTTAGAATAGGTACTGGCTCATTGCTCTCTGAAAAACTGCATATAAAGTCTCTAGCATCCTGTAAAAATGTGTGTTTTGATAACCAGCAAAAAAAAAAAAAAAAAAGGGGAAAAAGAAACAAAAACTTTAAAAAATTTTTGTTTTAAAAAAAAAAAAAAAAAAAAAAAAAAGGGGGGAAAAGGAATCAAATATTTTAAATAATTTATGTATACCTGGAGTATAATTTAAAGAGAGACTTACTAAAGCTTCCACAACTGATCTTTAGTCTCTTTAGACTGGATTTAGAACAAACATGAAAGGACAACCCATGTTATTCAGTGGCAGACAAGGAAGTCTTTTAAACTAAGTGGGTGATGTATGTACTCTAAGGCTTCCTCTGCTTTCTGGTGGCAAAGGTTCCCAGGCACCAAAACTTTCCTGAGCCATCAAAAACAGAAGGGTTTTTTTTTCAACCTCCTCTACATTCTAAGCTATTTTCTTTCATCTTTCTCAGTCCACCCTTGCCTGTTCCTGCCCTGGGTTCACATGAGTGCAAAGAGAGTCCTGTGGTATTGCTGTCTAGTGCCCAGAAAAAGTTGTGCTGTGCAATAGCAGCCCTGTTCTCTGTGCTGCGGCCAATTAGTGTCCAGAGGAACAGAATCAGAAAGAAAAAGCAATGACATCTTGAAAATACTCTTCTTTTTTTTAGGATCAAAAACCTATTTCACTCTCCGGGGCTGGTGTCAGGAAGACGGAATCTGAATCATGTAAACACACTTCAAATGTAGGGTGATGTATTTTTACTCCCCATGCACAAAATTGTTCCCTCCCCCTCTTAGCTGCCAACACTGAATCAAAGATACAAAAAAATCTTTTGAGACTCACTTGGAACTTGCTCCTGCTTCTCTGTAGGCCAGTTTCTAGATGCTTGAGCTTCAATTCACAGGACATGCCAGTACAAAGCCCCATATTAAGCTCAGTGGTATCATTCATGACACTTCTCTTCTTGACATGATTTCATAGTTTTAGCAAGGCTTTATGCCTCTCCATTAAGAAGTATTTAAATTCCTTGGTCTCTGGGTAATTTACCTTTGCTTTAAACTCCTCCCACTTGTTATCCCAAGGCCAAATTTCCAAAGCTGTAGGAGTGCTAAGGTCTTTTTGTTCTGCTTGTACACTACACATCTCATGGGGTTCCTCAAGGGAACTCATTGCATAATATAAATAACAACCAGGTGAAGAACTTGGATAATTCAAGGATCACTTACACAGTTAAATCTCAGCCCACTTTTTGTTCCTTTTTCACTTCTGCACCTGCAAGGAGCGTTCAGCAACACCTAATATTCAAGATGTGCAACTCTAATCTGAATTGTATCAACAGACAAGCTGAAGGGAGAAGGCTACATGTTTTCAAGGCTGTCAGAATTGTTAATACAAGTAAATGCACAAGCATGACTGGCATGCTTCTCAGACTGTAGAAAGCAGTGTGAAGTCCTACTATTGCTCTTGATGGGTTTTGTCTGAGAGGATTCATGTAAGGAACGCCTGAAGAACTGTGCTCGTCCAACGCTTTGGTCCTAGCATTTTTCTCCAGATGTTGCTTGCCTGGCTTTTCTACTTGACAGCACAGTGCAAGGCTTTCTAGGTGTGCATTTTCAGTGCTGGATAAAGCCTCTCACAGTCTTACAGAAGACAAAACTCATTAAATGTGTGCAAGTTTAGAAATCCTGTTCTCTAACACTTTACCACAGCATCTTAACCACATCCAGCATTCCCAGTCAATGACTTCTTGTTAAAATATCACATAACAGATTAGGAATCCTGATGATACAAGGAAAGAAGTTACTTTTAGTGTCATTATTACTATTAATGAAGCTCTCACTTTTCCCTTGTACCCAAGCAGTTGCTACCATGGCTGATGTCTGGAGCACAGGGGACCAGATGAAAGGTTTCCTTTAAAGTCATCCCAGGCAATTTCCCAGCACTATAAGTCTCTGACTACTCTTCATTCTCCTGATCTGCCCGTTCCCAACAGCATAGCAGCTCTTTCCTGAGAATTAAACTACAGATTTCCCCTTCTTTAGGAGAAGACAGTTCCAAAAGCTGATTTGATTTCTGCTGTAATCTGTCATTTTTTTGAGGCTTGGATAACTATCATCCTAGACAGATAATTCAACCATGCTGGAAATGTGCCAAGTGCTCCCTAGCAGCCAAGACAGATACAAGAGCTCTAAGGAAGAGCCAAAAATGTGGTACACTAAGTCAAATTCTGCTTCTTTATTGCAGGATGTTGTTCTTCTCTAACACATGGAGCAGATGGATCCTCTTTCATACTTTTCCCAGCCAGACTGATCCATTCAAGTGTTTGGATCCTTGCAGCAATAATTAAAAGCAATGTTGCAGAGGTGCCCCAAAGCACATCGGGGAGGGGACACCAGTGTACCTGACCTCACAGAAAAATAATCCTGCATCAAAAAAAAAGGTATGGTCTTATCCTGAACAGTTTGCACAATAACACAGACAGGATAGAAGCAAAATGTAGCATACACATGGAGTAACTGGAGTAAAAGATAGCAAGCTTTTTAACTATAGTTTACTTCTTGTTATGTTCTATATTATAGTGGCATATATTTAATAAATAAAAACCCACTGAGGATTAGTTGCAGGGACTATGGAAATAGGAGAGGGCAAGAGTGCAGGCATAAGTCTGGAATGAAAACCGTATCAAGATCCAGGGGAACAGGAAGAGCTAGGAGGAAGGTAAGTCAGATGACAATAGATGAGGTTGCACAAACTGCAGTAAAAAGGGGCAACAAGAAGGGAAAAACTACCAAATGTCCACCCTGGAGCACATGGTATGTCATTTATGACCTCTTAAATAAATGAACCAGCTATTAGCTCTTTAAAAAAAAATCTTGTCTCTTCATTACTGTTTGAATGCTACTGCAAGAAAGGCAGCATTTCAGAATGATTTATCCCAGAGAGCTTTGGTAAAAATGGCCACCATGAATAGAAATACTTTAGAATATTATCCAGACATCAGCATTAGGAATTTCATGTAACTGTTGGAGGCACTTTGGCATCTGCATAAATGCATCATCTTGGATTTTATTAGGAGTCCATTGTCTTGTAATGATTTTTAAGCATCCATTATTTCTTTCCTAATGCGCCCAGACTGCTGATATCCTGTGAATATTTTCATATTATTGTTCAGTGTAATTCCCCAAAGACTATCCCACACTTCATGAGAGGATTTGTACGAGTATGATTTTAATACAGGAAATAAAATGCCTATTTTAGACACAGTAAAAATGGAGCAGCAACTGTTGAATAGTCCCCATAGACATGCAATAAACATAAGTATCATAAAAGTTAGTCCCCAGGTTAGAGGACTGGTGATTTTCTTGTACTTCAAAGGGCCTTTACAAATAAAATGATAAAAAAAGAAGATGAGGGGACGTGCAGAATTTTCTTAAAGTCACAGGCCATAGCTCAGTAAGATGCATTGATAGCACAGAGGCAGCACAGCTGCAGACAGAAAGCTGGGCTGCTGCTCAGAGATTCAGTGTGCATTCTGCAGTATTTGCATCATACTGGTTCATGATCATGAACATGCTTTGAAAAATATGTGGAATTAGTGCTTAGGCCTGTTCACCTTTTGGTAGCTATAAAATGCTTCTTAAAGTTCAACACAGAGAAGAATCAATTAATAGTGAATATGGTAAAATGGATCTAAAGGAAAGTGTTACTGAATTTGAGTCAAACTGCTGACTAGAAGTTTTAGCTAGAAGGCAGGGTGAAAAATCCATATAGCTTGAAACAGTTTGACTTCTTTGCAATAAAATAATTCTGTTAAGAAATGCCAAAAGCTTTAAAATACAACTTTTTTGTTTCAAAAGAACACTTTGTCATTTTAAAAATAGCCTAAGTTAAAACAATAAGAAGACTAAGAAAAAGACATAGCTGTAAATAAAACAGGAAAAAAAGGCGTGTTTCACATTTTGATTGGCCAAAATTGTTTATGTCTTTTCAGAAAGGAATTTTTGCCACTGTCCCCATTGTCCTAGTTTAGCTTTCTTTTTTTGTACATACTGATTTGCAGGATTTATAATGCATTTTCTCAGTGTAAAATTCACTGTTTTCTCAGTATTTTTTCAATACTTAGAAGGCTGGAGCATATGATAGAGAAAGAGAGTTGGTTTTGGTTAGCCTGGAGAAGAGAAGGCTAAGAGGAAATTAATTACTGTCTTCAGCTAACTAAAGAAGAGATTTAAAGGAAACAGGGACAGACTCTTTCTCAGATGTGCAACAAAAAGATAAGAGGCAATGGCTGCAAGCCACATCACAGGGAATTCCAGCTGGATATGAAGATAATATTTTCCACAAGAGTGTGGCCAAGCTCTGAAACCTGAAACTAGAGAACCTGAAAAATCTCCATTCTTGGAGACTTTCAAAACCTGACTGGACAAGGCTGAGCATCCTGACCAAACTTCAAAGTTCGCCCTGCTTTGTGCAGGGCATGGAAATAGTTGGGTCATTCCAACCTAATTTACTCTGTAATTCTAAATGTGAATGTTTTGCATAGTAGTGGTCTGGTTTAGAACAAAACTATACACGGAATGATTAAGTAACAACTACATGATTACCAGAACACATGGGTAATCTGCCAGCTGGTAGCTAATGCACAGAACTCCATGGAAATCTAGGTGGTCTTTCATGATCTGTTTTAGACTTTCAGGTTGAGCTTGGCTAATGTCTAGGAGAAATTTTCAAAAGCACACTGTTCTCTTCCATACCTATGTTCAACGTTTTAAGACAGGTCTATTTATATAAATAGAGGAGGACAAAGATTACATTTGAATCATTTACTCTGAGCATTAATCATTAGTTTGCCTCCTGGGTTTGGTCTGGAGCGCTCCGGCTAATTTTCCAACCCAAATTCAGGCAGCATGCTCAGGACAGTTTCCTATAAACACTGTTGACAAGCTTTTGCTTTGTCTGACCTACACAGTCTCCATGTGTTGAAACAACTCCACAGAACCTTATGGTGCACAGCAAAGCTTACACCCCTCAATTCCACTCTTAAAACCACGCTCTGGTGAGCTGCAACACAACTCTCACATTGTTTCTGACAGTTTGTCCTAAAAAAAAACCCTACAAAAAAATTAACAGTTATCTCTTAGGGTCATAGGAACATCACATGTACCCATGAAAGCCAGAGGCACAACGTAGTCGGTATGGACAGAGCCCGACAGCTACGGGAGAGTCTCAAGCAGTGTGGGTGTGAGCCAGCATGTGTCACCCCAGGGCCAGGGTCTGAAACAGTCCCTGGCATTATTTTATTGAGCACTGTAGACACGCACATTATAGACAGTGTGGTCTGTCAGGGAGTCAGGTTTCAATGAGTTTTAAAGGAGCCTGACGTTTGTACTCTGTATAGGAATCATTTCAATTGGAAGTAGGTTTTTAAATCAGGAAACTTTTTTTTTGTTTGATTTTCTAAGATGTCTAAATGGTATGTAAATTTCCAAATTAAGAATAACGAAGAATGCCAAATCACATACCCAGAAGTTAGGAAATGCTATCTCTAGCATTGATGGTGCAAACTGGATTCACATATGTTCTATGTATTATTCATAGTTTCATGACTAACGGGGTTTGTGGGTTTTTTTCTCCTCCCATGGGGCTGTACAGCTTTCCATCTACTAAAAAAGGGACTGAGAAACCACGATATCCTAGCTCAGGCAAGGATTTGGGGGTTCTGAGCTTCCAAGAGTACAGCTGCACAGAATGGGTCTTCTCTGTGGTAGACTTCACAGCCAAGGGCGTTCAGACTTCACAACACCTTGCTATTTGAGCCATCAGGAGAACAGGACCAGATCAGGCTTCCTGTGGGAGCCCCAGGTGGGCTGCATCAAAAGCTCTCTAAACCAGAGACATCTCCCTCCATGACTATTTCCCTGAACTGGAGTTTTCTGGTATTTTGGAATACTCCCACCTACCTCTAGGCCAGAATGACAGAAACCAATCCGAGCCTGTAACAAAATTATTTATAGAGTAGAACATACAGAAACAACTAAAAGAGCTTGAATAAGTCTACACCAATGTCCCTGCTGCTTCTGTCACTAGCTAGCTCAGGTACTGACAGTGCAGGAGAGTCAGCAGTGTAGACTGAAGTGCAAAAGGCTGAATGCATAAATGAGCCTGCACGCTTGGATTGTGTAATTGTATTGCTAATAAATGAACCACGTGGTTTCGAGTTAATTTGGTGCCATCTGTATGAACAGCAACTGCCTTTTGATTAAAATGCTGTATTAGAAAAACTGTCCTGCCTATAAAATAAAGCTCTGAAAACTCTCCAAAGACAAATGTTAGAAGACATATTACAGGAGATATTTAATGTACACATAAAAAAAAAAAAAAAAAAAAAAGAAAACTGAAAAAAAATTGTATAACCAGTGATATAAGCTAATAGGCCTATAATTTAGTGTTTGCTTTCCATTACTTTGAAGGGTTTTTTTTCTCAGCTGGGTAGTAAGCCTTTGCATATTTATTTTTCTCAGTGTTTAGGACTGATAAAAATTTGAACGTGAACAGTGTGCCAAAGCATTCTTCACCTCCAAAGACACTCATGGGCTCTATCAGTCATAATGACAATTTAGCTTCGATGACTAAACACTATTTATGTCAAAGGTCTAATGAGAACAGAATTATCCTTCATAAAGGCAATTAAGTTTATGAATTTGTCAGGATCTTTCTATATTTGAATAATATGGTTATGCACAAGAATGTGAGTTATAATGAAAAATAATGCAAAATTATGAAAGACTTTGAAGAACAGAGTACTTCTTAACAGTAAATTTTGATTTAGGATTCAGTGTCTGCTCGAAAAGCTGATCGCATCAAGGGGAAAAATAAATAAGGCAAACTTCAAAGGTCAAAGCAAGACGTGGATTACTCACCTAACTGAACTATCCTCTTCCTCTCCCCTTATCTGGGAAAGAAATCCTTCCTGAAACACTGCATCAGAAAAACTGAAATTGTTCAATGGCTTGCTGAAATCATTCACTATGAGAACAGGAGGTCACTGAGCATTAGCCCAGGTCTCCCTGACATAGCTCAGATGAAAAACTTCTCAGGGGAAAAAAATTTCTTGCAGCCTACACTTTCCTTCAGCAATTCCCTTTGAGCTTCTCTGCAAATGGAGCTCTGTGCTTGGTCTGTCTCACAAACAAAAACTTGTGTGCTGGTGAAGACTGTCTCCAATATCCCAGACACTGTGTTGGATAAGACTTAAAATATTCTATCCATGGCTCAGATAAATACGTTCTCATGTCAGCTGCACCTCAACACAAAAAAATCTCAGCCATTGCCCAGGTGGAAGAGATCTCAGGAGAGCATTCTTTTGACACTCCACTCTTCCGTTTGGCAGCCCCCTTCCAGACTACTAAACTGGAACTCACACCCTTTGTGTACCTTCTAAACCGTAACCCAAACCCAGATGTGAAGTGAGCTCTAGCCCAACATCCCCAGACATAGCTCAGGTGAAT
This sequence comes from Todiramphus chloris collaris, assembly GCA_025345505.1. Taxonomy (NCBI): domain Eukaryota; kingdom Metazoa; phylum Chordata; class Aves; order Coraciiformes; family Alcedinidae; genus Todiramphus; species Todiramphus chloris. The sequence continues at coordinate 2,705,063 of JANVCC010000072.1, forward strand.
ATTTCCTCAGGGGACAATTATTTTTGTCCCCTGTCCTTTCTTCTGGCAACCCCTTTCCAATTCCAATCCAAATGGAGCTCTAGGCTTTCTCTCTTCTCCCAAACCTGAATATAATTGGATCCCTAACTGTAGCTTTGAGCTGAGACATAACCCAAAGCCCCTAACCAGCAACCAGATAAGAAACTTCTGAGAGTAATTTTTTTTGCAGCTCTTTTCCTGCCCCACTCCAAATGGTGATCCAAATTTTCCCTCTTCCCTGTCCCTAAGCCTAACTGTAGCCCCAACTCTAACACCTGATATCAACAGAGAATAGCCCAAGCCCCCAAGCCATAACCATGATGATCAAATTCTCAGAAGATAATTTCCTCATGAACATCTTCTCAGGTTGTCTCAAAATGGAGCTCTAGGCTCTGCCCTGTTAAAACTCCAACTTAGTCTGATTGCAAAGGATGGGTTAGAGCTTCAGCTAGCACTCAGATTAAAAAGATCTCAGGGAAGAATTATTTTTGCAGCCCACCCTTTACTCTGGCTGTTCCTTTTCTGCTCCACACCAACTGTAGCTCTAGGCTTTATCTCTCTCCCAACCATGGATGTAACATCAACACTAACCCTAACTCCAGACATCAGCTGAGCCTCCCCCATCATACCCAGCCATGGTCTGGATGAAAAATGCCTCAGGGAAGAATTGTTTTCATGCCCTACCCCTCCTTGGCCACCCTTGGTAGCTCCACTTCAAGTGCATCTCTAGGCATGACAACTCTCCTGCTCCTAATCCAATTCTCAGCCTGGGCTGCCTCAGCTCAAGGCACCCAGCCATAACACAGACAATTAATTTCTCAAGGAAAACTCTGTCTGCAGACTGCTCATCCCTTTCCTGTCCATTTGTTAACATTGCCAAGGATGGTGATTGTTGGATTGTGGATTTTTTTGTTGTTGTTCCCTCCTTCAGGACAAATAATGAGTATCTGCCTTAGTATTCTCAATGAATTGTGTACTGAGATCACCTTAAAGCAATCTGGAGTCATGATCTATGTGAAGTTGCCTGCCGTTGTAAGAATTTTTCAACTTCTTGACACCAGAGAAATCTTGAATGTGTTTTGCTGGGATTCTGTTTATTTAAATGCTGAGAAGCTTAATGTTCTTCTGCTGTATTCATCTGACTTCTAGTCTAAAGAATATCTAGAGCTGCAGGACACATGGCTTCAATATTGTTTGAGGGAATCATAAAGCCTGCATGGAACAGGCATTTTGAGATCTGTGAAGCAATAGTTCCTTTTTCCTCATGTCATGCCTAGTGGCAGGTGCTGACTTTTAAAAATGGTTGTGGAAAGGTATTATGTACAGTATGTCTAATAGCAGTTGTGGTAAAACAAGGAATGTTTGAAGGATCAAGAGAGATTATATTAAAAAAATAAGCAACAAACTTTATCTTCATTCTTCTTGGTTTTGTCATCATTTTCTCTTTTGTAATTCAACCTTCTGCTTGGGAGAATAATAGAGTCATCTAGGTTGGAAAAAAGAACTTTAAGATCATGGAGTCCAACCTACTCTACCAAATCCACGACTAAGACATATCCCCAAGCACCACATCTATATGGCTTTTAAATACATCCAGGGATGGTGACTCAACCACCTTCCTGGCCAGCCCGTTCCAGTGCAATGACACAAGAAAGATGGCTTATACTCAGCACTGCCAGAACGAGTCCTTGGGGTGGCTGTGATGAAATTTGTTAGGACATTTGAAGATTAATACTAGACTAATCTCAGTATCAAAATTAGTGTGAAACAGAATATTTGCTTTATTTGATGAGTACTGTCAGAGTAGTATGTTTGTTCCCACAATTTTCAATGTCAAGCTTTCTTCACTAATTCAATTTTCTACAAATTCCACGCCTATTTATCTTATGATATTATTTATATTATCTATTTGTTATCTTGTGTCTTATTAGTTCAGAATAAAAAGACATTTATTACTTTCAGATCAACTTGCTTCACCAGCCCAGTCAAGCCAAAAGTGGATATTTTCAAGTGAGGATCTGCTACTTCTTTTTGGGTTGGGTTTTTTTTCCCCCACGTCAACGGTTCCCACGACTTCTCGGCTCTTCCCGACGCTGCCACTCGGTGGTGCCACGGGGCTGCATCTAAAAAGCTTCAGCGACTCAAAGTCAATTCACTTCTTGAGGAATTCAATCCCACCAGGGCTTGCAGTGCCTTCTGTAAAATGAACAATATCTGCTGTTCTGGGGCCTTGGTCTATTGTTTTGGTTTGTAGTTTGGGGTTTGGTTTATATATATATATATAAAAAGAATATAAAAATCCACTATAGCTGAATGATGCTTTCAAATTGACTTGACTGCCTGGAGGTTTCATTAAAAAGAAAATGTAGAAGCAATTTGGGAGTACTTGACTAAAAAACTTTTAAAGCAGTAAAAATGTAAATACTTGTATGTGAAAGATGACTTTACAAAATAAAGCAAGGTTCTGAGTATATGAAAGCTGTGTAAGCTCTCACTGCGCTGTTTAAACAAACAGATTTTATTTTACTACATCTTAAACTTCAAGTATCCCATGGGGATTTCAACGCACTAGACCCAGAGATTTTTTTTCTATCGGGCTACAAGAGAGGAACATTCTTTATAATTTGAATCGCAGATGGAAAGAAGGGGACACAACTTATCTTTCCAGAAAAGCACTGCTGGAGAAGACTATAGTCACTGTAAAGCCACTCAACGATGACAGCTCTCCAGTTCTGACAGAATTTTGCAGGAAGTCTGGATGCTGTGAGACTGGGTTTCTACAAAAAAAATAATCAAGACACGTATTTGGAATCACATTATTTTAGGGCACGCTTTTAAAGTACCTAGAGCAATGCAGTTTTGGAGTTCCTTAGGACAAACCAACTCCCACTGTGAAACGCCACACACAGCTGTATTTTTCATAAAGCCATTTCATTTGATGTGTTAAGCCAGTTTATGGGAGTTGATACAAAATATGGCTCATAAAAAACACCTATATTATTGTATTACCTTGTCTAGTATATTTAGAAATAATTAAAAGCACAGTGATTTTTATCTTTTTTTTTTTTTTTTGCAACAGCTTCAAATACCTTCTGTGCGGCAGAGATGGCCCCTGAGGGCCTGATCCCGGCTTCCGAAGCGTTAGAGCGAGCAGCATCTACCTGCAAGTCCCAGAGACCCCTGCCATGGCCCCAGGGCACCTGCTGGAGCTAAGCCGGCGGGAACAGCACCCACAGACCGGCAGTTAATGTGTCCGCACCGGAGCTGCGCCTCCTCTCTGGGGCAACCGCAAACTGAAAGGGAGGCGATTAGCGGCGGCCAGCGGGGAGATGCCCCCGCGAGTGTGGGCAGGCTCTGCCGGGGCAGGGACACGAGCGTCACCCGCTGCCTCAGCACCACGGCAGGCGTGGCACGGCCACGGACCCCACGGGCGTGCGGCTGTGTGTGGGAGGCGCCCAGAGGGGAAGGAGCACGGCGCGGCAAAACGGCGGGAGAGGCCACCTCAGGCCACCATCCCCGGACGCGGCCGCCCGCCTTAAGCCCGGCGCGAAAGGCCGCGGGGCGTCTCGCCCCCGACCTCAGGGGCGACGCGGCCCCAGCGCCGCGAACTGCCACGTCGAAGCTGCTCCCTGCGCCGCCCCTCCGCGCCACCTCTCCCCTTGGCCGCGGCCGGCACCGCCCCGGGCAGGGCAAGGAAGGGCAGGGCAGGGCGGGGCGTGGCGGAGCGGAGCCGGGCGCCAGCCGAGGCGGGGGCGGGAGCGGGAGCGGGAGGCGGGGAAGCTGGGCACCCGCCCTTCGGGCGTCAGCCTCGGCGCGGCGGCGGTGATGGCGGCCGCACGCTGCGGCGGGCGCTCCGCGGAGCCGTGACGTTGCGCGCGAGGCGGAGAGGAAGAGGAGGAGACCCGGGCGCCTCCGGGGCTGAGGCAGCTGCGTCCCGCCGGGGCTCCGCTCGTGTCCCGTCCTTCCTCACCACCACCTTCGGCGGCTCCAGCTCGGGCGGGCGAGCGCGGCTCTCTCGAGGCTGCGATGCGCTCGGCCTGAGGGCTCTCTCGCCGCCCCGCCCGGTTTGGGTCTCTGCGGGGTAGGGGGCCGCGATGGCTGCGGGGAGCTGGCAGGAGACGGCGGCCCAGCAGGCCGAGGAGGCGGCGGCCCGAGTGCGGGACGTCCTGTCTGGCGGCCTGGGCCTGCTGCGTGCCGAGCTGGGCCTCGAGTTGGGCCTGGACCCGCAGGGCCTGCCTACCTGGCTCGCCCTGCTGGTCCCGGCCGGCCTGGGGCTGGGGCTGCTGTGGCTGCTCCTGGCCGCGGCCTGCGGAGGTGGCCTCCGTAAGAAGCCAGCGCGGAGTGCGGCGGAGAGGAAGGCTGACGAGGCGCCCGGCGCGGGCCTGACAGCCGGTGGGGGCCACGGCAAAGCGGCGGGCGCGGGCCCCGGGCAGCTTCACTTGAAAGGCGACGAGCAGAAGAAGCGAAACAAGAAGAAGCTGGCGGAGAAAACGGCGCGGGTGAGGGGAGCTGCGGGGGCCGCGCCGCTCGGGAGGGAAGGGGCGAGGACGCGGCGGGGCGGGGGGAGTCGGCTGGGCCCGGGTGCCGGCGGGGGAGGCGGGGTGTGCGGGAGCCCTTGCCCGCGGCGGGATCGGCACGGCGGCGTTTGCCGGGCGCGGCGAGTCCCTTGCGGGAAGGCGAGGGATATAGGTCGCGGCCCCGAGCGCGGCTGCCTCTCCCGGGGCCTTGTTCCCGGTACCCCCTGCTCGGCGAAACGCTTGTCGGTCAGATAGGCACCGGTGTGAATGGGGAGAACCGACTGCAGGGTCTGGAGGCCATAAAGCCCCCTCTGACCTTCCCTGTGATTCGCCTGGGTGATAATTGCCTGTGAAAGGGATGGAGGGATCCTGACTGTCAGCTCTGAAGCTGTCTTCTGTCGTCTGGATTACTCGCTTGCTTTGAGAACCTCAAGGAGCAGTGCGCACACACGGAAATCACACGTTAATAGTCCTGGGTGATGGGGGTCGTTTCTTTTTAGAAGCTTTTTAAGGGAAACAAACTATATGAAAGCGTTCTTTTTTTATTATTATTCATCGAGTAAGGTTATGAACCAGTAGTGGAGATCCTAGTGTGGCTTAAAATTTCAAGCCAGGAGTTGCTTCCAATTATCATAGTTCTGGGGCTTGAAGAGATTTCTTCTATAGCTTTTGTATTGCTAGTATGTTTTGTAATCTATTTATGTCCAAATGGATTATAGGAATGAAAGTGCAGATGTCCCCTGGCTGTTATAACGGTGTCTTTTAATTAAAAATCTTGCACTATAAAATACAAATTGTTTACCTAATGACCAGGAAAATGAGAGAAAATGGGTTTGCCCGTTCATTTGAGTCTGTGGCACTATTGAGACTTGGGAAGTTTGTAATTTATTCATTTTTTTTAATGAGAAGTTAAGGGTAGATGTCTTAAAAGAAAGACAGAAAATACTCCAACCTGACTTTGAGCAGTGAAATACTGAAGTTGGTTCTGGAAGTTGCAAGAGGCTGAATGCTGAGCACCAAGAAGAGGAAGCATTGTGATTCAGAATCTTTCCAGTGTAGCTAGGTCTCCATTTTGGAGAAGGCATGTTAAAGATGCAATTTTCTTTGCCTTCTTGAACAACAAGTCTTGGTACACTTGTTGTGCCTTCTTGAAAACAAAGACTAATCCTAGAAATAATTTAGATTTTGCTGGTTTTCATTTTCTTTAAGCTTCAGTATAAAAACAGAGCAAAAACTCTTGCAAGTCATCACGGGAAGACATTAAAAAATGTCTCAACAGAAAATAGAGTGTAGACGTAGATAGATGGTTAATTTGACAATGTTCCAGTAGTGCAGAGCTTCATAAAAGCAAACTTTGTATTCATTTTATATAAAATGTACCTAACTGACATATTTGGTGAGTATAAATACTTCTTCTGTTCCAAACTTGGTTTACTCGAGCATAAAATAAAGTTAAGACTATGCAGGAGCAAATATTTTCATAATCAAAAGAATAAAATGGGTTTTTCAGCTGTCAAGCTGTCAGCTGTATTGTTAAGATTTTAAAAGTTATTTTTATGGTACTTTGTAATTTCCATACAGAGATGAGAAAAAAACCCACCCACCTTTTCCAAGAAGAAAATGCACAAACTGAATCATTAACTGCAGTGCAAATAAGCTTATATCAGTGGCAAAGTTTAATAGGCCTACCTCGTGCTCAGCTTCCAAGATAAGTTCAGAGACCTGTGTTAGTATGTCCTGTTATTTTCTGACTTTCACCTGAAAAAATCTCGAGGTAACATTGGAAATTTAAAGATGCAACACAAAATACTTGCTGATTGCTGCCTAGTCATTGTTGTCTCGTGTTCTCGCATACCGTGATGCTAACACTGAGGTCTGTGAAGAGGAAAGAGTAAGCCTATTATCAGTAGATTTACTACTGGGTTTGCTGCACCAGGGTCTAGGTTTCCATCATGGGCATTTCAGAAAGCTTAGAGCAATTTGTCTAAAGAGCACACTTCAGATGTTAATTAAAAGCTGTAAGTTTACTTTAATACAGAATTACCGAGCTCTCTGTATGGCAGGTGACGCATAGCACTCTTCAGTCAGGATCAGGAGTGTTCCTCACTGTACCCTTCCTGAGGAAGTGTGTTATTGCTTTGTTTCTTGCACGTGGCTTTATTTAGTTCTCGTATAGGGAGATTACAACTTAACCTGGTATTTTTACTAAAGCAAGTTGGGTTGACTGCATTAGCTGGATACAGTAGCAACTATGGGATTTCATTTATTTACTTGTTGTGGACAGCTGAGGAAAAAATGAAGCTGAAATGGTTTAGTGTTCATTAACACAATAGATTACAGAGCCAGTTTCTCCAGCTGCTGGGAGCAAGGGAGTATCAGGGTATCCTTACTTTAGATTCTGTCCAGTAAACCTGAAGATGCTTTTTTTTCCTGTTTGTTTTGGGATTTTGCTTTGTTTTTTTGGTTTGGTTTGGGTTTTTTTCGCTCCTGACGGGGGCAGAGGTCTTTGTCTGCTGTCACAGAGTTCTTTGGCCCCTGTTAAGATTATTATTATTTTATTTTACTTTCCAAAAATCTCTTCACCTTTAATTTTAATTTCTTTCCCTTCAGAATAATTCCTGTGTCTGTTTCTCCTCCTTATTTAAACCTTCAGCAGAAAAAAAGGTGAAAATGATCTTACATGGTTACTGTACAATCTGCAGAACACCACAGAAACATGAGATTAACCATCTTCTGTACTGTGCTACAGCTTCAGAAAGCAATTATACCATCTATTTGTAGATGCAGAAAATACCAAATCGACTGTGTGCTTCCTGTTGTTCGAAGGACACCTGGGCAGTAAACGCTACACATTTTAGTAAAAGCATTTGCATTCATTTGAAAAAGTTTCCTACTTGTTCTGCTTGAAAGAACTTTTCAGACCAGGAGTGCTCTATGCTTATTGCACTCAAAAATAGACTGCGTAAAGGCTTTCGTGCCTTCAGCTGCTGCTCTCCCGTTGGGTCTGTGTTAACTGACAAATTGCAGCAGCAGGGCTGTGGGGTTCTCCGGTGCTCCAGACAAAAATTGGTTAGTTATTTTTCTCAAGCTTACAGAAAATAATATTGGTAAACACATTCTTGAATCTGACAAAGATACTCTAACTAGACATATCTTTATGACTTGTAACTAAGGACTTTGTCTAATACAGCCCTGTCAGGATCAAATGGCAGCAATTTCAGTATCGCTTTTTGAAGTGTGGAACTGAGTTATCCATCGCATTATGCTGTATTTAAAGAACAATGTTTTTCATTTTAACAGTCTCATCAAAAACGTTATTCTACTTTTGGATAGTCTTAGTGCCCTGGAACGTGTGTGGAAAAGGTTTATTTAAATAATGGGATTTTAAGGTCAGCAGGTGAGAAATGTGTTCAGAAATCAGTGCTGTTATTGACAGCACTAGTTCTGCCTTGTTGCATCTTCCCTATAGTTTTTAGGATGAGAAGAAAAAGATGACATAATAAATTGCATGATTTGAATGAATTGACGTTAGTGGATGTTTAAGATATTACCATAAACTTTTCAAATTAATCTTTTTGTCTGCAGTTGTCTTTAAAAAGAAACATTTCTGAATACTATAGAAAAGCTTTTTTGCTTTCCCACTTCTGTTACTATCTTTGGTGTGGCCAAAAATGGTCACATGAATTTTGGTTACACTTTTGTGATTCATCTGTGGGCAGAAAATAAATGTGCAACGCTGCTACTGAAAAGGAGACTGTTGTAATTCAGGGAGAAATGTATCAAAGTAGAAGTTTCTTCACGCTTTTCTAATGCTTGTTGTTTACATGATCAGATGACGGGACATCATTTTAAAGTCATGTGAATTCATTTATCCAGAGGTTTCTTAATGGATATGAATTGGTTCAGTACTTCAGAAAAATGACTGAATTTCCTTAAATTGCTGATTAAAGCTTTTACCTACTGACTTTTTGAGAGGGATTAAGAAAATGCTTTTCGATTGAAGGTATGTATGCAATAGCAAAGAAGGAAAGCAAGGTCTAGAATTTGAAAAGTTAGTGGGCTGTAAACGTTTTTGACGCCAGTTCAGTACTAAATGCAGCAAATCTGTTCTCTAACTCTACTTCCAAATAACTTAGAAATGTGATTCTTTCTCCAGCTTAGGATCTGAAACATCACGGGTACCAAGCTGTTTGAAAGACATCACACCATTAACGTGGCTGCACAGAATCTGGAGAAAATAGAGGGGTTCAAGAAGTGCTTTTTGGCAACAGGTTATTTTCAGGATTGAATATCAGGCCCTTGATGGAATCGAGTGCTGTGAGCTTTGTTGAGAGGAACTTTTAGAGAGATTTGAGACAGATAGGGAAAATAGACTTCATTTTTAGAATGCTGAGGGATCTATACTGCATCTAACATGGGAAAAGTCCAGTTTAAACCTGGTTGTTGCAGGAGAAGAGGGGTTAGGTGATCTGATCTTTCGCTTTCTATTAATAGTTACAAAACCAGAAGTTGGCATGCTGGCTAACTGTGGTAAGCAATACTATGTTGTGCACTCACGAAACCACACAACGGGTGATTTGTAAGCATATTATAACATGTCAAGACTTCAATACCTGTACCAGTTAAATTGAGGATCAGATATTTGAAGGAATAAGTCACGCTAAGTTGTAGTATGGCCTTTGTTTTACTTCAAAGCAATTGGGTTCATGTGATGCAGACTTAAAATACTTTTTTTTAATAAAAAAGTGAAGATAATATCATTTAACATTATTTTAAAAGAAATTGCAGAAATTAAAGCAACTATGGAGTAGTTGGTTATGCTTAATGACTTATTTAATTTTCAGTCTTCAATTCATCTGAATCATGAAATTTGTGTGGACTCAATATAAGTTGCTATTTTTGACAATTGTTTTTCAGTCAGTAATGGCTAACAGTAGTATAATACTTTGCTATTTTTATCTTTTCTGCAGTTAAGCATAGTAACTTTGGTCATGGCTTTTTATTAACAATAAGCATGACTTTAAAAATTACAACATTTTGACATACGAAATATATAAGCTCAGGTATGTGCCTTTGCTGTCAAAGGTGATGATAAAGGTTAAAGACTGTCCAGAGTTTTAACATTATATGTTAAATAATACATGCTAATTTTCTTTCCTTTATTATGTGAGGGAAAAGTGGTAGACTAACTTAACACCTATTTCAGGCACAATTTAATTATAAGATGTCATGCTTTCTGTTTGACTGCTAATTTCTGTTCTACTGTGGAGTTTATGTAGGAAATGAGCCGTGAGGAGTATGCATAGGTAGAAATTGCAGAAATTTGGTCAAGGCAGAAATTGTTTTTAAAATTCAGCCCATTGCTGACCTGCTACGATGTGGTGAATGTGTTCATTTAACTAGATCTAACTGTAGCTATTCTGAAAGCTAGAAACCTTCAGAAATTGACCTTTTGATAAGCAGTTCCTTTGCTGAGTGGGATTGGGATGAAATCAGGGCAACATTTATTTATTTATTTGTTTGTTTGTTTTCCTTTTCTTTTTCCTTCCCTTTCTCCTTCCTATGGTTGGTAAATGTCAAATCCAAAATTCTGTCTGCTTTATTAAAAATCTTGCAAGTATTTTTCAGTCAACAGATAGCTGCAGTTCAGTGATAGTGTAATTTAAGCCTTGCTTCATCTGCTTTCACCAAATTTTTTTATTATTCACACTTTACACAGCCTAATGGACGGTCTTTCCTTGATGTGTCCGAGGACGAAGTGATACAAACTGCCCGTAAAGAAAACATAAAGCAGCCTGTGGACACAGAAAAGAAGAATGAAAAGGTCAGTTATGAATATGAAATGACAGTGTCAGAGCTTAGTGCACTGTATTTCCATATCTAATAACACTGTTTGTGACTTGAAATCCTGTTCCTTACGTGAGTGAAGAGGCATTTCTTACTATGAAAAGGACTAATCTACTTTGTTGTTGGAAAGAACTGAATTAGTACGCTCTTAACTTCTGAGATTGCCTTATCACAGAATGTTTGTGGCAAGCAAACACTCCCACTGAACACTGATACCTGTGGAAATGTTAAGCCTACAGAAATGAAGTTTGTGTTTCATCTTTGCTGGCTTCTATGGAGGTGCAATGTAATGATAGTATTGTTAAGTGGCTTGTAAACGGTCGAACAATCAGGGGACTGCTATTCAAAGGATTAAGACCGTGTGGCTGTTTATTTCTTTTGTCAGATGTATTCATTAGTGATTAGAGTTCTTAATTTCTGATGACAAATACAGACTTTGAAGTCTGGTGTGAGCTTTTTATTATGCAAAATGCACAGCTACATTAAAAACCATCTTTTTAAAGCTTAATCTATAGCTTTATCTTTTTAGACAGAAAAAATAACACTGACATTAGTATGATTAACCATACTAATGCCATTTTTTTTTTTTACACGGTGAGAATTAATACCTTCTAGCATTATCATAAATGCTTTCATTTTTAGGCAGCATGGGTGTATTTATGATAGGCCTTTGATGATAATTTTTGGCTTGATTCTTTTGCTAATATCGTGCATCAGATTTCCTCCTGTCGTGGATTTCTGATTTGTTTTCTTCAACAAAATGCATTTGTTCTAATTGTACTGAGGAGTGCTGGAAAAAGAAATGATTATGCATAAACAGCCAGAAACCAGTAGGTGATTATTGTAATTTGTTTAGCTTGTTCAAGCTGTAATTAACTTACTTGACTATCCTATAATAACTTCTTTTTCAGTTAGTATGTTATCCTGTTAGTTGGTTACAGGCTTCAAAACGCTTTCAGCATTGAAATAGGTTTGCCTTAAAATTTCATGCTGCACTCTTCTTTCTCTTCTCCATGTGTTGCATATCAGATTGGGGTTATTTTCAAGAATGTAATAAAATCTGATTCTGAAGGAACAACTATATGTTTTCTTCTCAACTTTCACTTTATCTCAGGCAGGTTTCCAAGTAGGTAAGGTATCTAAGTGCTGAACTCAAGCTTTAGTGATCTGAATTTTAAAATGTTAAGTTGAAGCTGCAGCTCCAGGAAATCAGTGCCACTGTGCTGATATGGATGCTTACTCAACAAATTATGTTTTCGTATCGCTTGGGGGAACCCTGGTCAAAGTAGGATTGCCTCAGGAGTTGATTATTACCCTTCAGTTAAAAACAGACCCAAGAACTTTCTTTAAACTACAGGTGACTTTACAGGCATCTAATTATTTGGTTAAGCCTCTCGGGCATCTGATAGATTTGTGACATTATAAACCTGCTAAGAAGATTGTAAAGGATCCTGTGTTTGTGTCTTTCCGTAGCGTGGGATGGGTGGTGTAAGTCAATGGGCAGGATTTAAGTAGTATGTGCACGTGTCTAGATTAATATATATATATATATATATATATGATCTGTGACCTGAAGGGTACGATTTTTTTGTGTGTGTGCTTGAATATACACTTCCAGTGAAAATCACACTTCCTTTGTGTTTCTGTATTTCTTTGCTGCTTCAGGTTTGCGGATTTCATGCATGTTTTTTCAGGATAGCAGTTTAAGTTGTATCCTCTTGTGCTTCTTTGGGGAGGGAAAGCTTTGGAGGGACAGGCTTCTGCAAAATGACTGACTAGCTTCAACATCTCTTCCTGGCTTAGTCAGTTTGTTACTGAGGTAGTGACTGTTACAGCAAAGTTTGGCAGATAAATTGAGGTAACTAATGGAGTAAATTGGGTAACTAATTACAGTTCTGATTTATCAGATCTGGTTCTAGTAACTTGGTTTAGAAAAGTAAATATATTTTGAAGATTAAAATTCTTGATCTGTTTAAACTCAATGTTTGTTAGTGACAAACTTCTTTCTAAAACTGCTTAATTTTGATACTTTAGTGAGAAGTGTAAAATCTGATGTTGATACCTCATCCTTCTGTAGGAGATAGTTATTCAGGAAACTGAACTTATGACTTGGAGGAGCAGTCACCTTAAACTTCTGTCTGGGAGACTTCTGAAATTATTTTGGGTTTTCTCTCAGAGCCAGGGAAAAATTGGGTCATTACAGCTTTGCGGGTGGGAGATTCTAAGACCTTAACTTCCATTCTCAATGTATCTGAAAATGGGAGATGGAGGTACAAGCTTAGTAGTCTTTCCTCTGCTTGAGCTCCAAGGAGCAATTCATAACTGTTTTTCATGCTGGCTTTCACTTCCCTTTTTAACTCTTTCCCTAGAAGGTGCTCTGCCAAAGAATGTGGCTTGTTCAGATTCTTAGAACCACAGTGGCATGTGGGTCGCATGCCTTTGAGTTAGCGTGCCCCAAAAGTATCATGTAGCTTCAGTATAGGTACTGAAAGTGATACAGCTTGTTAGTGCAGCACCAGAGACGATAAAAAATGAACTGCTTATGTGCAGTGCTGTGCCAAAACACCTACAGCAGTTAGGGAACTGACCTGAGCAGTTAATGTGGGGTTTGTTGCCCTCAGGGGACCCACAATACACAGGCACCCAAACTGAGTTATCTCCCTTGCTTGCTTAGCAGTCTATCTTTACCCACATACCAATTATCTAACTTCTGAAAAGTCTCCAGAAGAGAAGGGCTGGGTTCAAAAGCAACCTGAGAAGAACTGGTTCTAAGAATATGAACAAACAAAATTGTTTGCTGGGGCACCTTCTTCTCTGGCAGAAGTGTGTATTCCAGAAAGACATCCAGAATTCTTAAAATAACCTTATTCATATATTCCAGAGGCAGTGAATTGGTGAATAGTTCCCTTTATGAGTGGATAAACATCTTTCTTTAAAAAATCAGGGTTTTTTTATTTGGGTTTATCTGGTTGTACTTACACCTTTCTTCACTAGATTGAAAAGCTTTTCAGTACTGTATTTTCTTTCTAAGAAGGCAGTCAAGTCAATTTGCCAGCACTTCAGCTTATCGAAAGATTAAACTCCCAAGGCCTTCTGCAGTATACTCTCTCCCAATATCTTGGGTCGGTTTTTATCTTTGTTTGCTTGGGGTTTTTTTCTCAATATTATCTTGTTAACACTTTATATTGCTATCTGTTGCACCAAAACTGCTTGCAGAAGCTGTCATCTCTGTTCCTGTCTCTGCTTATATAGCCAACAAGCCATAACTGGTGAAACCTTGGAAGAAAACCCTGTCTATCTATTGTATCAACTCTAACCGTGGTTCCTATTTTGCAGTCACTTTCCAAGCTGGAATTCTCTTACCTTTTCTAAAGAAATCACTGCCATTACTTGTTTCTCCATGTATAACCTCATACTTCTGCACAAAACAAATGTTGCAATGAGATCTGCCTGCCAAACAGTTCATTAGTCCTCTGTAACCATTCCTGTCGCCTGCCGTTTGTGTGCTGCAATAAGGCTTTCACATTACTTCAATAATCTAACTTGTGGTTAGCAGTGTGGTACTCCTTTAAAAGGACTGTCTCCAGAGAGGGTTGCTCAGGAAAATCTGTTTCAGGTTTACTCCTGTATTTCAGTGGGGGGGGGAATTCTGAATCACTACAGCAAGTCATCACTAAGTCATTATTAAGATAATGTTTTATTTTTATTCCAGTCAAAGAAGAAAAAGAAATCAAAGGGAGATGCTAAAACGGTTCAGGATCTGTCCCGCCTAGATGGAAAGGAAGCTGATGAAGGTACTGAACGCAAACATACAAAAAATACAATGAGACATATTTTGTCTTAAATGCCGTTTAAGGTTTACTTGCTTGTGCCTCATAAAGAAATGAGAAACTTATTTTCTCATAACTCCGTAGTTGCATATTATATCTGGAAATCTGATCTTTGGAATAGCAGTATTTCATAACTTCAACTGACTTTTTTTCTTAAGGCAGACATGCAAAATCTGAGAAAAGTCCTGAGTAGTGGGGCACTCATGTTAAACATGTTTTGATCTGTGAAGCAAAGTGTTACCATGTTATGTCCAAAAAAACTTAGCTTTGACCAATTTTTCACGTTTCCAAACTAATGTTGAAGCTGAATGCCATGCCTGTGATTTTTAAACTGAACCTGTACTTGGACTTCAGCTTGGTGTGAAACAGGCTAAAACTCTTTCCTTCTTGCTTTCTGACTTAAAGTAGTGATGTCTTCGTTTGGGGGAATGTTTTAGGAACCTGGGAAACGAAAATCAGTAACAGAGAGAAGCGACAGCAGCGTAAACGAGACAAAGTGCTGACTGATGGTGGCTCAGGAGAACCAAATCTCCAAGGGGTGGAAAACACCATTTCTGTATCCATTGAACAGCTGATGCCCACACCATCGCTTCCCGTTGGTCTCAGAAAAAATAAAGGTATGAAGATTGATCTGTGAACATGTTCTAGAAAGATTACTTGGCTGCTTAAATAGCGGCTCTCTTTCAGATATATGATAGACTCGTAGAATCGTTTTGGTTGGAAGAGACCTCTAAGATCATTGAGCCCAACTGTTAACCCAGTATTGCCAGGTCACCACTAAACCATGTCCCTCAGCACCGCATCATGTGTCTTTTAAATATCTCCAGGGATGGTGACTCCACCACTTCCATGGGCAGCCTGTTCCAGTGTTTGACAACCCTTTGGTGAAGAAATGTTTTCCTAATATCTGAGCTAAACCTCCCCTGGTGCAGCTTGATAGGTATATTTGGAGGTATAACTCTTGAGGAAATTATTTCAAGTTCTGTAAAGGCACTTTTTGTTGTGCACACCTCCCACGTCTTTTGAGCCACATTTTCAGGGAAGCTCAGGAGAGAACATTCTGGAGTAAGTGGCTGAAACACTGGTGACCACACTGGTGCTGCATTTTTTCCAACACAGATCTAGTAGTATGTGTACAAAAGCTGTTTATAGTGGTGGGGCACATACAGCTGAGATTCATAATGAATTATATCTGAGAATTAAACAAGGAAATGTAGGCCTCAGCTTCTGTGGCTGCTACTGTATCAGAAAAAAGTTGCCTGGGCTGGTTTACCACCTGTAGACACAGCTGCAACTGAGAAGCTAGAAGAGTCTGAAGACCAAACAGTTTAGCTTTCTAGCTTACTTTTAACCTATTGATACATTTGGTGCTTTAATGAGGTAAAACATTGTTCTAGCAAAGTGACAAAGACTGAAGCTAGCAACTGTCTGGTAGGTTGTAACAATATGCTGAAACCTGCATGCCATACCTCCTGGTTTATATTGACCATTGCTTGTGTTTTGACTGAGTGCATGATTCTTCTCCTTGAGGACTAGATCAGTTGTTTCCTGTTTTCATTTTTACTGCCCATTTACACACAACTAGCTTCAGGAAATGGTAAATCCAATTGTCTCCATACTCTGTGTCTAGCCAATAACTACTGTAACCTCTCTGTCCAGAGTCCTTTACACATTGTATGTTCTCATGTATCACCTTGTACCAGACTACTCTAAAAAGAATTCAGCTGTATGTAGTGGTAAGGTAGAGGTTAGAAATAGCTATGTTTCTGAAGCACTTAGAGCTGCTCTTTATTTGAAAGATACAGCCTCTGGCTTAGGTTTCTGTTCTCTGTGCATGGGGAAACTGGCTACCGTTCTTTGACACCTGTGGTTACTTGGTTATCTCAGTTTTGAGTTCATTCTGTCTGCAAAATAAACACAAATAATAAAAAAATAGAGCACTTTAATTTTAGTCTGTGAATGTCATCATTTACTTCTGAGGCACTGATGTGTGTTTTTTCTTAAAATATCATTAATGTATTATACTTAGATTTTTCCAGATGTTACTATTGGAAAAAAACTTACTCTGTTTCCTCTTACTGCTTAATCAGGTGATGCACTTCTGAATGCGCAAGTTAGCACCTCTAAACCTGCAAAGGGAGAGTCAGCAATTCCACAAGGTAAGAGTCTTTCATGATTAGGCATCCTGTGTAACTAGGAAAGTGTTTTACAGAAGTGAAAACACAAAATGTCGGTGCAGGATTTTGTGCAGTTGCTGATCTGAAACTTTATTCTGCAGCTGTCTTTTTTGGTTATGCAGTTGTTATACTTCCAAGTTTCAGTTACTTCTTATCAGGTTGAAAACAGCCTCTATAACTTGTAGAAAAAAGGATTCAGAATCTCGAATTTTCAGACAGGTTACTTGTTATATAAATTGTTACTTCCAGAACAGTAAAGCTTATTCTCAAGCTCCACTTAAAAATTCTTCATGCTAGCTTTTCAAACTTACTTTTTTCCTGTTAATGAGTTGATTATTTGCTCAAAGATAAACTTAATCTGAGCAAAGAGCTCAGATACCAGTCCTGATTATTGCAAAGTTTGCCCTTGTTTCACCTGATACACGTGAGTTGTTCAGTTCTTTACATACTCCTTTGAGAGGCATACTTCAAACACATCTGTTTGGAAAGTGCTTAAATATGAATGTAAGTTCATAAATAAATACACATGACATTATATGTCATATGTGTAATTGTTCAACCAGTTGGCTATTTTAGGCTGATCTAGTGAAACTTAGCAGTTTTCTAATAGGAGATATTGCTGTAGTAATACTTAAAGTGAATTAGTTTGGCATAATGAAATCAAGATGGTTGTTTCGTACCCAAAGCCAACATTAGTGGTCTTGCTTTAGTGAGAAGTAGCTAGTGTAACTAAGAAAGTCAATAAATGAGTTATTAAAAGAACCCAGATCCAAAAAGTTAATTGCTTTTTGCTGACTTTTGAGAGCTTTACTGCAAATTTCCTGGACCACAGCACAGAAGGAAGGAATTGTGTCCTTCAGAAATGCATAGTGGGAGGACAGGAGGAAATAATCAAATTTCAGTGAGGGAAATTCCAACTGTCCACTAGGAAGGACACTCTTGATAAGATCGCCCAGACATACTTTGAAGTCTCAGACTTTATGATTTCCAGAATTTGAATAGTGTGGTATAATTTTGAATTTAGCTGTGCTTTGAGCAGAAGGTGGAAATAGCAACTTCCAGAGATCCCTTCCAGTTTTAAGTTTTCTGTGTGTGGTGGTTTGACCTTGCTGGACACCAGGTGCCCACCAAGCTGCTCCGTCACTCCCCCCCTCCTCCTCTCAGCTGGACCAGGGGGAAGAAAATAATATGCAACTCATGGGTTAAGACAAAGGCAGCTTAATGACAAAGCAAGGCTGTGTGCAGAAGCAAAAGAAAACGAGGATTTATTCTCTACTGCCCACCAGCAGGTGATGTCTGGCTGATGCCATAGGGTATGGAATACCCCTTTGGGCTGTCCCACTGTGTCCCCTCCCAGGGTCTTGTCCCCCCACCCCACTGCAGGGGGAACGCTGGCAGAGCAGCCTCGGTGCAGTGCCAGCCCTGCCCAGCAGCAGCCACAACCCGGGGTGATGGGCACCTTTCCAGCTCCCAGTGCAAAGCAGGGTGCTGGGAGGGCTGCTCTGGGGAAATGAACTCCAGCTCAGGCAGAGGCAACACACAGTGATTCTGTGAAAACTTGCTTGTTATACAGAAGTGAAATGTCTGTGACAGGAGACTAGTGTGATAAACACAGTATAATTAAGCTCCCGCCTCAGGACTTCAGCTGTCTTTTTGCAAGGCTGCAAAAATTTTCTGCCAGTTATGGTTTGGTTTCTGTCTCTGCTTTTCTTTTTGTCGTTGTTGCCTTCCCTTAAACCATCCTGTACTCTTAGAGGATGGTGACTGACGTGAACAATGCTAGTGCTGTGGAGAAAGGGCAGTGTTTTTACAGCCACAGTCACCTTACAGATGTCTGTGTTTGGAAGAGAAAATACAGACATATCTTATCTCATCTCATCAATTCCTTGCCACTGAGGCTGCCTTGAATGTGACACGGCTGTGCTGCCTCAGCTTTTGAGTTCACTTGAGGAATAAAATATTTGCTCTGTAGTTTTTGTTGGCATATGATATTGACTGACTTGTGCATCAGGTCTTGGCTGACTGTTCAAGTGTTACACTTGCAATATGCAGATATGTCTTAATTGTTTGTAAAACAGTAGTTTTTCTCCTTTTTTACACTGCATATATAAAAAGAGAAAGAGGATTGGACATACAGAGCCCTTTGAGAAAGCTGTGTGATATATAGGAGGTCAGGCTGGGTGCACCAGGTGACCATTAGCCTTTATGTTTTATAGGGACATAAAACTCAAAGAGAAATTTTATAATGATCTTTATGTCTCAGTGTGCTACCGACTCTTCTCAAGGTTTACATTAAACTTGCTATGGCTAGTAATTTTTCATCAGGGTAGACTGTTGCAATCCTGTGGTCTTTCACCTTCGTGCAATGTAAATATATTGCTTATACTTTATTTTGAGGGTGTTAAGATGATTTTTCCATCTTACCCTGATGGACACCGTGATCAGTATCATAGTTATGCTCATTCTAATTCTGTCTAGTGTTTGGGAAGCGTTATCTAATCCTTGGTCATTTCTTCTACTTCCTGCTTAGAGAATTGGTGTATGCAGTATGAAACAGAAATTATTCTCAATTTAGCGTGCATGGGATTTTCCACAAATAACCACCATGCTCTGTAAGAGAAATCACCTAGCAGCACTGGAAGCACCCCCACCCCTTTTTTTTAATCTAGAGGCACTGGTTCATCAGCCTTATAACGGAGGAGATGCAGGAACGAGAGTGCAGTTTGGTGCTGGTTTTTCCTCACTCTTCAAGTTAGTAGATGGATAGTGTGTATCTTCTGAACTGGAAAATCAGCTGAGACAGAGGCTCTTCCCTATCACGCTGGTGTAGCAAAGCTGCTGTTCATTTGTGTTTTTTCATTATGAAGTGTATGTGCTTGTAGGTAATATTTTAATTCGCCATCCAGTTCTTATTTTAAATCATGCTTTCATTATGCTTGTATTTTAGTTTCTCCAGGATTGAGTGAAAGCCATACAGTAAATGGAGGAAGCTGGAATGAGAAGTCAGTAAAAATCTCCTCACAGATTGGTGTAGGGGAAGAGAAATGGACATCTGTTCCTTCAGCTGCAGCTGGGAAGAGGAAGACTGAGGCATCGGCTTGGGGCCAGGACACTGGAGATGCTAATGGAAATGGAAAGGACTGGGGTGTAACCCTCGTGGGCAGGCCCTGGAAAGAGCGTTCTTTGTTCACTCCTATTGGTAAGCTATTCCAAAGAAGACTTGCCTCACTTAAGCATTTTTGCATAACTATGTATTTCAGTAGTGAATGTCTGAAATAGCTTTATGGTTATACATGAAAAAAAATCTTGGACTGGTCTTGTGAAATATGAACTAAGCAGTTTCTGTTTACTATTAAGTTCTTAACATGTATGTCTTTGTTTACAGTTTAACTGGGGTTTTTGAGTTGTTCTGAAATAATTTTATTTCTGTGAAAGAATCAAATTGTTACATCACTGTCCTAAAATCCTGAAAGCAATTACTGAGTCATTTTGAAGTGTAACTTCTTCCCTTTTTTTTTTTTTTTAATGTGTGTCTTAAAACCCATGTTATAAGTCTACTGCATTGATCCAACGTGATCAAATCAACTGTGATTTTGGCAGATGTTTGTTTAGGCTCCAGGCATAAAGATTGTTCTGCTCTCGTGACATTTAGTGTTGCACTGGTTTTTTTCATTAGAAATTGGTTTTAGTCTACTCCACTACAATTTTTTTGTCTTTATCAGTATTACTGTCAATAATAATAATGGAGAAGAGAATTCTTCATTTTTCTCTGGCAACAATCTTCGTCTTATTAGTAGATGCTGTTATATGATCCCTGTGTTCAGTCCCAGTGATCCTGGTCTCTTCTGGAAAGCTGTTTTCCTTTGTAGTCAGCAGCATATTTGTTTTGCATATCTTGAAACATGGTTCCTGAGGCTGGACCTGCCGTAACATTGGAAGCTTTACTCTTGCCAAAGAGAGGCAAAGGGCTTTTTTCATATTCCAATTAGCTGTATTCTGCTGTATATTCTCACAAGGTAGTTCTCAGTGACTGTGACCCCCTTGTTTGTTGTTACTGTTCCTGGGAATACATCATGCTTCACCAGACTGGTTTGCCTCTGGTAAAATGCCTAGTTGTGTGGGTGAGGGGAGAGCAGTGGAAGTCTTTTATGATTACTTTAGTAATGCTTTCAACACTGTCTCTCACAGTGTCATTGTGCCCTGAGTTAGGATGGTTGGTTAGTGAGTTATAGGAGGCTGGTAACAAGGAGGTGTCACAGGGCTCAGTGCTTGGAGCTGTTCTATTTATCATCTTTAGAAATGACCTGGAGGAGGCAACAGACTCAGTTTGCCTCGGCTTCACAGATTACATCAGACTGGAGCGGGGAGGGGGGAACCAGTTGATAAAGTCCAGGTCATGGTGCCATCCAGAGGGATCTAAACCAGCTGGAGGAACGAGCCAGCTTGAACCCGAGGAAGTTCAGTGACAATAAATGTGAAGTGCTGTATCAGGGTAGAAAGCAACCCTGGCTGGGGCCTGACTTTCTGGAGAGCGTCTCTGTGGATAAGGGCTCCTCATAGACAGTGAGCTGAACATGCTGCTGGAGCCTGTGGCTGCCTCCAGTAACATCAGCAGTATTCTGGACTCTGTTAACTGGAGTTGATAGATTTGGGATAGTGATTATCTGCTTCTTGGACCACATTTAGAATATTCTGCCCAGTTGTTAGTGCCCCCCCCCGCCCCCAATAAAAAAAAGTTACTGGCAGTTTTTATTCAGAATCATATTCTAAGCAGGTATTCCTTTACAAATGGCAGTAATGGGAAGAAGAATAACAGTATGGGGCTGAAAACAGTTTTGGGGTTTTTTTTTCTCTTTGAGAAGTTTATACAAAAGGTTGTAGAGGGAAGAAGATCTTAGCCTGAAAACTGTTTCAAGCTGAATGTTCATACAGTCACATCCCTGTCAGCACTGATGTAATAAGCAAACTAATGCCCTCAGTTGTCTGAAGTGTAACATGGATAGAATGCCCACTGTTTTTCTGGCCATCATAGTTAAATATCTACCTTTTTCAACATTGCCAGCAGTGTGAAATCGTGTTGGTTTGTTTCTTTCCCCCTTCTCCCACAGCTGCTTGGAACGTAGATGCAAGGATTAATACCTCTGAACAGAATTCTACTTCTTTCTCTTCATTTGGATTAACTCCTGGAGTTTCTGGTATGTATGCCCTTCCTAAGACTTTTTTTTTTTTTTTCCCCACTCTCTTCTACTCTAAAATTTGCCAATTGTTAGTAATATCCACCCTTTTAGTGTTCTTGGAAAATAATACTGATAACTGGAAACATGTTTTATGAAAGCTTAGAAAGCTTTTTAGTTGTGCTGAAGATATATAGAAAATAACTGAAATCAAAAACTAGGTCAAGAAGAAGGTGATGTTTCTTCTTTAGCTTTCCTGTTTGTGTTGAGTCTAAATAATGGGTATAAGAGGTGGTTCTGTGCTGCTGTGTCTCAAGTTGGAGACTTGAAGATTGCTTTCTAGGAAAGTCTGTTTACCCTGATCACCTGGGAGATGTGTTATTTGATGGCTGGGTTTTTCCCTTTCAGGGAACTGAAGGTACTCCTTTCTAAATATTCTGTCAGCAGGATTTGAAGCCTTGAGTCTTGTCCTTGTGTGATGGGTGGGAAAGCTGACCTCTGAGGTTTTCTTGTTTTGAAGGGTGAAACTGCTACAGGGTGTTAACCTGGCTTTGTGACAAATCTGGTGTGTGAAACTACTGACATAAGTGCTACAGTGATTTCTTGTACAATAAAGGAATCCTATTCAGGATTTCTGCTCTTGCTTGCTGCACCTAATGAGCTTCGCACGGCTGTTTTCTTTTGGGAAGTAGCTGACCAAGTGCTTATGCACTTAGGCTATGTTCACTTGTATTGCAGCTTGCAGTCTTTTAACTGGAACTCAAGCTCAGCGTCCTACAGCTCACAAGTGCACATCTATCCAAGCCAAGATAACAAAGCTTAAAAATGCCAAGGTCTAATTTATCGGACTTTGCAAAGAACAGTTCACTTGATGAAAACTTAGAAACCTTGTCTTAAAGAAAAAGAGGAAACAAAGTCTTAATTTTACAGAGAGTTTTAAAAAACTAATGTTTCCCAGGGAGCCACTGAATTCAAGTTCAGTGTCTCTTCTGAAACTTAGGAAAGTTTAGTTAACGAAGTGGGATGACAGACAGATCTGAGATTCATCAACAGTACTGTCATTCCAACTTTAATTGCAAAGTGTGAAGGCTGAAGTATATTCATCTTTGATGATGTTAGCCAACAATGTTGTAAGGCAAAGTGACTCCATGAATAATCTGCTTCTTACTGGTGACTGGCTAGTGAAAAATGAGAACATGTCAAGGTTCCTGCCATCTGAGGTATCCTCTGCAAAGATGTTGATAAAGTTGAGACCTAGGTAGCTATGGTCCTATTTAAGCCTCAATTCAAAAGTCTCATCATAAAGTACTATATTAGTTTCTTTCAGTCTCATAATCAAGGATTTCAGGTTTTATATTTATATAAAATTGTTTCTGTTTGCTGCTGGCTTATTTTTCTTAAATAGCGATGTTAGATGTCTTAACACTTTCTATTATCGTGGCTGGTATTGGCCTCACTGTTGTTTGTCATGCTGCTTTTATGTTCCTGAAGCCTCTTCCTTGCAATGAGAATTGGATTTCTAGTGATGAGTAATATAATTACTGTATCTTCAATGTGATTAATGAGGTTTCTTTCTTGTACTGTTTTCTTTTAAGCTTCTCCCTATAAGAGTTCTTACTGATACAGGGTAATAATTTTACTACCCATACAATGTCTTTGTATTTTTCAGTTTGAGGAGACTGCTGTAAGCCTCATAGACTGCTGTTACCCACCCTTCTTATCTCTTTTTTCCATATTCTTCCCGTCACTTAATTTTGTCTCCCTTCTTCAGTAGCCTTGTTTTCTGAATATATCTCTCTTTTTTTTTCAAGAGGCTTGTGGTTTTCCTGTCCTGTGCAGTCCTTAGAATAAGACTCTTTTTTTTTCTTTTTTTTTCTTTTTTT
>JANVCC010000072.1:2733508-2859227 GCA_025345505.1 Todiramphus chloris collaris
TCCCTGCGGGTCGGGGTTTGCTGCCCTGGCTCTCCCTGCGGGTCTGGGTTTGCGATCCCCAACCAGCCGTGGTTTCCACTGGGTCCCATCCAGCTGGACCCCGAGCGCTGGCAGCGGGGAGAAGAAGATATCTCGTTCTGGTTTCATAGGAAAAGAACCAAACTGACGGCTAGGTTCGGTTTGAGCAGAGTCAAACCTTGGCAGCGCGGCTCAGAGCTTTACTCGGTACTGACAGCGCCAAGTTAGAGCCGCGGCTCTTAAACGTGATGCGGGGCTAGAAACAAACGGAGCGCAAAGCGGGGCAGTGCCCAGGCCCGACAGCGCGGGCACGGCGGCGGCGCTGGCACCCGCCGGGCACCGGGGACCCGCCGGGGACCCTTCGGGCACCGGGGCCCCGCAGCCGCCTCCCGCGGCTCCCGCAGCCCCGGTGCGCACAGGGCGAGGGACACCTAGCGGGGGCTGCGGCTGCTGCCCGCCCGGCCCCGACCCACACAGGGCTGCCCGCGGGTGAATCCAGCCACACTGAGCCCTCCCCAACAGCTCCGGCAAGCGGGAGAGGCTCTGGAAGCAGCCGCCCGGAAAGCGGGACGGTGACCTTCACTGGGACTGCACGCATCAGCACCAAAGCATCGCCCACTCACCCTCGCTGCCACCTGTCCCCCGGCTCCGTGCAAGCTGGTGCTGCCTCTCTGTTCCCTAATATCACCTGCTACAGGGAATGCTCCCTGCTGCCTGCCACAGGGCAGCATCAGGCACAACTTCATCACCTCCAGCGAGGCTGCATCCTTTTTATGGTATGTCCACCAGCAGCAATAGCTCACCCTCTAATGGAACATTTTTTGGGTTGCTATTGCAGTGCAGCAGCAGTTGCTCCATTGTCACAGCAAATGTTGTTTCATTTCTTTCTCTTCACAAGCACCTGGTTCCCATTCCCATAGTTTCTGAGTGCATCATACTCTACCTTCTCTTTTTATTCTTGCAAGGTAATCTGTCTCTCCCTAACCTGTTCCCAGAAAAAAAAACATTTTTCACTCAGGATTGACGCCTGAAGTTGTGGGCTGACAATATAGTTTTTACATTCCCCTATGAGTGGTAGATCCTGCAAACAGAGGTGATAAGCAGAATTCTAACACCCTGAAATAGTTTATAGCAAAAATAAGGGAAAACTAAGAGCAATGAAACACATCGTAATTAAATGAGAGAGGCCAACAACTAAACTGAGCGGGGCTATAATTTGTAAATAAACATTTGAACACGTTGACTGCATGGTCCTCAAATTATCACAGTGTGCTACTGCAAGGGGATTTTCATGTTAGAGAAAAGCAAAAGAAAGAAAACAATAAGTCAATAAATATTATTTTCTTAAGACTCAGATAAAGTTATCTGCTCTGGGATCATAGAATCATAGAATGTTAGGGGTTAGAAGGGACCTAGAAAGATCATCTAGTCCAGCCCCCCTGCCAGAGCAGGATCACCCAGACCAAGTCACACAGGAAGGTGTCCAGGCGGGGTTTGAACGCCTCCAGAGAAGGAGACTCCACAGCCCCCTGGGCAGCCCGTTCCAGTGTCTGTCACCCTCACTGTGAAAAAGATTTTCCTTGTGTTTGCCCTAAACCTCTTGTGCTCCAACTTAGTCCCGTTGCCTCTTGTCCTAACACTGGATGACATTGAGGAGAGCCTGGCTCCATCCTCCTGACACTCACCCTTGACATATTGATAGACATCAATGAGGTGCCCCCTCAGTCTCCTCTTCTCCAGGCTGAAGAGCCCCAGCTCTCTCAGCCTCTCCTCAGAAGGGAGATCCTCCACCCCCTTAATAATCTTGGTGGCCCTGCGCTGGACTCTCTCCAGTAGCTCTCTGTCCTCCTTGAACTGGGGTGCCCAGCACTGGACACAGTTATTAGTGTATTTCTCGTTTCATAGTGTTTGCCATTAAACTGAATGGGGTTTATTACTGCTCTCCCTTTTGACATAACCTTCACATCTTTAAACTGAATCCCCCTGCAGCTGGCAGACCGAGTTTGCCTCTTCTCCTGGAATTTGGCATAACTTGAGGGTGAGAAACATTTGTGGTGTTACTACAAACATGAAATGAAAGATGATCTTTTACAAGGTGTTCTGTTTTAAAATCGGCCTTCTGTAACTTTCTGCTAAACAGTCAGTCTAAGGCTTAGCTCTTCAGGTATTTTTAGATCTTTATATAATGGCCCCTTTAAATCTGTTGTTCCTGTGTGGCAACATAAATATTTGCCATCATAAATGAATGATAGCAAAATGGAGTAGGCATTTAGAGCCTTAGGAAGAAATAAGCTTATTAAAAATTGTCAGTGTTAATAGCTTACTTTTTTGCTCAGTAAGTTTTACACTTCGAAATACATCCTTTAAGTCTGAGCAGTGTTACAGTTCATCTTAATTTTTTCACAGACTAGCAAGAAGGTTTAAGATGGAGAGCAATTCTCAAATTTGTCCCTCTTCACAAGTCTTGAAAAAGTATTTCAAAGCAATTAGATCTAGCTAGCTGCTAGTGGCTAGTTTGTAATCCAATTGCTCTGTAAAGTAAGTCTTACTGATTACTTACAGAAGTCTTCCACCTATCATTAAAATATTTACTTTTTGTTCAGAAATCCGGGAAATGAGTATTTCTATCTTGATACCAAGGGATGGCTTTATGCATAGATATTCCCCCCCCCCTCGTTTTCAAACTGTCAAAGAGCACCTGTAAAGTAAGGAGAAATTCCTGAAAATCTTTTCAATCTTTGTAGATGGACTTTCTTCAGCTGATCCCAGCTCTGATTGGAATGCACCAGCAGAGGAGTGGGGAAACTGGGTAGATGAAGAAAAAGTTGCTGCTTCTGCTCCTCAACCTGAAGAGATACCTGATGTTCAGAAGGTAAAAGGTGATATTTTCTCCTTAGCTCCAAGACTTTGCCCTTACCACTGCCATTTCTTAAAGTAACCTAAGGGTGATTAGATAAAGGTAATCTCTCATCTCTTTTACACTGATAAAACTAACACAACTGTGTTTAATATGTACACAGATGGACAATGCTGAATGATGTTATTGAGAAAAGAGAAGCCACTTAGCTCCATGTCCTATCTTACTGTCTCACCATAATATAAGGATTACCTTATCATTGTAGACTGAGAGGATTTAGATCTGTTTTCATAAATTCTACTTAACAGTATTTAATTCTCTGTATGAAAATCAGCATTTCCATCCCACTAGTACATGGTGCTTGGCAGCCTTTTTCATTCCCAGCTCCTGTACCTGCATTACTGTAAAGAATGTGGTCTTCCTAAAATGAACTCAACAGATAAGACTGCGTTCATTTACACTTCTATATGCAATTAAATTCCTTATAGCTATTAATTTGTGTTTAGTCTATAGAAGGCATGTTTCATTGGCATTTTAAATGCTCAATACCTTATATTTCTGTATGAAGGCTTCAGATAATGAAAGAGAAAAAGCAGAGTCAATTCTTCAGAGTTCTACAAGTGGCAAATCCAAGAAGAAGAAGAAGAAAAAGAAGAAGCAAGGTGAAGAAGCTAACTCTCCTGCACAGGTAAATGGAACAAAATGTGAATAGTCTGAAAAGCAATTGTGAGGAATTCACAAAATTACCTTATTTTTGTGTGTCTTAAGCAAAAAGTATTTACAGGAAATTCTTTCCCTTATGGTATTGGATTGTCTACTATTGTATCTCGAAGAGCTGAAGTAATTCTTTTCTCACTAGTGTTTCCTTTAATTTGAATTCTTTCATGTTTGATTTGTGAATACAATGCAGTTTTGCTGGATTTATGGAAAGCATGAGATAAGTGTAAAGTGTTTATCCTGAATTACTCATTTTCTGTCAAGTCAGGATTCTGCACTGTAGGGATGCTTCCAGGAGGAACTTTCCTTTGCATGAGAAGCCTTCTCCTGTCCTTTGAAAGACAGCTGCCTTGGTGGACATAGGAGAATGAGAGAAATGGAAGTTTTCTTAGGCTGTCTTAAAATACAATTATATGAGAACATAGTGGATTTCTGAAGTACTGTTGTAGCTTGATTTACATGAAATGGTATCAACTCCTGGAACTCAGTAGGTGGAGCTACTCTGAGTCAGATTTGAACGAGATAGTATTTGCAAACTGAGGGCGGTTGGAGTTTTGGGTGTTACTTAAATAGCTTTTGAAGAGAATTCCATTGAAACAGAGTTGTTGTAAAAAGCAGATTGCCCTTCATTTGGCAATTGAATCATGTTTGAATAGATGAAAGCAAGTAATTTCCTAATAGGAAAAAGCTTTTCATAGCTCATGCTCAGAATACATGCTGCTTCTGCTGGTAGTGACAGCCACTCACAATTTGCATTCTTCACAGAATGTTAAATGCTCAGTTGAATATGCTTTCGGGGATTGGAGGGAGGGGGAAGGCATTACTTCAGTCCTTCTTGCTGTGGATTTGCTCTTTATGATTATCACGTTTTCAGCCTGAGATTTTATTAAAACAATTCTAGGTGGATGCTTGTGTCAATTTGCATTGTTTCTTTTGAGGCAAATTCAAAGTGAGGGTATTAGGACTGCAGCTTTTTGATAATAGGAACCCAGCATGTTCTGGTACCTGCAATGACTAAAGTGCAAGTCAGGATTAATAGGTTGAGGTTAACAGGGGTTTGCAAATGTCTTGAATGGTTCTTAAGGTCGGTGAGTGAATTCTGAAATAATTTTATTCCATTGCCTGTGAGCTGCCTTGTAAGTTGCATATGACAAACAGAATCCTACTGTCCACGTTAACATAATCAGATTCATTTATTCTACCAGTTGGTCTCCAGCCATTCTGGTGTTGGTAGTCTTTCAGTCCATCAGTCTGAGATTCTCAAAGTCGAGAATTTTTCTGTGTTAATTTTTTTATGGAAACTTGGAAAGTCTTGCTTGATAGAAGATAGAACTGCTAACACATCACAGATAAGTTACTTTGTTACAGCATTTTAGTAATTGAACTTGCCAGTCCTACTTCAAACTCACTTGAAATGTTTTTATTTGTCCTCTGAAAATTGAGCACATTCTTTTAAATGGCATCATCTTTCTCACTGACTACTTAACCACTCAAATATGAGAGTAAACACTTAGCTGCCCCTGCCTTGATATCTTCAGAGCTAGGTGTAAGACAATATTCTTTCCTGTCAAGAATCAATAGACTTAGACTGTGGTGATGTTTTCATAAGTTTCTAGGGGAAATAAATGAAGGAACGCTGTTTCAAGAGGTACTTCCAGCTTAAAACTGGAGATCTGTGTTCTACTTACTGTTCACCACCACAGAATTCTCCTGGTGCTGTAAACAAATATAACTAATTCATCATATAAAATGGAAAACATTTCAGCATTTAGAGTACTTGAAGAGTATATTTTCAGTTTCTGTACCAATAAGTTTGTTTTACAGGCATCACAGAAGACTAAATTGCGTCACAAAAATATTACCAAAGCTTAACGTGCGATTGTACAGGTGAATGTGAGAGCTTGCATTGCTCTAAACCCTGACAGCATTTAAAAAGTTTTACTTACAACAAAGCACAGAGCTGGGAGCAGTTGGGTCTCATCATGATACTTTTGGCTACACTTTAATTTCACCTCCTTACAATTTCACGGGAGTATGAAGTGCAGTTCATCCAGAGATTGGGATTTTTGGTAGGCAATTGCAGGAAGACCACTGCTTTCTGGGCTTTATTGGGTTCTATCAGTAGCTTTGTATTATCTTGGCCTATAAATTTTGAGCGTTAGCACAGGGTAATATTAGCCCACTAATTTATTTTTTTTTTTAAGACAGATTTTTCTTAGTTATAGAAGCTGATTATGGCAACAGAACTGATGTGCAGGGAAGAAGAGTCGGAACTTTACTGCAAACACAGGCTCTTTGTTTTTTTCCCTCCCACTCCCCCCCCTTTTGTAGGACACTGAAGAACTGGATAGAGAAGCTGGAGAGGAATTTCAGGAGGATACCTCCAAAGTTCAACCACAGCAGGAAATAGCTTTTTCTCTGAAGACCATAAGTACTAGTGAACCAGCTAAGGTAGGGGTCCAAAAGTGGGTTTCTGTTACAGTTTCTGATTGGGAAGTGCTCAGAGTCCATAGACACGATGATCTGTGTAGACAAGGTTACAGTGTGGGAATACTGCTCAGGCTGCGTGTTTGCAAGTGTGATTGACAGATAGGTAGAACTTTAGAGATAGGACAGTTACCAGTTTTGAGAAGGATGTCTACTCTGAAAAGCAGTATATTCTGAATTAATAGATACTTTCATGGCTGTCAAGTTATTTTCTTGTTTGAATATAGCTTAAAAACTTTGAAGTCTGGAAACCTAAGAACTAATGGGTTTGAGCGCAAGTCTGGTATTATATTTTGCTGCTTCATTGCAACAGAATGAAGTGTTACTAATTACTATACTCTGAATTAAACACAACCTAAATTGGGGTTTTTTTATTGTTGTGCTGAGCTTACTGTTGATGACTGAATAAGAAGAGTAATTATTTGAATCAACCTGCAAACTTTTTGCTTCAGCTCACAGCTGAAACACATTCTAGAGGGTGCAAGTTCTCTCTAATCTTTCTCCAGCTAGCAGCTTGCTTAGATACAGTTCTAGAAGCATCATGTTGTAGGAAGAAGTAAAGTATTTGATATTTCTAGTGGTATTGGCTTTGTGCTCCATAAAGAGTGAACAATACCAGTGAGACAGCAGTTTGGTATCACAGAATATGTCAGAATATTGAGCTTTTCTTTTAAAAATGGATAAGCATTTGTTTTATGGTATAATAAGGTGTATATAACACACACACACATATATATATAAAAAATATGGTATAATAGTAATAACAAGGTCTTAAGATTAAAATGACAGTATTAGAATGCTGACCCCTTGTGAAGGATTCCAAACAAAAAGTGCAGACAGTGTTTACTGAGAATATGTGCCTTGAAAAGCACCTTCAGACATCCTCTTAGCTTGTTCTAAATATCCTATACTGAAGTAGAGCTTTTGCTGGAATTATTTAATTTAAGTCCAGTTCAACCTTTATTCAAGGTTAGCAACAGCTACCTGTTCAGTCTGACTAGTGCCAAGTTGGGGTTTGTGGGGGTTTTTTAAAGCTGTATCTGAAAAAAAGACATCTGCCTGTGTGTGTAAGTGGCTTTATTCCTGGCAAGGTGTGTTTTTAAAAGGAAACCTTGAAAGCAAGTGCACAGTTTTGAGTTGGAGGCCGTAGCTGAAAATGTATAGACAGAAAACACGTATGTGGATTGTGACATCAAGGTGGGGGGGTTGACATCTAGAAAGAGGTATACTGGTGCATGCCAAAAGGCTAACTTCTGCTGTTCAGCAGTCAGAATTGATCTGAGAATTGATCTCAGCTGCATGTAATGATTCTTTTGATCTGCAGTTAGATTTTTTTTTTGTTTTCCCACAACGTGTCAGCACTGCCAAAAATACTCACCTACTTTCAACAGGCTTTGTTCAGTTGTTTAGTGTTTAAAAGCAGTGGTTATGACAAGGCATAGTCTGTATCAGATTTGGTGTGGGGACAAAGGATAAGCAAAGCTATCACTAACAACATCCTCTGGAAGTTAGACTTGATAAAGGGCGGTTAGTGAATTGTATCTGAGAATGCAGGTGGCCTCTCAGTCTTTCTTAGGTCTCCTTGCCATCAGATTTGGCTTCATTGTCATTTCACACATGCAGAGATGCATTCTGATGCTGTTTGACTTGGCTGTTCCAAGAGTTGTGGAAACAGTCTGTGACTGATGTGTGAAATGGATGACTCAAGCTTACGCAATAAGTAATTTAGGCTGGAGCAAATGCTCCAGAACATGAGAACCAAACAGGAGGAAAAATCAAGTGTGTAGAAATAAATGGTTATCTAGAATATGCACATAAAGACCAGAAAGAGCAGGATCTTGAACACTTCTGGTTTTTCTCTGGTTCTGATATCTTTCTCATATTATACGTGGGGCTGCGTGGAAACCTTTAGACACTTTATCATCAGGCACAGGTTTTAAATTGAGATATCTGTGGAAGTCCTTCATTTGTAACAGTTTCACAAGTCACTACTTCATTAATAAACTGTAGAATTATGCATATAACTATTATCAAATAGGAAAACTGAAACGATGAATAAAGCCTTTCTGAACTGATTTGTTCAGGCAGAATATCCTGGTGAAGGGTCATAGCCAGTTCTTAATGTTTGCTCTCACTATCTACTTCCCATTATCCAAAATTAAGACAGAAGGATGGTATTTTGAAAACAGTCCAGGTAATGCTCTAAGTACCTGAATGGTTACATTCCCAGTAATGCTGTCAAGCTGCAACTTGCTTGTTAGTCACTCTGAGGCAGCTACAGACCATTGAAACCATAATGGAGTTGATTTACCTGCAGGTGGAGAGTGACTGTCCTAACAACTATGATACTGGTGACCTAAATCAATTACCTCCAACAACTAGGAGCTTTAAGCCCTCCTTCTCTTCTGGGTGCCGCATCCATCTGGTTAGAGTTCATGTAGCTGATGATCGTTAACCATTAGACATTGTTACAGTTGGCTAAGCTTGGAAATCCTGGAGGATTTCCTGTAGGCATATCTCCTACTTGGCAGTGGCTGCTGACATACTGACTCTTGTAGCAAATATTTGTTAGTCTAATGTAAGCATACAGAGTGGTTTGAGTAGCTGATAGGACTGACTGCAAATGTTTTCTAAATATTAGAGCAGTCTGATTTATTTTGGGGTTGTGTATTTGGACCTCTACAGCTTGCCTGTTTGCCTTGCAACCAAGTGCGTACGTGGCATCGTCTTGCATCTCTTCTGAGTTTGTGTTGTAGAATCTTTTTAGGATCTCCGTGACTTTTAGACTGTTCTCCCTTTCTTCACATGTCATGTACCTTACAAAGAATTCTCTTGTGTGGTTTCTCTCTGCTTGTATGCAACCGAAAGCTTTGGCACTAGATGGCAGTCATAGTCTGGCAGCCTTCATTTAAAATTTTGAACGATTTTAGTATCGGCTTAATTTTTCAATGCCATCTTTCCAGCAGCTAAGTATACTGCCAATGTAGCACCACTGCTGCTGTATGACTTAAACTTTTTGAAACTTTTTCTGTTTTTCAAGCAGCCTGAGGAGGCTCCTTCGCTTGCTGTTTCTACTGAGCCATCTGTAATCGTATCAGAGAGCGATTCGGACAAGATCGCTTCCCAAGTGCCACAGATGCTGCAAGAGACAGATGTTTCTAGTCCCAATACTAAGCAAAACAGTGTGCCTCCTCTGCAGAGTAAGTACCTCTCAGTACCATTCAGTTGTAGTCATTTGAATTTTATTCAGGGTGTACTTTTTTCCCATAGAGTGTGTATAGTCAGAATGCTTTGCCTTGAGTTCGAGTGCCCTATTGGGCACTGACATATTTCATTTCATTATCTTGCCATATTTTAGCGTTCACCGAAGTACTTTGACAAATGTACTTTTACTGTGAGGAAATACTGACTCCGTGAGCTTGAATGACTGAAAATAACTGTTGGCCTTGCCCAGTCCCTAACAGACATTTGGACATACTCTTCCCCATCAGGACTGGAGCTCCATGCTGTGCCTGAGCAGCTCTGACAACACTGTTTCAAAGGCGTGCTTGCGAGCCTTCCATGGAACAGATGGATGCTAACAGAAGAGTTGACAGGATGTTTAACTACCAGACTTTAGGAAAAAAAATTACAAGCAATTCAATTTTCAACCTACAGGGTTGTTTTTTTTTTCACTTCTCAACTTAGTTCATTAACATCTTTTTTCCATATGCTTCTGTGAAATGTAGTAATCAGGGAGGAAAACAGACGCTAATACGGGAGTAGAAGGGCCTTGGGTGATGCATTTTTATTGTAGCCTAACAGGATGTACTTCAGGCTGAACTAGGAGAGGTACATGGCCTTTTAAAAACTTGCTGTGCTTGGAGATGTCAAATATATCCTTTCTGTACTGAAGCACTCAGTAAGACAGGAAAAGCAGAAGGGAAGTTGGGATGTG
Organism: Todiramphus chloris collaris; assembly: GCA_025345505.1. Lineage (NCBI taxonomy): Eukaryota > Metazoa > Chordata > Aves > Coraciiformes > Alcedinidae > Todiramphus > Todiramphus chloris. The sequence goes on from JANVCC010000072.1 coordinate 2,743,525, forward strand.
AAAGGCAGTGCTTGAAAAAAACCCAAACAACAAAAGAACCCAAACTTGTTTGAATTATTCTTTTTAACAAGATTAATACTGACATTTTGTAAGAAGTTCCTGGCTAAGTGCTGAAATACTAAATCAGTTTTTAATGACTCTAGGAGAAACTAGATGATTTCACAGTATTAGTCAGATTCAGCTGCACTAATTGGCTTCTTGGTTTTGATTACATTAAACGACTTATTCAAGTCAGTGTGCCAACTTACAACTTTTTGTTCTGGTTCTAAAACATGAAGGCTTTTGTGACTGATGCCTCGGCAATGGAAAGAACATCTCTTATGTTCAGCTTAAAAACTTCACTTGATTTACCACTTTTTGGCAGCCAACACATTTTAAGGCAGCCTGTTTTAATACAGTAACACAGTGCTGCTTTTTTTGGTTATGGATTCCATGTAGCCACATCTTTACATGGTTCATTATTCTTAAAAAATATTCTTCAGATGTGACACTCAGTGGCTAAAAATGATGTAACCTGGTAGAAGTGAATATTTAATGTTGATGGCATATGTCTACCTTATTTTCAATTAGCAAAAATAACCGACTGTAAATACATTTATGAAATGAATGGCCTTTGATCTGTATCGCTCTGTGGATTTGTGGTGTAAGAAGTAGGCTGAAATGATCAAACATTGGTTTAGATGCACTTCAAATTTGACTGCTTGGGAGAAGCAGGTAAATGGAACTCCTTCAAAAATCATGCTGGCTGATGGTTCTGAATGAAGCCACAATAATCTGGGCTGTGCCATCCAAGACTTTGAAAGTCAGTTCTGTGTAAACTTGCTCAATCCTAACGCTGTAGTTATGTTGTGTTTTTTAGCAAAGTCTGAAGAAAGCTGGGAATCCCCCAAACAAGTTAAAAAGAAGAAAAAAGCGCGAAGGGAAACGTGAAGTTCCTGAGATGGACACGTGTTGCTGAGTATTGTCATGAAGATTACGCTGTTTATGCAATAATTTGTGAACATGTACAGAATTTTATATAAATTTCAAACAGTTTTTAAAAACAGAACTGCTGTGAACATAAACATCTTTAAAAAGGAATCGGAGGAAAGTAACTTTATGATATAGCAAACAGAACATGCTACATTTGAAAGACGTTCTGAAGAGTCTGTTTTTCCAGCTTCTGGAGAGAGACCTTAATTTAAAAAAAAACCTGGTTTTACAACACAGTGCCCTGTTTACAACAGATTATACTCTCATCTGCAGCTGCGGAGAAAAGATTAATTGCAAGGAAGGGTTCTCTGTAAAAAGAATTGTACAATAGCGGGTGTTTCTTGCCTCTCTTACGAGCGGTGCGTTAGAAGCACAGAATGTCAACCATTTGAATTTGGTTCATGCCTAAGTCAAAGTGCTTTGATTAAATACATAATCTGCCATATCTTTACAGCAAGCTGGTTAGCGAATCTGCTAGCTCTTACAGGAAACACAAGTGCAAATCATTAACCATTTGTACAGTCAGACCTTCACGGTTTATTATATGAAGTTAACACAATAAAACTGCTTTGGGTTAAAAGTTTGAGAATGTGATTTGAAACTTGAGTATGGTTCATGAAGTTATTTTTTATAATGTCTATTACCTTACTTGAATTATTGAAGATAACAGTATATTTTTAAGAATGCAGTAATGTGCATAAAATTGGTTTTCTCCTTCATTCCCTACAGTTCTTTGTTGATTCAGACTCCCATCTAGAACTGTATTCTTTCAACTTCTAAACTCATGGAATGAATTGAACTTCTTAACTCACCATACCTAATTCTGTTCTGACATACCCAATTCTGTTCTGTTCTCTATTACTAAAACTCTGAAGAAAGCAAAGTGAATTTATTTTATTTTTGTTTTTCACTCACAAATTATTTGGGATATCTGGAGTGGCTTCAGACAGCTTTAATTGACACTGTCAAGACCAGTGATCAGGAACACATTTTTTTACTGCCTTAACCTGTAGTATGTAGAATGTGTCTAGACTTCTGGACAGGAGTTAGTGTTTTTATATTAAAAAAAAAAAAAACATTTAAAATTCATGCAAGTATAGCAGTTGTAAAATAAAGACCATTTCCTGCTTGAAACTGTTAATGAAAATGGTGTTTAAGATGTGTTGTCATTTTCAGGCACTGTGTAATTCCATGGTATCAAACTGGCAGATGTTTTGTGTCTGTAAGGTGCGTGCTCAGCCATGTACACTGTAAATAGCCTTTACAAAGAGTCTGTTGGTAAAGATGGTCAGTAACATCACCTGGTAAATGCAGTTCGAAGAGCCAAGATGATGATGATGATGATTATTATTATTATTTTTAAATGACTGACCTCTGGTTGTGTGGCACAGACAGAATTGTTAACAGCTGTAACGCCTGGGACTGATCCACAATGGTGTGCAGTCTTACTGTGCTCGACCGCAGCTGAGCACCATGGCAAGGTGGGAAGAGTCAGTGCAGCAGGCTGGCTTGAATCCTGCTGAAAATGCACCCTGCTGATGGAGAGCTTTCCTGAGAAATGGATACTAACTGGCACGGGCATTAACCCCTGTTTATCAGGAACGTGCGACGCTCTAAACCGAGTTGGTACAGTAAATGGAGCGTATTGGCAGTATTGCTTTATTGGCTGGGAGGGAGTAATGCCTGAAACTGATACCTGTCAAGATTCATATGAAATAAACTTAGAACTACAGGCAGCTTTTCACGGCGTCTCTTAAGGCAAACACAAAAATAGGATATTGCAACATCATGCAGAGTCCTTTGCATGAAAGTAACATTATACTTTTACTTCATAGTAAAGGTGAAAAAGAATTTGAATCCAGGTTTGTAACCTGTGTCCAAAATGTCTGTATCCAATCTGTATGTTGCGCTACGAGCCTCTTGTAGAAAACAGGAAGGTTTTATGTAATGAGAGACCACCCCCAAGGGCTTTCACTGCATAAATTCTTTGTTTTCCTCCTGAAGATAAAATTGGTGCTATTTCTGGGATAGGAAGCTCTAGCTCTTAAATAGCTTGTCGTTCTGGAGGGGGAAAGCAAACACGCAGACTAGCTAACAACATAGGAACCCTGCTGCTTAACTGCTGCTGCGAAGCAGGATCATATGAATGCGGAGCCTTCCTCTCAGAATGCGGTTACCTATTTAGCTGCACCTCTTACTGTTCTCTTAATGTGCAGTTTAAACATCTCAAAGTGAAACTTGCTTTACTTGACGTTCATTAAAGAGGTAGTAACTGTATAGCATCTTGTCTGCAAATAGAAACTTGGTTACCTGTGTACTGTCACGTTTCTATGACTCAAGCAGCGGTTACGCTCAATGACACACTGAACCCAGACTTTGGTACTTGGATAGAAAGAGAAAACACCATTTAAAGAAACTTAATCATTTTTTTCTTTTTTTTTTTCTTTTTCCTTTTTTTTTTGTTTGTTTTGTTGAATGCATGTAATGGTTTCATAAATCCAGTATGCTGAGTTTTTCTAAATACTCTGGAATTCTTTGTATGCGTAATTTAAACTTGTTGTGATGATGTGTAATGGGATAGTCATGGCATATTTTTATTTCTTGTGTGGGGAGGGAAAGGTGTACAGAATTCATGTGTGCTTGTTACTAAGGTAACGACTGTGCATTGGTTTGGAGGGGGATGAAAACTGTATTTCTGATGCCCTTTTAGAAGTCTAAAGAAAAAAGTGCGAGAGAAAAGCACTAGTTTAATATTTACTAAGAAAGAATGTACATATTAAAACCATTGCAAACTTTATAGAAATACTTCTAGTACTGTTGTGTCGTAACTGAATTGTATCTCATTTAGAAACTGCCTTACTGAGAACTCCTAGCCATGGGATTGTCCTGTGAATCAGGCTTTTGGGAAGTGCAGACATCAGAAGACATGGTTTAAGCAGCTTTCCAGCTGTTATTAATCGTACTTGTTCTGCCGTTATTGAAAGGTGACTGAGGTCGGTCCCCAGTCAAGATACCTGGTGTTGAAGAAATGCAATTCTCTTGCAGCTGCTTGTGCCTGTGCATCTCATGCTAGTGACTGCTGAGTACCAGGGGAGGACAGTTGTGGTTTTCCAGGCCAGTACTGAAATGTTTTGTCATTGCCCTGCTGTAAATGGAGGGGGAGGGGGGGGGGGGCCTAAAAAACCCATGGAATTACTTCTTAAAAGATACTTGTAAAATTTTACTGATAAAATCCCATTGCTTCATTTTAAAATGCTCCCCAAGAGCATCTGCTGAGGGGATCCGGGTGGAGGGAAGGACCGGGAAGGGCTGTGGCGCCAGCAGTTCTTAACCTGAAGGTAGTTGAGTATCCCCACGGATCTTACTCCCCACGGGGCTAACAGGACTGCTCTCCCTTGGGATGGGTGGTGGGAGCAAGGTGGGAGAACCTGAATTCTGTCAGCTGAGGGCAGGGGGTGGGAAATTAATTTTTCCCCTGCTCTGTAGCATGTTGCTCTTAGTGGTTCACAGACTGTTCCTGTTGAAACCTGGTTAAACTGCTAAACTTGTCTGGGCCCCTTCAGTTTATGAAACCATTGAGCTGCTGTTCTTTTAAATAGCGGGTTAGTAGCACTAAGTTGGAGGTTTCTGGTTCACTGAAAATAAGGGGTTTTTACTGAAACTATGATGTCTCTAATTTTGGTGTATTCTGGAAAGGAAAGTTGTATTTAAAACTCTTAACTTAAAACTACTGGTTTCAGGATTTCTTACAATACTCAAAAAAAAAAAAAAATCCCCACACACAAACCCAAACCATTCTTGGAAGATCTGCAGTTCAAAGCAAGTATATTTTCTAATTGTAGCATCAAGTCACCTCTTAACTTGGCTCAGTATCTGTAATTCAGTCCATGGCAGAGGGTAAGTCACGGACCACTCAGAACTGGATCACCACAATGAACTCCTAAAACGGACAAGTTCAAGGCATTTCCCTGTTTCCTCAGGGGTGGCATCTTCTACACACACAGTGTTTCCACTGAGCTGCTCCAGAGGCTCTGGCTGGGAGTTCAGTGATTCCTCATGTGCAGTTTCTGATGAGGTGTTCTGAGTGAGGCTGCCACAGCTTGTTCTTCGTGACTCCTGTCGTCTCTTGGACCACCCTTACCCATGTAGCTAATGAGAAATGTCATACCTCGAGCTGTGTCTGACAGTGAAGCCCTGGGTGGGAGATGACTCCTCTCTGAAGTGACACTCTTAACTTGGGCTCGCTCACTCTTGGGCAGCCAGGCTTTAGTGTGTCTTCTGAAGTCCCACTGGACAAGAGACGAGTGTTTCTGAGCCTTAGCCAGTTAGCTGGAAGAAGAGGAGCCCTATCAACTGATGGTCCCTCTGGTGTTGAGGGCCTGGTTGTGTACCCAAGGAGGTGCACCAGCTTTGCCCCTGTTCTCCAGTCTCTGAGGCATTATAGAAGAGTTTTCACCATTCTGCATGTGCTGCCATTGTACGTGAGAAATACCTGCAGTCGTGTCTGAAATCGCTACAGAATTGGCTTTCTCGAGCAGTTGTCATTGTTGGAAGTTCAGATGTGTCCCTGTGTGAGCAGAGCACAGTTGTATGTGAAATCAGTTCGGCCTCTTCTGGTGCACGGTCTCCGGGTACTAGAAAAGAGGCAACATCTTTCTGAAGGGGGCAGAGATGATGCTGAAGCTGTCGTTACAATTTATGAGAAGCTGATTGGTTTATAAAGCTTTGAAAAAAAATCTTACAGTAGAGATTCAAAATATTGTCTTCCTTTTCTGGATTTCTCTCCTGCTGTTTGCAGGGGCAGAGTTTCAAAGAGCTGTCTGGTCCAAATTAATGTAATGGTTTAATTTAAAAAAAAAAAAAAAAAAAAAAAACCCAAAGGAAAACCAGTTTTTCATAAGCAAGAGTAATGTCACTCAGATTTGACCTAGGGGTTGAGCACTTTTGTACAGTAGCAGCAGCAGTAAAATGTGTGTAAGTGCTTTTCTGGAGTGGGCTCAGGATGCTCACCACTTGGTACAACTGAGCTGAAAACCAATCCTGTGCTATTTTATATTCCCCTGCTATGGAGATGGTGTTCAAAGTCACCCAAGACACGCAGCCTGCTGGTAACTGTGAAGTTTCTTTAAGTGTTTTAAGAGTGTGTCTCTTACTGCGAGTCCTTGGCTGCTCTGTGCACCTACTAATTGAGTGATTTGGTTTGCATTAATTAAAAGACTTCAGCTTTTACTGCCTGGAATACAAATAATACTTTGTAGATTGCAACAGAGGTAGATAACGGAAGGGTTCCAAAGCCGGGCATGTTGGTGAGCGAGAGGGGCAGATACAGACCCAAGGATGGCCGTGCCCTTTGTGCTTCTGCCGTCACATCATGCGAGTCCTAGGCTATGGGAAACTTGGCCAGAAGTCGTATGTGTCATAGCAGAAAAGAGCTTTTTGTCTCTCTACTTCCAGGCAGAACATCTGTCAGGCAGCACAAGGTCAGTGTGTGGAAGCAGGCTCACGAGTGCTTCACTTGGCATTAATAATTCCATCGCTAAATATCTTCACTTTGTGCCGGTACGCCGCTGGCACCCGTTGCTCTGCGCTGTCGGAGCATCCTGCTGGAATGCAGTTTCTTACAGAAAGACAATCTAACGCTGACATCTCACCACATGTTGTCTTTCAGAAAGTGTTTTACTTCTTTGTGTTGCTGCTGTGTGGAGGACATGATACGGTTTGAGGCTTTAAACTCTTCAGAATTAATTGTTGCAAATATTTCTCGAGCAGTCCACCTCGACGAAGGTATTTTGACAGGGTGACTGGGGGATGAATTCCTAACTCCAAGTTGTGTTCTTTGTTTGGCAAACCCAGGGCTTGGCCCTGCTCCAGATTATGTGAGCTGTCAGCAGGGTGTTCTGCTAGGGCTTTAAGGATGCTTCCATCAGTGTGGAAAGAGCTCTCAGCAAGGGGTGCTGACTAGCTTGCAAACATTGAGGTGTCCTGTGTGACAGTTAAGTGGCTTAAGAGCTCATGTACACTAAGCATCAAAGGGGAAGGATGTGCAGTTTCAAAGGTTTGCATTTTCAAAGTTTGGTTTTGAGGAATATCATGTTGGTGATCACGGGTTTTTATGTTAGGGATGAAAAGAAAGCTGGTGAGCAGCTGAGCAGGCAGTGTTACACCCTTGAGCAGCAGAGCTGCAGGTTGTGTAGCAGTGGTTTTGTAGCGTCACACGCCTGTTGACTCACCCCAACACCTCTGACTTCATGTCAGAGGTTCAGAATCAGTATAAGCATTGCACAAACGTTCATTAGTTCACAAATTAGGTGTGCACCAGTGTACATTGATAATAAAACTCAGGCTGAATTTAGCACTTAACACAAACTGACTTTGGATTTCGTTGCCGCTCCAGCATAAACCACACCGGAGTGACATGCTGAGCTGGTACCAAACAGGAGGTGCTGGTCAAGTATGTACTGTTCCAGCCTGCAGAGATGGGCTGTCTGCAGGCCATGCCTAAGGCACTTGGATTGCAAAAGTTTGTACGCAAGTGTTTGAAGCCAAATGGGTTGCAACAGAGCGAGGAGTTAGGATTGGATGTTACTGCAGGTAAACTTCTCTGTGCGTTTGCCAGTCCATTACTGAACAGTGACACGAGTGGGGACATCTCTGCAGTGCTGGCTCGCTCAGGATTTCCTGCAGTTGCTTCAGACTGATCAAACCTTTTATAATCACACTACAGCAATATACTTTATACTCATAACCCCTAGAGAGAGACAGCAGAAAGTGGTGGGAGTGTGAGGCTTGCTTTTTGAAGTCACGTTTACACTGTACTTGGGGATCAGTTGCCAAATAATGCTCTTGTGGTAGAATTATATTGCTATTTGTGATGGTATTTGCCGTGGGGAATTAAAGATTGCACGTATTATTTAAACTATCAATCTTACTTCTGGCGTAAGGGGACACTTTTGACATTTGGAGGAGCAGGTGATGAAGAGAAGCCAAGCGTATCTTTGGTTTCTGTACTTAGAAGGAGAGGAGCAGCCTTGATCTGTGTCTCCTTAGAAAAGACAATATAAAACACACAGTACTAGAGAGTCTGTCACACACACACTCAGCTGGTACTGGTACATCTCACGGAGCTTTTAATCTAATTTTCCGAGCTGCATTTCCTAATACGTACAGCAGATTTATAAACTGGGACAAACTTCATCTGATGAATTTTTCTGCACTACCAGCACCCAAAAGAAATGTTTTCCTTGCTCCTGAAATAGTAAATCACGTCAGAATAGTAAAAAATGACACTGTCTGTGCTGTGTCTCTGTGATGAACGTCCCATGGCCCTGTGCCCCAGACAGTGTACAGGAAAGGTGTGACATACGTTGTATTCATCGTGGTTGCAGTTTGGCTCTGCAGGGGCTGCAGGAAAAGGCAAGCACTGCCTGGCTGTGTTTGAATGCCTCTTGTGCTCAGCAAGGCAACCTTCCAGGGGCTTCAGGACAGACTGCTGCAGGGGCAAACCCAGCTGACCAGAGGGATGCCTGTGCAGGCTCTGAAGTTAACAGGTGAGAATTTCTCACTGCTTGAAACCTGACTAGCGCCTAAAAAGACAAAGCTGGGAAGTGTTTGCTGTCTAACTTACAGGCAGTCATAAATTACAACTAGGGGAGATGTGTTCTTTTAAGTCCTCTTGCTTGTACTTAAAAATCAGTGCTGGTTCCCAATAGGATGGAAGAAAAGGATTTATCACTAGACTGAGAGTGTTAACAGGACACAAAATGATCCTGACTTCTACTAGACATAAGTAAAAAAAAAAAAAATACGTACCCAAATACACATAAACAGAACATGCTTGAACAAAACTAGGGGGAAAAGTAAGCTTTCTCCTGAAGGGGAAAAGAGCCCATAATCCCTTAATGAAAAGGGGAATAAAATCTGGCAGCATTCCCAGTGTTGAGCCATACTCAAATGGATCCATAAATTAAACATTAACTAATGGAACTAAAAGGAAGTAAATACTCTTTGATGTATATTAGCTTTTCTTAGAAGGTCTGCCTCTCCTATCAATCAAAGACCTGTGACCTCTCTGACCACAAATTCAACACAGCATGGAAACCTGTCACTGTGCCTTCCTGTCCTCGAGCACCTTGGCCAGCAGTAAGCCACAGCTGGCAACACAACCTCCTCTTTATCCAACAGCTCCATCTCCTCCTCCTGTGCTGTATTTCATCTTCTGTAGTTGGCTACAGACTAAGGCTAAACTGTGCCCATCTGTACCAAGCAGTTTAGTAGCCACTCCAGCGCAAGCTTGCAGGCCAGAGGGCCAGGGGAAGTCCAGGTGTGACCTTCACAGGGTAGCTGTAACAACAGGTCAGGTGTAAAGCCCGGGATGTTTGAATCTGAGTCATGAAGAGGAAGGGGGGTACAGTCCCACTGCTGCGTTCACTGGTTCAGCACTGGCGTGCCTGATGCCTGCAGTTCCAGAGGCTCTTGGGAAGATGGCTAGATCCTCAAGCTGGTGAGAGAAGCAAGAAGCTGTACTTACAGGAGAGGAGGTTCCGTCTGATGGCTAGAGAATGAATTTCTCTGCTGTGGAGTAGAAGTTACAAGGCGCTAATGAGGAAGAGATGATGAGTTTGAGTTGGATACAAGACACCTGCCTTGAGAAGTTTGGTTGATAAGGGTTGGCGCCAATCCACCAAGATTAGTGGTGATGTCTCTCCTCCTAGGTGCCTTCAGGCAAGCTGAGCCAGCAGGGGGAAAAAGACAAAAGCCCTTCCATGCCCCTGGGCATAAGGTGGGGCACAAGGTTCACACCTCTTTGGGCTGTAGAACTAAAATTATCACAGAAATTCACAGGCTTCCAAGGCAAAAGGAGGGTGGGCTGATGTTCTTTATTGCCAAGATACTGGTCAGTGATATAGAAACACTGCAGGGAAGACAGTTCCAAAGAATAAACATGCTTTTAACACATCCCACTCCATCTTTAGATGTCCTTTTCAGACTCTGCTTGGCTTTATATACTTTACTTTCATGTATTCAGCTCATAAGCATTTTTGCTGATATCAGTTACTTCAGTCAAACTTGCATAAGATTCCCACTGAACTTGCAAATTATCACTAACCAAAAATTATTCTAGTGAGTAATCTAAATGCTCAAAATCCTTAAACTTGTTGTGCCTTTATTCCTCTCTTAATCGATATCCAGATCAGTCCAACCTGCTCCTGTCATAAAATAGTTCCTGTGTGTCAGCGCTACGTTAATGTCTTTGGTCTGCTCTGGCTGTGTTTGGACATTTAAGGCAAAACAAGGTGTATGTGCCTCCCCATGAAGAACACCAGAGACAAAGCTACAAAACACTGGACATTTTCAGACCCGCCGTTTCTCTGGTCAGTGTGCCTGGGCAGTGGCTGAGACGTGCAGTCGTTCCTGTCTCATCTCGAGGGATGCAGCAGCAGCCACAGCCAGGGCTTCTGGGGGTTAGCGACTGCAGGATGTGCCACCTACAAACACTCTTGTGGGGTGGCTGGCAGCCTAATTAGTACCCCTCAGTTTTGTTTTACATGGTTGCTTTAGGGGAAGCCCCTGTGCCTTGTTTTTCCTGCTGCCCCTGTGTGTCTTTATTAGAAACCACCAGGGGAGTTGAGCAGGTGACCAACACGGGGCTGAGGAACGTGCAGAAGAAGCGGCCCCAGGAGACAGCTGTACGTGAACGTGAAGCATCTGTTGCTGCTGTGAAACTCCAGGAGGTCAGTGTGCTGTGCTGCCATGGGGGGCCTGGGGATTGCCATGTGATTCCAGTGTGGCTCTGGTGGGGCCAAGGCCCCTTGGTAACTGGAGGGAGTTGGTCTGATGGACAGTTAATGGGTAGTGGCTCAAAAGCACTTATGGCACTTCTGAATACTGCCCTTCACAAGGGAGGAGCGCTTCGGGGTCTGCTGCTGGAGGGGAAACGTGAAGCAATGGTCCAATTCTGCCCATCCCACAAACGGGATGCCCCAGCAAAGGGGCTGGGAAGGAGTTGCAGTTGCTTTGACTGACAGAGGCCCCCTTACAGGTAAGACACTGAAATGGTGGTGAACGCTGATGCGTGGCCCAAAAGAGCTCACAGCTTGACCTGGCTACAAACGCCCATGGGCTATCACCTAAGGAGCTGGTAGAGCATCCTGTTGGTCAAGGTGGGATCTATACGTATCAGGCTGGAAGACCATGCAGGAGGAACAACACCACAAGCAGTGTGGCCAAGAATAATACTGAAAATCACATAGTGTGGTTAACCTTGAAAGAAGTGTCCAGAAAGGCTAAAAATGATCAATGCTTTTCACCCTACAGACTAGGACTCTCAGATCTCCCAGAAAGACAAGGGAGAGGCCATGGCAGAGTGGGCTGGAAGGTCCTTTAGGGATCTGGTACCATGAGATGGAGACTTGCATAGGGAAAGTGTCAGAGCCCAGCTAATGCTGTTGGAGGAATGGGAACAAGAGTTCAAAACTTTCTGATGCATAGTTTTATTCCCCAAAGAAGAAAATGCCCATTCTGCTTCAAGTGAACACCGTTTACTGGTCGTTTCAGGTCTGGATGAAGCCCTACTGCTAGAGGACTCATGAGCCTATGGGTACCTTCAGCAGTGGTATGAATCACGTGCTTGTTTTCTAAAATATAGTACATAACTTAAAGACTCGTTATATTCTTGGGTTTATGTTTTGCAGGGCAAGAGGTGAAGTTTGTACTAGATACTTGCTCGGTCTGTTAGGGGGTTAACTCCTGCAGCCTGGTCAGCAGGGAGGAGGGATGGACTCTGGTAAGTTCGTGCTCCATTTGTAAAGTGCTGACCCCATCATCTAGTTCTAGGGGAGAAACATATTTGATATCAATCGCAGGGGGTTGGTAGCTGAGGGCTGCAGAGGTGCCCTGTGTGGGAGGACATCATGCCCTGTGCTGGTCACTGCCAGTGCCAGATGGCTCTGACCCCGTTGTGAGTATCTTCTGCACGCTAAACCTTCCGTGAGGGGAGCCCGTGGCAACCCTGTGCAAATGTGCTTAAGTAAGAACAACGGGAAAATGGGAAAGGAGAACGGGAGGGGAGGCAAAAGAATCACCTCAGGAGAAAGGGAAGAGGCACACAGAAGGAGATGTGGTTGAGAACGAGATGGGGCACGTGCTTTTGGAAGGAGATGCTCCATGCTGGAGCAGGCACGGCTCGGGGGAGACTGTAGCCCGTGGAGAGCACGCTGTGTGACACTGAGGAACGACTCCCAGTACATGGTACCAAACTGCAGACCTGTGGCAAGGCAGCTGGTCAGATGATCACTTAGCCTGTTTCAGAGGTTTCTTGTGAACGTAGCACAGATGGTTTCTTTTCGTCCAAAATGTTAAAATTGATCTGCCAGGCTAGCATGAATGGGAAGACCAGGAGAAAAAAAAGGAGCTGGATCTCAGTGTACTCCAGAGCTCACCAGCCTTCCTGTGAGTTGTGTATCTTCACAGGAGAACTGAGAAGCTTCCAAGTCCGAAAAAGGGAAGAGGAAGGGAGGCAGTTAGGTGAGATCTCAGAGAATATTTGAGCTCTTGACTTCTCTGATTTACAAGGGCAACATGTCACAATATTTTAATGATATGTTTTTTAAAATCAGCTACTTTAAATCTAGAATTACAAAGCTGTGGCCAAAGGGAGCTCGAGTTGCAAAAGCAGTTCAATGAAAGAAAATGTGTAAGTTTACTAGTTGTCTAAGAATTTAGATCCACTATCTTCTTTAAGGCAAATCATGACAAAATAAAAGCGGTCTGTTTTTTTAAACTTTGTTGCATGAAAGATTTCTGTAGCCCTGAACACTTGAATCGGTTGCAGTCATCCTGAAACCGAGCTCTGCAGCAAGCCAAGCAACAACTTTAACTGTTAAAGTGACTTCTTACTGCAATCACCCAAGGACAAGACCCAGACTTTGTTTTCTGGACAATGTTTAACCCTTGTCTTATCTTGTCTGGTAAGCCAAACATGAAACAATTAACAACTTTTCTCACTCTGGAGCCCATGAACTAACCCCCCAAGCAGATGTGGTTCCCTTGAGCTTCCCTTCTGTGTCTGTGTTGTAGGCCATGCTGGGCAACAGTGTAGTTGACTTATTCCAGGCCAGCTGAGCCGTGATCCACCATCTCTGTGGACTGTGAGTACAGACAGAAGATGGGAATGACAGGCAGCTTCCAAGCCACTTGTCCTCTTCAAGCAGTCTTGTTCAGATAGGTATTAAAAAGGTTGGTGCTCACTAAAATTGGTCACGGGTACTCACCAGTAACCAATTTTAGTGAGCAACAGAAAGCACAAGGAAATGCCAAATGGGTCAGAGCATCCTCTGGCAGGAGGAAGGAGTTGTCCCTGGGAGTGAGACTATTGTGGAGGACATGCTGTGTGGAGAGTGAGACTACAGAGAGAGAGACAGTTGAGAAAGGGTTTCTAAGAAGAGAGGGTGATCAGGCACAGGGTTCAGTCAGACAAGTGTACTATAGACACAACCAACCCCTTTCCAATCCCTACTTTGCCCCTTCCCAATCCCCTTCCTCTAATCATTCCTTCCCAAGTTTTGCACAGTCCCCCTGAAATATCCCACATCCTCATGTTCCTCTTGTTTGCCCCTCCTTATCAGTTAGAATCCAGGCGATCCTCTCCAAAGCCGTGCCTGGAGCGATTCAGTGGTCCATCAATCAGTAACAGGAGACTTTTGGTCTTCTGCATTGTCTCCATTGTCCCTTTCCCAGCACGTTTGCATCTGTGTGTTCTTGTTTATCACATCTCCCTTGACTTATTGTGTTTGTTTTGAAAGGATCAGGTCCTTGGTCAGATGACCTTCATGAAGCAAATGTTCTTACATTCCAGCACACTTACAAGGTGTACATAGGAGAGTTAGTCTCCAACTCGCTTACTTCCTGGTGTTGAAGGACAAGGTCTCTCAAGGTTACCAGTGAAATAGCCCAGACCACATTGTTTGGGATTTTTCTTTGGTGTCTCGAATATTTGTTTTGTCAATTGGGATGTTTCGTTTTACTGGAATTTTAGTGTCATTTCTGAATATGAATCTGGGAAATACGATATTTAGCTCATGCATATAATCTAATCGAAATGATACGTTCAGTGCCAAGTGGCTTTTCTCTTTATGCATAGCCCTCCACCCACCCCCCCGAAAACCCAAAACCAAACCTAACCCTGCAAGTTTTATAAGGACAAGCCAAGAACAGAGGTTATGTAAAGTTCCTACTTAAAGTATTTTTAATTTAATTTACTATAGTGGCTTTGCAGGGAGGGACAAGGCATAGCTGGAAACGTTCCGACGTGCCGAGTTAGCTTTTATCTTGGAGCTCCTGTTCTGTGCAGATCTACGTGCGACACAAAGAAGAGCCTCAAAACACTCATATAGGGAAATTTTGATGACAAATCCTAGGATTCCGTAGGAAGACAAGATAGATGGTAGTATATAATTGTCAAGGTCAGGCTACGCCCAGAGACCTCCTGGTAGGATTTTCTTCATTATTTCCTCTAGAGAGTGATGCAAGTCTCAAGTAATAAAATACAGAAAAAAAGAGGGCAGCTGCTTGGTAGGAAGTCTGTCTTCTACCCTCACCACTGCTTGCAAGGGCAGCATTGGGTCCTTCCTCCCAATGCTGTTTCCCTCCCCACAACCAGGGCATTAGCTGCAAGTAGCGATAATGAGTTAATTTGCGTATTTGTTAAACGAAGCCATTCCAGCCTCCTTAACAGGAGCGCCTCTGGCAGTCGGTTAGGAAGGCGCAGGGAAAGCAAGCGAATGCTCATGGTTTCAGACTTGGGGGCCAATGCAAGCATTCGATATTATCTATCTCCCCCGTGAAACGGAGTTCTGCTTCTGCTGGCCTGCCAGTCAAGAGCTGCTGGGCGAGCTGGAGGCTTTGCTGAGGCAGCACCGTGCCGGGTGGGCTCTCATCCCCCCGGCTGGGGTGCCCGGGAAGGACCCGCAGGAGCGTGGCCTTTCTCCGCACCCGCGCAGGCTCTTGGCTCGCTCAGTTCTCTCCAGCTTCGCACCGTAACCCCGCTCCGCGCCGGGGCGCTGCCAGGCTCTCCCTGCCGGCTGCTCGCTGGTTGCCGGGGCCCTGGAGGGCAGGGGGGGCCCTGGAGGCAGCGCTGCGGGCTGCAGAGGTGCGGCTGCCACCCGCACAACCCGCTGCCGCCTGGGCTGAGTCCCGCGGCTCTCGGTCCCGCCCGCCGGGAGGGGCGGCCCCCGGCCCGGCCCCGGTCCCTGTCCCGGCCCCGCCTCCGCGGAGCGGCGCAGCGAGAAGCGCGGAGCGGCGCGGAGCCCGGAGGAGCCGCGGAGATGCTGAGCTCTCCCTGGGCGCGCTTTTACTCCAACAGCTGCTGCCTCTGCTGCCATGTCCGCACCGGCACTATCATCCTGGGCGTCTGGTACCTGGTAAGCGCGCCTTGGCGGTCGCTCGGAGCGGGGTGGCCGCGGCGGCAGCAGCAGCAGCTATGGCTGCTCCTGGAGCCCGGGCGGGTTTGGAGCTAACCCTCCGAGCAGCCGCGTTATTCTCAGCGAGCTGCAGGGCTCAGCCGCGGGCTGTGCTCTCCGAGGCAGAGGCCGGCGTTTAGACCCTGCCTGAATCGGGAACCGGAGCCCGTGCGTGTTCCAGGGGGGGCAGGAGATGCACAGGGATGTGTTTAAGGCGAGGGCAGGGGACAGAGAGAACAGGCAGGCTCACCGAGGTCTCAAGCAAAAAAGCTGTCTGGGGAATGAAAACGTGGTGAGCGAAGGTCCGAGGAGTGAGGGGTTTTCCTCCAAAGTTCATAGCAGTGTTTCCCGGGCCTGGGGTGACTGCGGCGCTGAGGGGTTAGTTCCAGCAAGGCTGCTCCACCCTGGTCACGCTGCACGCAAAATCTTGGTTCAGCATCTCTGGTTTCTGCTTCACGCAGAAGTTAGATGTTCTCACCACTGGTGTTTCTTCTCAGTCAGACAGTGCGTCAGTAGGACCTGGGTCTGCCTGCTGTAGCGCTGAAAGCTTTCAGATAGCTGCTACCAGGTACTAGAAAGACTTCTGTCCTCCGTCGTGGTTATAGAAGTGAGGAGTTGACCCATGAAGCACAGCTTCAGGCCCAGAGGAGGTCTGGCACCCAGTTATTCATCCAGGAGAAAGACTTCATGAGGATGCGTCACATTAAGCCCTTCGTTCCTCTCTTGTCTTTGCCGATCTTTTCTCAATCCCTTTCTCAGTGCAGGCAAAGCAGCTTTCCCAGAGCAGGCATTGCCATAATCACAGGGTTTGCAGCGTGTCTCAAGAATAAAAAGAGCTGGCTTGTTGCTTTGGCTTACTTATACGCGCTTCTCAGCTTGCTCCGTCCTCCCCGTCTCTCGGGGTGAGGAACCAGTCTCGGTCTGGTGGCAAGGCCACGCAGAGCTGTTTGCCAAGCATCCTTCCTCAGATGATTGCAGGCGGCAGCAGACCAGACCCAGGCTTATTTGCCAACTACTGAAATTCCCTTCAGAAGCAAGTGAAAAAGGAAGGGCTGGCCTCCACTGTAGGGCAGCTCATTAAATAAATTCAATCAGTGTAATAAAAAGGCGAGGGTGACATTTATGTCCTAGGAATCATAAAATGCTCCATGTCCTATAAAATACGTATTTCAGCACTGAGAAAATGGCGCATTAGTGGAGGTCTTTCTTGCTCCTTGTTTAATAAACTATAGTTAAATGCAACATCCATAACCTGTGGTCTCTCGAATACTGACAGTATTGTAAAAGGTGCCTCTCTTTGCTTAGCTCCAATGAGGTTTCAGTCAGTTGACCTGCAAGCATTTGAACATTTCTTCCAGGATGCTTATTACTGCTTTCTGCCTTCAGATGAAGGAAGACTTTCTGCTCTGGCTTCACAAAGGCAGGGATACAGACATAGTAGCTGTTCCGTGAACCTAAATATACTCGAGGATGAGGGAAGTTAAGTGCATCAGCTGGCCAAGGAAAAGCCTGACAGCTCTTTAGAGTTTGTTACCTATTGTGTTACTAATGTTTAAATACCAGTGCCTCAGTTTCATAGTATGTTTCTGCAAAAATCTTTTTAAAGTTTCTTTTCTAACTAGCAAGTATTTCCTGGTTTACATCTCTTCTTGCATTGCTTCTTCTGCTTTCGTACGTTTTTCAGGTCAGATTTCTGAATGACTTCAAACTGACAGTAACTCATAAGATGTTCAGGTGTGCATTTCTTTCTGCACTTTCTCCTCTACTGCCAATCCTCAGACTTTTAAGGTTAACTATTAAGAATAGAAATTTATATGCATATTGATAATAAATGCTAAACCTTTTACCAGCTTACAAAGTTAGGAAGCAATACGTAAGGAAGGGGTAGCTCCTTGTGTAAGTAGTTACGGTGGTTGGAAGGCCTGGTTTACAAAGTCATATACATACAAAAGTATAGTTCTATCTCAGAAGAACAATTATGATTTGATACCATGTGCTCTTGAGGGTTTACGTAAAAATAGATGGTGGCAAATTTTTTCTCTGTGTGCATTTTGGGTGCTTACACCAAACCACATGTGAGCTATGAGCATTACCTCAGATGAAGTTAAATCAAAAACCCCTTTGGTTCTTCACCACGCCAACATTCTGTATTCTGTATACTATTTGCCATTATGCTTTACAGGAAATTACTTGAGGAAAAAACAAAATTAATAGTGTTCTTGTTGATTTTTCATAGCTTGCTACCTGTGAAGTCTAAGTTTTGTTAATTCTATGGCTCTGAATCCAATGATTCAGTAGTAAAGGCTTTTGAAGGAGGAAAAAACAGTTGCTTCAAAGTTTTGGTAGGCTTTTAAAATAACGGTTTTATGCGTTGACCCAGTTTTGAGTTAGTATAATTTCAGGAGGCAACATTATGTGTGGGGAAAAAATAGTGCATTTCTCTATGATGATGTCGTAGCTTTTAGTTTTAGTTAAACATCTGGGATCCTGCAAAGAGCAGAGAGAGTAGGGTGCTGAGTGCAGGTGGAGTCATCAGGGCTGTGTGATGGGAGCATTTTTCCACAGAGGTGAGGGGAAGGACTGCTCTGCATTTCTAACACACACCCAGCAGCCACAGACACTTACAACAGTCTCATAAAGTATCAATAGCTGGGAAATAAATATTTAACTTTGCTCTATTTTAGACATAACGGATCTCAGAATGCCAATGTTTCTCTAGCTATTGTGTTTCAGTAGTGTCTTCTTGGTAGAGCCACAGGTAGTGCATCTAGAATAATACAATACAGCATTGAATGATATTGCAATATAGGATACATAATACAATATACATACTAATGCAGAGCACTGAGGTACTTCAGTGTAAAAAGTAACTTGTAAAGGGTGGAGCAGCCAGTGGAAAGGTCCTGAAATGAGTGTCTCATGGGGTTGCAGAGTAGCCTGCCCTTCAGGAATGGGTGTTCTGCCTTGGGGAGGAGAGCTAGAGAGGAGGTGCTGCAATGTTGAACACAAACATGATGCTGGGGATTAAAAGGGCAGTAATATGGCTGGCTGGGGGCTAATATTTATTTCAAAACCTGAGGACCATTTTGGTTCAGCTGGCTATTAATCTGTGGGTTTTGTCCCACTGGCATGGGCTTTACGCTTCTCTATATTACAGCACGAAATCAAAGGTCTCAAGTAATAATGCAGAAACACTTTTGAGCACAAAAGTCTCCTTAGTGTCATGTTTTGAAAAAACAAAACTAAACCTGAAGGAAAATGAGAAAGTAACTTCCAGCAGCTTAGCTTTTATCCAGACAGTTGTTCAAGGCAGTGACGCTGCTGAAATGAGTCGACTTCAGTGGTGAACTCCCCGGGTGCTGGAGTCCAGGGCAAAGCCAGAACTGACCCGGTTGGTACTGGGGACTCAAAGGTAACAGCTTTATAAACACAGCATGTCTTCTTCCTGAGGAAATGGACTTCACTTTCTTTATGTAGAACACAAAGAAGGAACAATGTCAGATGTGCTGACAGTGTGATGGAAGGGTTTCCCCCTCTCCTAACATGTGGCAGCGGGTCTGTGCACACCCTGAGCCCCCACCAGCACCCTCTGGGACAATGGGAATGGTTTCCCATTACTCGGGAGCAGAGAATATGATACTTTAAGCCATCAATTCAGAAAAAAAAAACCCAAACCAAAATGTTAAAAGAAGATCGTTCATTTTTTGAGCTCTGGCTGCCCAGTACTGCCTGCTACCGACCTAGGTCACAGCAGAGGGGTCCCGAGGCCTGGCTGCACCTCATCCCAGTTCCCCGGGAGGATCATGGTGGACCTGTCCAGCCACCCCCCATGGCCTCGGCACGGCGGCACTAAAAATAAAACTTGATGGGAGGCTGAGAACCTTTTATAGCTGCGAGTTAGGGAGCTGCGCAGCTGGCTGCCTCTGAGGGACTTGCGGTAAGAAGGTGAACAGAGCAAGCCGAAGCTTTCAGCCAGGGTGGCTTCGACGCTTGAGCTGCTATTTGTGGAAAGCTCAGCTTGGATTGCTGGTCATGACATTTCAGTTCTGGATTTTTCTGAATAGAAGGTTAAAAACGTGCATAATTTCTGCCTATGTCCCAGTCGGTTTTTAAAACAAGAATTGAATCCTGAGTGTGAAAAACTGTGCTGGCAGTGGCCTCTTTACACTGGAAAGCAAAAGGAAAGCACACACAACGAGTCTTGCTATGGCCTCCTTGATTTACAGGCTGAACACCTTGCTGAGATCAGTAGAGTGCACTTGAGCTTCCGTCAAACAGGGAATCGTGGTATATAATGTATCTTCTGACTGGAATGCACTAATTTCCTTGTCTTTTTCAAGCCCCGTGCAAAAGACCACGTATGGCAATGTGCTTAAATACCAGTTAGAAGATTACTGAAATCTTGGCTTACTCGGCAGGGAGTAGAGATCAGCACTGACTGCTCATGCAAACAAAATATACCCACGCCTGGGTCCTTCCAGGCTGCTCTGTCCCCACTCCTGCAGCCTCTACAGTGTCTGAGCCTGCTGGCATCAGCAAGGAGGTATAAGCAGGGTCCCTTCAGCAATGGATGGCTATAAGCTCTTCAGAAAAGATAAGCAGGAAAGAGAGGTGGAGGGGTGGCTCTGTATGTTAGGGAGTGTTTTGATTGTATAGAGATCGATGGCTGTGATGGCAAGGATGAGTGCATATGGGTAGGGATAAGGGGGAAGCCCAGTAAGGCAGATATCCTGTTGGGAGTCTGTTATAGACCACCCAACCAGGATGAAGAGGCAGATGAAGCATTCTACAAGTGGCTGTCAGAAGTATCAAAATCACCAAGCCTTGTTCTTGTGGGGGTCTTCAACTTCCCAGATGTCTGCTGGAAATACAGCACGGCAGAGAGGAAACAGGCCAGGAGGTTCCTGTGGTGTGTGGAAGAGAACTTCCTGACTCAGCTGGTGAGTGAGCCCATTGGGAGAGGTTCCTCACTAGACTTGCTGTTTGCTAACAGAGAAGGACTGGTGGGTGATGTGGTGGTCAGAGGCCGTCTTGAGCTTGGTGACCATGAAATGATAGAATTCGCAGTTCTTGGTGAATTAAGAAGTGGGGGGGTGGTCAGCAGAACCACTACCATGGACTTCCAGAGGACTGACTTTGGCCTGTTGTGAACTCTGGTTGCAAAAGTCCCTTGGGAGACAGTCCTGAAGGGAAAAGGGGTCCAGGAAGACTAGATGTTCTTTAAGAATAAAGTCTTAGAGGCACAGGAGCAGGCTGTCCCCCTGTGCCATAAGACAAGCTGTTGGGGTAAGTGACCAGCCTGGATGAACAGGGAGCTTTGGTTGGGACTTAGGCAAAAGGGTAAAGTTTACCAACTTTGGAAGAAGGGGCAGGCAGCCCAAGAAGAGTACAGTTAGGTCACGCAGAGAGAACATCAGAAAGGCAAAAGTCCAGCTAGAACTCAATCTGGCCACTGTTGTAAAGGATAATAAAAAAGGATTTTTACAAATCCTTTAAGGACAAAAAGAGAGCCGAGGGGAATCTCCACCCATTACTGGATGAAGAAGGGAACACTGCCACCAAGGATGAGGAAAAGGCTGAGGTACTGAATGCCTTCTTTGCCTGAGTCTTCAATAGTCAGACCAGTTATCCTTGGGGTATTCAGCATCCTGAGCTGGAAGACAGGAATGGAGAGTAGAACAACCTCCCCATAATCCAGGAGGAAGCAGGTAACAACTTGCTGCTCCAACTGGACGCTCACAAGTCTATGGGTCTGGATGGGATCCACCTGAGAGTGCTGAGGGAGCTGGCACAGGAGCTTGCCAAGCCACTCTCTATCATTTATCAACAGTCCTGGTTAACAGGGGAGGTCCCAGATGACTGGAGACTTGCCAGTGTGATGATCATCTACAAGAAGGGCTGAAAGGCTGATCAAGGAACTACAGACCTGTCAGCCTGACCTTGGTACTAGGGATGATTATGGAGGGGTTCATCTTGGGTGTGCTCACACAGCACACAGAAGAAACCAGGGGATCAGGCCCAGCCAACATGGGCTCATGAAGAGCAGGTCGTGCTTAATGAACCTGATCTTCTTCTATGACTAGGTGACCTGCCTGATGGATGAGGGAGGGGCTGTGGATGTTGTCTACCAGGACTTCAGTAAGGCCTTTGACACCATCTCCCACAGCATTCTGCTGGAGAAGCTGGCAGCTCATGGCTTGGGTAGGTGCACTCTTCCCTGAGTTAAAACTGGCTGGATGGCCAAGCACAGAGAGTTGTGGTGAGGAGAGCTAAATCCAGTTGGCCATCAGCCCTAGCGGTGTTCCCCAGGGCTCAGTTTTGGGGCCAGTCTTGTTTAATATCTTACTGATGAGAGGATTGAGTGCACGCTCAGTAAGTTTGCAGATGACACCAAATTGAGAGGGAGTGTTGATCTGCTTGAGGGTAGGAGGCTCTGCAGAGAGATCTGGACAGGTTGGGTCGATGGGATGAGGTTTAACAAGGCCAAGTGTTGGGTCCTGCACCCGGGTCACACCAACCCCAGGTAACACCGCAGGCTTGGGGAGGAGTGGCTGGAAAGCTGCCTGGTGGAAAAGGACCTGGGAGTGCTGGTGGGCAGCCAGCTGAACAGGAGCCAGCAGTGTGCCCAGGTGGCCAAGAAGGCCAGCAGCATCCTAGCCTGTGTCAGAAACAGTGTGTCCAGAAGAAGTATGTAAGTGATTGTACCCTTGGACTCAGCACTGGTGAGGTCCCAGCTTGAGCACTGGGGTCAGTTTTGGGCACCACAGTGTAAAAAAGACATCTTGTTGCTGGAGTGGGTCCAGAGAAGGGCAATGCAGCTGGTGGGGGGCTGGAGAAAATGTCTCATGAGGAGCACCTGAGGGACCTGGGGTTGTTTGGTCTGGGGGAAGCTGAGAGGAGACCTTGTGGCTCTCTACAGCTACCTGAAGGGAGGTTGTGGTGAGTTTTGGTAGTAGTTTTGTCTCTTCTCCCAGGTAGCTAGTGATAGGATGAGAGGAAATGGGCTTAAATTGTGCCAGGGAAGGTTTAGTTTGGGTATTATTTACTGCAAGAGTGGTGAGGCATTGGAACAGGCTGCCCAGGGAGGGTCATGGAATCGCTGTCCCTGGAGTTGTTAAAAAAAAGTGTAGTTGCAACACTTCAGGACATGGTTTAGTGGTCATGATAATGTTGAGTAGACAGTTGGACTTGATGATCTTGAAGGTCATTTCCAACCTTAATGATTCTATGATTGTATGATTCCCAGTTCTTGCAGTGGAAATGGTTGCAGTGACTAAATATTTATGTGCTAAGTGTCATGGCTACAAAATGAGAATTAGTTTTTCTATTGTCTGTATTTTCTTTCATAAAATGAAAGCTGAGATCTTGAAGAAAACTAATGATGTTCCCAAGGAACTCATTGGAGACTTCCCGTGCACATGCTTGTTCTTGAGGAGAGTGGAGAGAAAACTTGGAATTCATTATGATTAAAGAAAAATATGAGTCCTACTTTCAAAGGCTTCCTTGTGTGATTGATGCACACACTGAATACCCAACTGAGACTGGAATCAGAGGATGTTCAGGGTGTTTTCTCTTGGAGTGGATTGCATCTGTTTCATTATCTTCTTCAAGACCAGCGGAAAATAAATGACTGATCCTGCACATGAATATCTGCTCAGGGCCTGCATAGTATTTTCATAAGAAACTGAAACCATATGCATGCATTTTAGACAAGATAGAGCAAAGAATAAAGACCAGCACTGTTCATTAACATGAACAGACTTCACCTTCTCAATAACTACGTTCTGATTGTAACTTATCTCGAGAGACAGTATTAAATAACATGTTAATTGCTTCAAGTAAGCCTGATGGAGAACTTCAAAAACTCCCCACCATGCACGTACTGAGGTTGTTTCCCGCAGTGCAGAACCTTATCCTACCTCCTTTCTTCTATCCGTGCTTCAGGCCCTCTTCAGATAAATTCCAAAATAAGGTATCATATGGGAGGAATTTAAATTGCACAATCAAGACAGCTTGCAAGGACCCTAATTACTCACCTCTAGGTAGAGGGAATCAATCCATGAACAAGTCAGAAAGATTATCTGCAAAAAAAAAAAAAAAAGGCTGGATTCATCGGTATCCCAGGTTACCATATCCAAAGTTACCTGTGCTTTCTGTTCTGAGTGAACAGGCTTCCGTGTTTGCTGTGTTGCAGAGAGGAGCAGAAACAACATTTTGTCAGTTCTCTCCAGGCTCTGTCATATCTCAGTGTGTTTAGCAATGTTTTTGGTTTAAAAACTGGATAAAATGTCTTTTAAGCATCTTTTGGACAGTCCATGCATTTATTGAACCGTTTATTAGACTGTAACACAACACCAGGAGTTCTGAAACTCTCTCATCCCCTTGCATACGCAATTCTTCTTGCATCCCAAAATACCACACGGGAACTTTTCACAGAATTTATGAATCATTGCAAGGAAAGCTGATGATCTGCATCAGTTGTCTCTTCTGACCAACCCAGTTATTGATTCAGAAAATGCAAACCTTTGTAAATACCCTGTTTTCCTTAGTAAGGCCTTCAACCGGATAATCAATTCACTGGGATTACAAGGAATAGTTCTCTCCCTCCAGTGAGAACATAGATGCTTGGTTGTAAGAAGAGAATCGTTTACATAAATGCTTGCTAAAGGAAAGAGGCCCATTAAGAGTCCAGTATGTTGTAATTATATTTGGTTTTTATACAAACATTGTGAATATATTTATAGAAAGGAGATATTACATTAATCAAGGAAAAAACTGTTTAGAAGTTCTGCTGAAGGTTAATAGGTATCTCCTAGAGAGCCAGAGGAGAACACATTAAGCTTTGTAAACTGATCGTTGATTAGACTGACGTCAGTGAAAATGCAATTAGTCTTCTATATTCCTGGACGTACGGAACGGATGTTGCAAAATAGCCAGGATTTAATTTCCTTGATTGGTTTCTTTTTCTTTGGTTTTATTGTGAGGCTCATGCTTTGGCTGCAAAACTCTGGAAGTTTACAGGGGTTGAGGCTTGAAAATGCGCAGGGGAATTTCTGTGCTGTTCTGCAGCTGGAGGCTTAAAGCCCTAAATGACTGAACAGCAAAAGAGGAAGAGAAAATCCATGTTCATTGCTGAAGGTGCAAGAGCTAGTGAACCTGCCAGGAGGGCATCACTGAAGAAATAATCTGGATTTGAGTCTAGCACACTGTTCTTGCATTGCACATCCTGTGGGTCTGCTGTCTTCTGAATGTCTGCAGTCAGCTCTGAGTACCGACAGCCTAGCCCTTTGCCTTAGAAGAGCTTTTTGAAGTGGGGTGGCTGTTTCTCATTTCATTGCTGGCTTGTGCTGAGCAAGGGCTTGTCTGTCAGGAGATATATTAAGCTACTTAAACCAGAGAGGACAAATGCTTTTGGCAGAAAGGCAGCTCCGTGGGAGATTTTCACCTTGCGGAAGTGTATTTCCCAATTGTGCAACATCTGTGCTCAGAGAGATCGGATCTGTGTGATCCTGCCATTAGCTAGTTCAGTAATTATCTGTGCCCTACCATCCTCTGTGGTGTGCCCGCTGCTTCCTTGTGTAACTAAATCCCCACACTGGGTTGCAGAGCGATGCAAGGATGCAGGTTACTACTGATAGCCCCGGTCCCTTGCGTGGCTTCTGTGGATGCTACTCGTGGTGACTACATAAGAATAATTGGGCAGAGGTTTGGTGTGTTTTGGAGTTTTTTCTATGTAAGTGGGCATATGTGGCTTGCTGTCAAAAGTTGGGGCACAGTCCTCTCAGCAGTGCAGTAACACTTGTCCAGAGAGGCTGGAGGTGAGTCTGAGCACAGACAGCATGGCTGTGGGGCTGCCTTGGGCAATCCAGCCCAGGTTACATCTGCATTGACTGAACCATCCTCTGTCAGGAGCCCACACTAAGGTTTGGACCCATAGGAGCTGCCACAACTCACATCAGCAGTGACAATTCGGCAGGTCTGCCCTCAGCCTTTCACCGTCACCTGCAAGGCTCAGAAGTCCCTTTTTGGAAGTCAAGGACAAATGTAAACACTGAACCATTCCCAGTGGACAGTTGGTTCCCACAGTGAGCACCACTTTTTCTGATGAGGTTTTAATGCATACCAGTTCTTTGCTAGCCCTCGGCAGCGTCCTGAACCAAGGTGTGCTTTAGTAGAAATTGTGAATTGGCCTGGCACCGTTATCACTTGAACACAGGTATATGAATATATTTCCCCAGGGCTGGGGGGAAGACCTCAGCAATCAATTCCAGGACTTTGCTCGGATACAAGTTCAGCTTTCTTTAAATACAATGTAAAAATAACAAAGAATCCACTGATAAATTTGCATACAAACATCCTATTTCCTTAAACCATGGAAGGAAGTTAAACTCTGTCTCTGTGGAGGCAGAAACCTCTCGTGAGCATCCTGCACAGTCTATCTACTTTTTCAAAAAATGAGTTGAATCGTGACCGTGTTTCATGAATAACAGACCTCTGGTGGCTGGGGTTTAGAGCTGTTAAAAGGCTGGCAGTAGGAAGTACTTGAGTCATTTGTATAGAAGAGTGCTGATAAATTAGGCCGGACTTCCTATATCAATTTAATCAGCATAGCCTTTAAAGTTCAATGCTTAGTGTCATTATAATAATCAACGCTGAAACTATATATAAAGTCTCATTAAAATATTTTATGCAGCTTTCTATGTATGCTCTCTACAATGTGCACTCTGGAATATGCCAGTCTGAGCCTGCCTGGATCATTCTTTGATTCTCGGGAGTAATATGGAGAAATAAGTGACAGGAATTGCAGACTTTATTCTGTCTTCTCCAGATTAAAGAATATAAAAATATAGTTGCCACTTGTGATCTGACTGATGCTTCCCTGCTCCAGTGCGGTGTTTCAGGTAACAGCCAGAAACATGCTTTGAGAAACCACACAGGGAAGTAAGAAAGAACAACTTGTTCAGGGACAAAATATTCTTTTCTTCTCCTATTATTTTAACTTTGGGCAGTAACCTGAAGTAGGAAGCCTTGTATTTTGGTTTTAAGATGCTTTGTAATACAACTAAGCAGTTGTGTTTCCTGAATAGACATATTTTTCTGCATTCCTTCAACTTTTTGGCTTCAGTAATAATATGTGATGAGTTTCACTGGTGCAAGGGGTGAAGGATCCCATTTTAACCCAACGGTACACACCATCTTTCTTTTTCCCTTCAGACTGTTACATTTCATTGGGTGCAAAGGTAACAAAGTGTGGCCGTTTTCCTCCCGTGGACCGTTCATTGATTTGTGCATCGCTAACAGGTCTGCAGTTTGTCCCCCAGTGCTGGAGAGCTGAAATGCTTTCATTGGCATGAGGCAGAAGACTGACACAGCAGAAAAAAAGAGAGGTATCCGCCCTGCCAGCCAGGGTTCTTCTGCTGCTCCTCTCAAGGAGCTCAGGCCATTGACTGGGCTGTGCTCAGATGCAGCTCCTGGGTCCTGTGCCCCCTGAAGGGGAAGATGACTGAGTCATTGCCATGAGATCTGGAAAGAAACTTGGGCACATGGGGGGATGCTTGATTCCTTCTGACATCGCTTGCCTGCTCCACAGCAGTCGGAGAGCTGTAAAAACTTTATTGCTCAAATTGCCTCCTTGTTTCCTCAATCAGAACTCAGAAAAACCCCCAACTTTTTCTAACAGGGAGAGAGAGGCAACAGATAGAAAACTCTGCCTCTACAGGGCAATGGATCATAAACGTTAGCTCATCAGCGCTAGCTAACAGAGAGCTTTGGGAGAGGCACCCCAGACAGTGCAAATCTGCTCTCAACTATCGGGTTAAGCCCTGAAGTTGATTTTTTATTTTTTCCTTTTGTAGGGTTCTTGTGTCCTCTTGATGAACAAAAGTGTTCTTGCTTTAATTAATATCTTGCTAAAAGAAAAGAACATACCAAGTGGGAAGGCAAAGGTAGACCAGGAGAATTAAGGATGTTATTTTAACTATAAATCTTCTATACATTCTTACTTTTTCTAATAGCAATGCTGACTTCGAATATCCAACTACTCTAAAATATTCTTCTGTTGTTAGTTTAGTTTCAAGAAGCAAAAATAGTTGAGGGTTTTGGTTTTATGGTTTCTACAGAGCATGAGCATCTAGAGTGTTAAACTTACCTTGAGTTTTTTGAAGGGACATAGACGGTGTGAGGGTTTTGCTTCCTTCAGCTTTATTAAAAATATTTAGGATTTCTTACTGGTAAAATTAATGTTCTTGGTGATTTACTTCAATAATACTTCTATAGAGGGCAACAAAGTGAACCCTGTCTGTTTTGTAGGGTATTAAAAATATGCTAGAATTGTGCGCCAGTTCAAAACCTGGCCAAGTTTTAGGAGCCTTGGGCAGCAGCACCCTGAGATGTCTCATTCTTCAGTGCCCTCAGAGAAATGTGTTGTTATTTGCTGCTCAGCCACAACTATTTTTATTCAGAAGTATCATCTGGTAGCTCATGCACTGTCAGGTACAGGACTGTGGAATAGACAGAGTTGTTTTCAGTAACTAGCTGCCTGTATCAATCATAGTATTATAATTCACTAATGCATATTACAGAAAACTGGGGGTGGGTTATCTCTCACACAGCTGGTGCAGTTCAAAGTATCTTCTAGTCATATCTGAAGTAGTGTTTTGTAAGCCCAGATCAGGAAATCCCAGCAATGGTCTGATATTTGGACTAGTGATCTCCTCTGTAATACCTCCCATCTTCCCCCTTTCATTATATGTTCTGGGGTCTCTGCAAAGCAGAGTTATTTTCCTCCTCTACACTGATGAGCAGGTGGATGTATTCCATCTGGTTATCAGAGAAGCAAGAGTTGGGGATTTTGTTAATTATTATTTTATTTCTGTATTGGGATAAGAGGACAGTTGGTCTTTCCTAGGACTTTGTGTGGTACCTTTGTCCAGTCTCTTGTTAGGGCACTCTGGGCACCATCCTGCAGGGGCTGAGCCCAGGTAGAGAACTGGGGGCTGATAACGGGGACCATCAACAGCCCCCAACATGGCAGGTGATGAACCAGGGCCAGGGACCACCCAGAGAGCCCAGACAGGAGCCAAAGGGGATAAGGTCAGGGACACAACTGGAGACAAGCTACATGCATTCAAGGGGTCCATCCAGAGCATGTGGCTGGAGACTGAGCTGAGATGGGTCCTGGGCCATGAGCAGAGGTGTGGGAAGGCCCAAGGTCAGGCTGGGCAGGGCTAGTAAGGCCTGTTGGTGCCTCTGGGGCTCCTCTCCTCTGACTCTGGGCAGCACGATGGCAGTAACCAGCAGCAGGGCCTAGTGGTGGCAGTTCGAACTAGAACAGAGCAAAACCTTGCATTTCATTCTTAGGACTGCAGAGCACTCTGCTGCATGTGCACGAACGTGTCTCTGTTTCTCCATCTATCAAAGCAGGATGACGTGCCTCATTGGGAAGGCGTAGGGCTTAGTTGCTTACTGAAACTTTGCATAACGAAAAGGTCTTCTAAGCATTGGTAATTAGTTGTTACATTATTTGTTGCTGAAGGAGTGTAAAACATCTTGAAGGAAATCTTGGCCTTATTGAGAGAGCAGAAAAATCTCCTTTGCTTTTCCTAGAACAGAGATTTCAGCTCTCATGCCAACCGCATACATCAACAGGGAATCACTTTATGCTCTTGCCCTTGATTATGTGTCCTTGGGAGATGCTACAGCAGTAAGGTTTTAAGCACATTAAATTTATGCATTAAAGCAATTGTCAAAATTCAACCGTGGCATCAATTTTGGAGAAAAGAAACCCCCTACCAAATACCACACACACGAGCGTGCACACATTGCTTCTCTGCCAAAGGGGCTGAGCAAATAAACGCACGGTGTATTTCACTTGCACTGCTGACAGCGCAGTGGAAGGTGCTCAGAGATCATTACGAGCATCTCAGGAGGGCAACCTGAGAGAACAGCACAGGGATGCACTAAAAAGCATTAGAGAGATTCCTACTGACGGCAGCAAACTCCAGACCAGGCAAACACGGTCTGCATCTTACACAGAGACTTAAAGGCAGTGCTGACAATAATCTGAACCTGGCCATATCGCTAGGGAGAAAGCACCTGGCTCAGTATTTTATAAATCTTCCTGACTCTATCTGCACAAAAGATTAAACCTGTATGCCTTTAAAATAGCAACACTATTTATAGTTTCTGATTGCTCGGTTATTTTGAATCCTCTTCTTAAGTAACGTATGTATTACTGGCATATGTCCTCTAGCTTTCCACAAAGGAGAAGCAGATTGCATATACATAATGTTAAAAATTACTGGGATTTACAGAATGTAACTTTGAATCTTGACAGTCATCTGATCTGTCTTCAAAGACAAGACAAGACTGTTTATGGCTACAGCATTCACAACACAAAGCTATTTAGCTGTTCTACGAAAAAAAAAAGCAGTGATGAAGATCTCTAACCCCCTCCAGACAATATCTTCTGCAGTCTGATTCTTCCTATTGCTCAGCAAGCTGCCTAACCTAAATTTCCTTTGCTGTAATTTAAATCTGTTACTTTACTCAGCTCCCAGCAGATCTGGAGAAAAGTCTATATTGCTTTTCCTTGCCTTTCTGCATAGAAAAGACTCAGAGCATCTCCCTTCACCTTCTCCTCGTTGAGTAACCCCAGTTTTCCCCTGTCAGTCACACTTTCCAGGTGCTCTGTTCTGGTGCAGGATCCTCCCCGGGGTGTTTTCTTGGTATGTTTTAAAAGGACTTTGAACTGGAGCCTTCCCACAGAGGTGCTGTGGAGGGGCAGTGGGAAGATGACTTGTGTGTCTAGAACCCAGGCTTCTGCAGTACTGCCCACCACGCAGCTGCAATGCTGAGCTCATGGGATGGCCGAGTCCTGTTTGGTTTAGTCACTGTCATACCCAGACTCCTTTCTGAGGAACTGTTACTTATTCAGTTATTTCTCCTCTTTTTCTTCTGCAGCTTGTCACAAATATGATGCTCTGTGCATGCTGGTACTAAATTATGCTCTAATGTCTGAATTCTGCTGTAGTTGGTCAAAATATTTTTATCTCCTGAAGTGCTTGCAGCTTGGCATTGTCTGCCAATTAAAGAAAGGTACAAGTCAGAAATGACTTGAAACACCAGTCTTTCAGTGATATTGGAAAACCTTAATCAGTATATCTACTGCTCTGGCTGAGAATCCTTGAATAACTCTTCTTTCATTACAGCTATCCCGCTGGCTCTGCACTCACCTTCCTGCACTTTCAGCCAACCCAGGTTTTCCTAGCTCCTTTAGGAGAATCTCTTAATGTCAAAAGGTTTGCTAAGATGACAGGAGATTAGATCTACTGCTTTTCCCCTACCCATAAGGTCTCTTAGCCTGTCAGAGAAGGAAAATAAGATGAATGAATTATGATTTTTCCTTGACAAGTCCATGGTGATTGTTGGTTATGATCAAACAAATTTAAAGTGCTAATGGGAAGGCTGCTTGACTTACTGGTTTGGGGTTTCTTTTATTCTTAAATCTCACAGTCGAGATAGAAATTCTTTATATGGCCTTCCTGCTTTGAAAAGGCATAAACTGTGCTTGCTCTTTCCTCATCTTGTGAACTCCATCTATAGTTTTTCAAAGATCATTGCTAGCAGCATACCAGCTGAACTTGATGGAATTTGCTTATCAAAAAGCATTTATCTTACAGAAGAAATTCTCTAGCCTTTCATATGTTGTAAAAGCCTGTGTTCCTACACCTTTTCTTTGCTGTTAGTAACCTGTGATCAGATTAGGATGACTTTGAAGCAGAAACCAAAGTAATAAAAATCCATCTTTCCCAGGATATATATATTGTCATCTTTCTTCTTTTCCTGTTCTTCAGTTCTCTTCCTAGGTCTGCAGAATAACCTTTTAGCCAGGCTGTGGTATTTTGTGCTGAGCAATCTTCTTTTCTGCAATTAGCCCTCTTCACTTCAACGTGATATGAGCATTTTGTTCAGATTTGTTTTAAAATACAGCTCTTCTCTACCTCTGCATTCCTCTCACAGCTGATACTTGACAATCTTCTACTGAATCGCTTGATACTGTGTTCTGGTGTTTAATTCACTCAGTGCATTTCACAGGCAAGCCCTTAGTGTGTGTGCATGTGTCTCTGTGCCATATCACACAGGAGCACGTGCATCAGACACTGGTTTCACATTGCCACCTACTCCCATCCCGCGAGGCCTCCTGATTTAGCAGCTCTAGTGAATCAGCTCCTCACTCATGGCCTCTAAAAATTCAGCCTCTTCCAGCAAATGAGCTCCTCTTTGATCAGCTGGCGATTTCATAGCTCCCGTTCCCAGCTCCAGTTCTGCCATGCTGATAATCCTTGACTACATTTCTAATCATCTCAAAATGATTGGTTTTAACTGATTTTAGTTTCTGCAGCAGAACAAACTGAAGTGGATGTGCTAACACTTTATAATCTGAAAGAGCAGCAGCAACTTTTCTGATGATGGGGGACAGGGTCAGAACAAAACTGGATAATCCTCATTTGGTTTCATTTTCCTGCCACCACTTGGAGAAGAAATAGGTCCTGTTACACAGATGCAGAGAAACTAGCTGCAATGCTAGTTAAATACCACCCCTGTACAGTCAGAAAACAGCTTCTGCCATAGTTAACATGGATGGTGGTGGGTGTAAGATGCCCAGAGGTTTGTCATGGATTACTTTCACAGTCTGACCCCTTTCCCTTTTTCCTCCCTGCAGATTATCAATTCGGTGGTATTGCTGATCCTGCTGAGCGCCCTGACCGACCCAGACCAGTACCACCTAACCAGTGCTGAATTAGGGGGTGAATTTGAATTTATGGATGATGCCAGTAAGTATGAACTACCTAAATACTAGCACTCATTGCTCTGACATTTATGTAACTGTCCTATCATTTCACTAATTGCTGTCCTTTAATTATTGCTTCACCCTGGGATCTTACAGATGCATTTTTATCGTGAAAGGTGTATTCACGGCACAGTTCAAACTGGTTTAGCAGTAGCTGTATCTGCTATCTGTTAGTAATCTGTCTGCTCTGCTGTGTCCTGGCTTGGCAGGGGCAGAGCCAGCCCCTGACATGGAGATATTATACCTGAGCGTGATGCTGAGAGCCCCAGGGGGATTTTGCAAGACACAGGGAAACACCGAGTCTCAGCACCTTCTGGCACCATGTCCTGTAACGCCTGCGCGTGCGTAGGAACCCAAACAGCTACTTAGGGAACTGGCTGAATGTGTTCATTCATGTTGTACGTATTTACACAGCACCCATGTGCACGTGTACAAACCTACTGTGATAGATGCAAGTATAAATATTAACTGTGGAGTCATAGGTGTATTAGTGATAACATAGGGCTGCTTCCTCCTCTCACCAAAGGGCATCACAGAAAATCTTCAATACAGCTGCAGGGAAGGGTGAGCCAGGCCATTTATGTCTCCTGCAAAAACCTCCTGTTCTTTGCAAATGTTTCTCTCTTCCATCACTGTTTCAAATTATTTAGTGATGTTTGGTTTGTTGATTTGCTTTAACCACTTAATTCCTACCCAGAAAAGCTTTTGCTTTATGTAATTTTGATAAAAAGTCTGTTTATTTTCATTTCAGTTCTCAAGATTGTTGCATTCATTTCTCACACTAATGTGAAACAAGGTCTCCTGCCAGTTACACTGGTATCTTGCTGCTCAGGATCACACCCGTCCACAGCAAAAGGTTCCAAGTCCTTTCCTAATTCCTGCTGAAGTCAATAAAAGTATCAGTAGGAAAAGACACAGCCTCACATGCAAGTAAAATCATTGCACCCGTGGTGTGTATCAGAGCTGCTGGGCATCAGTTAAGGGATTCTTATTTCCACAAGGTCTTTTGTACAGATATGTCCTGGGGGAACACAATAATAAGGGGCAATTGCTGTTTTATCGCGTCTTCATTGGAAAGCCACCTACAACTTCCCACTGAAAATCTTTTTATATAACTGGATTTAAGAAAGTAAGGACTGTAGTGGATACAGATGGGCTCCTAGCTGATTCTGACATATTAAAACTGACTGCCTTGTCCTAATTCTCAGAGATTAACCTTGGTAATGACTGTCTGTCAGTGTGGTTTTATATAGCCGACACCAGAGGCCTGTCAGTGCCCAAGGCTTTAAAATAGTAATTCTGTTTTGTAATGCAATAGCTGTCAGATCAAGAACATCGTGGATTTCCAGCTACATTTGAAAACTGTATTTTTTTGTATTTTTTTATCAAGGCTTCTGAAGTGAACCCTGCAAGACTGTAAAAGGATGGCTTGTGGGCCAAGCAACCTTATTTCTGTTTGGTAACGGGAACATCTCATAGGCAATTAAATTACAAATGAGCATTTGAAGTAATGTCTCCTTTTATTCCTTGTCTCCCTCCAGTTTAATTCCTTACTGAGTAAAGGCAGCTGAATTAGGATACTGGCTTTTATAGTTACTGGAAATAGCTGGCAGGAGATTTTTCTTTCTTTTAACTCATATATTTTCTTATGAGATAAAACATCAGACAAACTCCCACATGCTCTTCTCTTGGCCTGCTGTCACAGGACAGTATCTTATTTTTCTTTTTTAAGAAACTTTTCTCAAGTTAGCTGCATGTGCTTAAATTCTTAGACGTGAGGCCATGTGTAGGAAATACAGGAAGATAGCTCAACTTTTATGCTAATGAAGGTCCCAAAGTTGTTATCTGTCTGTACTTGGGTTGATAAATAATGATGATAGAAATGCTAGCAGTCATTCGTCTCATTCCTACTTTTGATGTTCCTACCGATAGCAAACACCAACAAAAATGTAGGCATAGAGCCTGCATGTAAAATTGTCACTGCCATTCCCTCTCTGATCCTTCATGAAAGACCTGAAAATAGCTGGAATAGCTGGAAATAAACCTATTGGGTGAGTCACAGCAGCAGCATTACAGCTAACCTGAAGTTAACGACAGATTTCCTTTGACTTCCAAAAAACCAGGATTCCCCATATATTTGTATTCATATTTCTTTCTGGCTGTGCTTGGGCCTGGATTATGGAGAATTTTCAATTTCCTCTTCCAGCAGTGGGAAAAATCCCTGCCACATGCAGAGACAGATCCAGTCTAGTGCAGAGTGCTTGAAAACACCAGTGCAGATCAGTTCTTCTGCTCGGCCTTCATTTCAGGGTTTGCTGTGGTTGCCAGGGAGTTACCAGAGGCTCCAGAATGTTTGGGTAAGCAGAGAAAGGATTTACCTGAGCACTTAGAAAAAGCTGTAAGTTATAGCTTTTCCCTTCTGATCCAGAAGATGCAGGCAGCGAAGACACCAGCGTGTGTGGTTTGGCTGGCGCTCTGAGATGTACGTCTGGGAGCTGTGCTTGATATTCAGCTGAGCCCATCCAGTCTCATCTTTCTTTCTATTTCCTTGGGCCTGGGGGAGTTTATGAACTAGAAGCTGGACTAGGAAAAATTAGAAACGTGTGACCTGCCCAATGTACTAATGCTACTGTTAAAGGACTAACAATCTCTGGGCAGGAGATGCAAAAGCCTCTGTGAATCATTTTGACTTCCCAGAGGGTTTCACCTGAGCCTCCTGCTCAGCTGCTCCAGATACGCAGACCATGACCCTGACATGTCAACAGCCCCAACAAGCAGTGAGTGTTGTTTGGTTTTATTTCCTGCCTTCAGAGTGTCACAGACATGTGTGATACTTCGTAAGATATATGATGACAAGGACTGAAATCCTATGGGTGCTCTCTAGAAATTGAGGGGGACTTTGACACCAGTGTCAGCAACTCAGGCCAAAAATCCACCTGTATCCCTGCCTTGGGATGGGCAGACAGGACAAGCAGAGGTCTTAGGGCAGAGCAGAATAATGTGATGGTATCTCTGCCAAATGTGGCATGCTTCCAGGGCTTAAAAAGATTAATTCGAATAGAAAAAAAAAACAGTAAAGAAACCTACAGACAGCAGGCTTGGACTTCTGTTGGGGGGTAAATGGAAGTGGTACCTCTCCTGCCAGAATCCATCAACACCACCCATATAGCATGAGCCCCATGTCCCAGGGAGGAGGAAAAAACTTGATCCTTGCCCCAGCATAGGATATTCAGGGCTGTATCTGCCCCTCTAGCTTTATACTCTGAAATAAATGATCTGGGCTCAAAGGTGCAGGAATCCCTTTCCTTCTCATTGGCCTCCTTCCTTTGTCACAGAGAAAATGCTGCTGCTGCTGCACAGGTTGTGACCCAGGAGGCTGCACAGCATCTGGCAACAGCAGCACCGAGCTTGCACAAGCAGCTTCAAGGAGAGAGCGAGGCAGTAATCCTCGGCTGGCAGTAAGGAGGCCAGGCTGCTGGATAAATAAGGCTGTGAGGGTGAGTAAAACTGCCTGAGGATTGCAGGCTGCTGATCAGCACCTTTCTGGCCCCTGCTGTCATAGCTGTGAGACAGCAGGTAACTCCAGGGCTGGGGCAGGTTATCATCTGGAGATCCGAGGTCTCCATCGCTTCACACAGGTCCTGGCTCAGGGATTGGCGTTGCTGGCTGCTCCTCAAGCTCCTGCAGCACCTGCCACCAGCCTTCTCTGGAAGAGGAGAAGGGAAGGCCAGGAAATGTTTGTGAGCTGGGTTTGAGGGAGCTGCAGCTGCAGTTGGCTGTGCATGCAAACACGCCGTGGCAGGAGCTCTGCCCAGCAGCATCTTCTCCCCAGTGCAACAGAAAGGTAGGATCTCACATCAAGGTATAAGAGGAAAAAAGCCCAACTGGTTTCTTTAAACCCGAGTAGAAAACTCAAAAGGCCGTCTAGGCCAATAGGCTGTATAGTCACTGCAGTGGTCCAAGTACAGCCCTTCTAGCCATGAATGCCATGGAAAATACAGCATGGTTGGAAGAAGTTTCACACACCCCTTTAGCTTCTCATGTAATGTCCTATATCGAGTTTCATTCTGATTAATTGAAGCTGACACGGCTCAAAAAACCCAACGAAGCCTTAAATGAGAAAGAACCAGCAGGACTTGGCACAGTGGAGCACAGCTAGAGGAACACAGGGAGCAGGAGAGTGTCAGAGCAGAGCTTCAATGTCAAGTTTCTCATAGTTTGCGAGGCTCTGGCTCTGACCCAGCACTGCTCTGGCCGTGAGCAAGGCGAGGCCTGTGACTGCTGCATCTGCTGCCAGTGGCAATGACAGCAGCTTCCCCTGGGACACCAGGAACAGGTGACTGGCTTACACTCAGAACGGTCAGTTGCTGTCCCACACTCACTACAAGGTCAGGTTCTGAAATATGGTTCTGGTATCCTGACTATGGCCTGTAATAATATCAAGGGAGGGGTATGTGAGAAGATGAAACGTATGTCATTTTCCCCCCAGGATCTCCTTCCAGCTGTTTGTGGCTTAGGAACTTCTAATGAAAAGTTAATTGAAAGCTGAGTAGCAGTAGAAGAAAAAGATAGGAGTCCTGTAATTACTCCAATCAAAACCTTAAAGAATATTTTCCTTCCTTTACTATTTCACCTTTCCTGACAGTTACACATCTTCATTAATAAACCGCATCTCTCTGTAGTATTCTTGGTTGAAAAGAAAATCTCCAAGATGTTGCTTCTGCTTTAAGATGACTCTACTTGGCAGTTTTGGTATTAAAAATTAATTTCTCCTTATGTGAGCAATGGTATAGAACAGCTATTAGTGCAGAAACAATCAGAAACTTTGTGATTATAGATGTCATCATCACTGGCAAAATAGTCTTGTTAAGACTGCTCCTGATTTTTTAATACCCTCAGGAAAAGTAAACTATTTATGGCATCTCCACAGCTTCGCAGAGGCTGCAGAGGCTTGCACAGTGCTTCTCAGATTTAGGAGGTTTGCTATAACAACTAGAGATTTCCTCCAGCAATGGCTGAAAGATGCACCTGGTCCCATCTCCACCCACTTCCTACCCTGCCATTTCAGATGCTCTGCACAAGGCAGATGGCAAAATAACCAAACCAGGCTCTGAATTTATCTGCAATCATTCTGGTGTTTTTCTCTTCCAGACGTGTGCATTGCCACAGCAATTTCTCTTCTTATGATTCTGATCTGTGCAATGGCTACATACGGTGCATATAAGGTAATTCATTATATTTCGTGATGACTTGAATCAAACGAACTATTCAGTTCTGTAGAAAGAAAACTAAGAATATTTCTTGTAACAATTTGTTGTTTAGTTATTTAGCTGAAAAAATGAGAGGAAAAAAATAAAAGAAAAGTCAAAGAGGCAGCAGAATTGATGGCTTAGATCAGTGGTGCCCCAGGGCCCTGTGCAGCAGGCAGGAAGACTGCCCAGTTGTGTTGCCTGTTTGCACTTTCAGATGTAAGTAAGCGTTGGGCAAACTGTGGATTCAGCCAGCTGAATCTTGTACCTACCAAAGTTAAGGGATTTAGGTTTTTTTTTCCCATTCACTTCCCAAGCCTGTGGTTTGTCCCAGTAGAAATCCTATGAATTATGGAGGAAAAGTATCATGTGATTTGTAAACAATAGAATGAATTGTGGGACTTAGACAACACGTATTACTGCAGTTTGGTAGCCAGACTGGCTCGTGCACCCTTTTGGCTGAACGTTGTATTTACTTCAGCTGATTTAACACTGCATTGTGTCAAATATTCCTTCTATTTTAGTGCAGAAAGACATAGTTCGTTCTGTTTTAACTTGTGGCTGATGAGTTTTTACTTTATTTCCTTTTTAGCAACATGCAGCGTGGATCATCCCTTTCTTCTGTTACCAGATCTTTGACTTTGCTCTCAACACACTGGTTGCCATCAGTGTGCTCGTCTATCCCAGCACGATTCAGGACTACCTCCGCCAGCTGGTAAATCGCTTGTTCTCAAGCCTTTGGGGGCCTTGGGGGGGAACTGTGCAAGGTGCACTGTTTGTCCTGTGTTTCTAGCCAACGGTTTCCTGTTGACTTCCTATTCGGTCCTTGAAAAGCCCTCTCAGTCCTTGCTAGTCTGTATTCAACACCCTTGCAAGGGTCCCTTACTAACGTAGAACGGTATCTGTGCAGAGCTCTGGAGTTCTGCAGCGATGTGGAAGCTCTCAGCACCACTTCATTGAGAATGAGACTCATATTGCAAGGCACAGATAGTAAGTAATTGCTATTGGATTCAGAGTTACTGTGTTCCTAGCCAGTAGCTTATTTTTGGTGCTATTTCAAGGATATTTTGTTGCTCCTCTTAATTTATTTGGTGCCTTTAACACAGATTGCATTAGGCAGGAGTTTGATTCAAGGTAGGTTTGGTTTTGCTAGAAAATATTTGTGGATTCTGTCTTAGGGACAACTAGAGGCTCCCTTCTTGCCATGGCCTACTTTGGCCAAACATCCATTGCCAATAAGCTTACAAGACATGATTGCAACCACCTAAAGTAAGGCAAGAGCCCACCAGCCTCTGTCTCATCACATGATCACTTGCCACGCAGAGCTCTGGAGAAGCCAGTGCTGTAGCTGCCTGTGAAAATCTGCCTTGAGAACCTGAATACAGCTTAGCTTGGCTGTGAACTTTGTTATACGGATGGAAAACTAGCTAGGGCAGTATAAATAACAGGCAATGAGACACAGCAGGCAGATAAGCAGCCACACAAATCTGCAGGAAGAGGCAATGTGTCAAGCCAGCGGGAGCTGGGATGCATCAGGGGCCTGTTATCCTTCACCTTATTTAACACCCACCTGCATTCACAGCTGATGGAAGAGAGCAGAGGGATAAATCAAAAGGTTCTCAGAGATGTGAGTAGAAAAGAGCAAACTGCAGCCATAGCTTGGGGAGTGCTGGAAGCTGGCACTGCCACTGCCTGGAGCCCTCCTGCCCATCCTTTGCCTCCAGTCCCTCTCTTCTGCATCGGTGCCCGCCCTGCTCTTGTGGCAGCACAAGCGTCTGCGTGGCTGCAGGAACTGCCACCCCTTCCCAGAGCATGAGTTGTAACCTGGTTTTACTCAGTCTTGGTAACTGTGCAGTAATGTGAGGGGGAGAGGAACGGGCTGGGAGCTGCACACCAAAAGGTCTCTGCACTTCTGCTGTGTCACATGTGGAGCCAGCCCGCTAGAGAGGCGAAGAGCAGCTGATTCTTTCAGGAAGTCTGCTAAAAGATCACTGCCAATCCTGCACATAAAACAGGAATGGGCCCTTCTGTAGCAAAAATACGAGGAGCAGGCCTTGGAAGGTATTTGGAACAGTGCAGCAGAGCACTCTGTGAGCTGTGGTGCTGCTCTGGAGCGCTGAAATCTCTGGTTGCACGCATCTTTGTCTTGCTGTTGTAAATAATTTTCTGGACTGTTAATGAGATGCTGCCACACGTCAGGAGTGCTAAGCTGTCAGCGCTCAAAAGGGCAAAGGGGATTTCCAGGATAATTATAGGCTGATTAGCTGGACATTGCTACCAAGCAGAATTATAACAGAAGGGCTGAGAGGAGAGTCAATTGATAAAGGATTAGACCAGGGGAATATGATTAAGGATCACCAGCCAGTTTCACAGAAAATCAGTCCTGAAGGCAAAACTCCTTTTCTTTCAACTGACAAGATTATTAGCCTTGTCAATAAAGATAGGCAGGGGCATAATAGACTCTCATGAGACGTTTGACTTCCCAGCATGATGCTCAGTGCAACAATAAAGCAGTAGATCAATAAAGGTTATACCAAATGGATTCAGAGAGGTTTGCTGGCAGACTGCGAAGGGTCACAGTCAAGCCAGCCATCTCCCAGTGAGCTTCTGTTTTGGGTAGAGGAAGGTCTTCAGGAATCAGCAGTAGATTTCACTCTTCCTGACTTCCATTAACAACCTTGGTACCCAGGAGGTCATTCACAAAGCCTAACGTCAGCCCTGGAAGAGCTTCCCAAGCTCACTGTCTGCGAGGATCGAATCCTCTAGCGGGAGGTTGTGAGCTGGAGCCCAATCTGTGTCATCTTCTGAAAGACCCTATCTCTGCATTGCTCCAAATGAGCACATCTTTGAATTTGCCAGGGGCAGTACTTGTGACTTTTCCCAGCAAAAGCACTGCTAATACAACTCAGTGTCTGACACAGAGATTAGTGAAGAAGTAAATAACACCAAGGATGGAGCCATTAAGCAGAGCAAGCCAGCCTGACTTGAGAACCTGACTACAGTCATTCATGTCTGCGACATTTCTAAATGCAAAGAAATGGAAAAACATGAAGGATACAGATAAATGTACAGTATGGCAACTGTACCTGGGATGCAGTCACCCTGGAAGCAGTCTAGGGTACTAAGTGCCCAAACAAAAGTCCCCATGGGTTTTTTTTTTCCTGCTTGTAAAAACTGCTTATGTGGTTTGTGAACAGAAAAAACCAGCAATAAATAGTAATGAAGAGGAAACTTCCCTTCTCAGTTGGTGTGATAGGATTAATCTGTCTATTTATGGTCTCTAGTCATGTAAGAGTAGAGAACATGCAGAAAAGTTCCTTTCCTTCAAAAACTATATATAAAAGCTGGATGCATTGTAGTATCAGCTTTTCCTGCTTTGTTTACTGAGAACAGAGAGTAAGAGGTGATGCTGTTAGAGTTTTCATAAGCAGAATAATGAGGTATTAAAAGGCTTTTTAAATTAGATGAGAGGCATAATGATAATGAGTAGATAAAAGCTGATCCAAGTTAAGTTAATTTAGAAATAAGGAGTCTGTTCTGTTTTATCATTCACAGCGGAGATCAGTGATTGGCAAAAACTACCAAAAGCTGTGATGAGCTTTGTATACTTAACATCATCAACTCAACAAAGCTTTGCAGCTCTCTTGAAGCTGTTCTGCATCTGCTTTGAAGCTGTTTGTGCCTCCTGTGTCTCGGCTGTAGTCTCAAGCACAACTAGCTCAGCAGGAACCTTTCATGCCATTACCTGGAAGGGCCACATCACTCAGCAGAAGGTTGTCGCCTTTGGTTCAGAGCAAATACACTGTCTGAGGAGTGTATCTGTCTGGGAGCAAAAGGGGAGGTGAAGATCACATCCACTGGGATCGGGTACTCAGACACTCACTGGGGTGAAGCTACTAACAAGCTTTTCAAGTTTGTAGCAATAGTGGCATCAGTGCAGTGCTAGTGCTCAAATATTGTTTGACGGCCTTGTCCCCATGGACTTGTTTCCCTCCCTTTGGATAATACTCACGGTAGATGCCCTTGTCATCTCAAACACCACGTGTAGAACAGCACAGCAGTTAATGCCCTTGGCCCTGAGTCACGCCTGTTGGGTGGGATCCCTCCTGATGATTTATAAAAAAGCCCCAGAGGCAGCTTGCTCTTACCCCCTCTCTGCAGAGATCTGCTAAGGTAGGTAGAAAGCAGGGTTGTGTTTCTTCCTGGCATTCTTACAGATTTTGTTCCTGTAAAACTGCTTTGAATTTGGGGAATGCTGTTTTAGGGAGCACAGATCCTTAAGGGAAATGAAAAATCCACGTCGTTCTTCAAATCCACTCTTGAGTATCTGGAAGCACAGGTAATGGAATCTCTTTGGCATTCTCAGAAGAACATTTCTTTTCTTACTCTACGGTGATAATCCCAGGTTTTTAACTATTTCCATCTCCCTAGGCTAGCATCTGTAATTATGTTATCTACTCAGTTTGGGGCACATCTGCCAGGTTGGAGCCTATCAGTACTCTTAAACCCTTCAGATACTTTCAGCAGGATGAATACTGAGCACCAATCACTACAGTAGGCTGGGCAGAGCCCTGCCTGAAAATGTTGCAGTTGTAAAATACAGAACACTGTGTTCAGAGGCACAAGTGGTTTTGGAAACTTTCTGCTGCCTTTTAATACCCAGTTGCACAGAGGTGTACCACTTTATTCCCATAAATTACAAAAAGCACCTCAGAGTGAAGGGTCATGTAGAATAAGTGGATGTTGGAAGTCTAGCATTTGAAATGTATGGCAAACACACTTGATAAAACTTCCTCGGGGTTATGTTGGACATCTTGGTCATTATCACTGTCACTAGAAAAACAAAACCTTTACATAAATCCAGCATGTGTAAAACAAGAATAGTTTTGGTTCTTGGAGCAGTGGTGATCTAAAGCAGTTTACTCTGAAGCACATTTCTTTTCTTTAGCCCCACTGGATCTTTGATATATGGGCTTTCTAAAGCCTTCAAATGAAACATTCCATCTTCTGGCATCTGAGAACAGTACACACAATGAATCGAAGCAGAGGTGCAGAACAGGCCAGTCTGCAGCCGAGTTATGCAAACTTTGGTGTTGACATACAGGACTTGTACAGTTGATCTAGAGAAAATTTCAATGTATATTAAATAGCTTTACTGCGGGACTGCCTGCAGTGCTGCTGTCTAACAGTTTGGGTGGTATCAGCCATGCCTTTAAATTCTAGGGAAAATGTTTAGAGAATGTAAAAGAGATTAAACCTAGATAAATTTTGCCTATAAACTAAAGCTTAAAAAAGGAATATCCTTTCTGACTTTTTTTTAATGCCATTTTATAATTACAAATCAGTACTACTGACTTCAAATCAGAGCTTTAAAAATTCTCCAGACACATTACTGTTGCCTTTCAATTTCTGTAAGATTCTGATACTCAGCAGCTCTTGAATGAGAATCTGCAGCATCTTTTAAAGTGGTCTGAGGGGAAGGGGAATGTGAAAGGTTACCCAAGCAGGCTGAAGGAATGAGAAAGGGCTGCATCCTTGGACTTCTTTTTTTCTTGTGCATTTGTACAATATCAATGCACTAAAAATATGCTTTGCATGCATATTTGCATTTTAAGTGTCTAATAGAGCTTTGCTATGTATAAGCAGTATTATTTTAAAGTGTTACCAGGTATATTATTATGCATGCAGCCCTCTCCGTTTCCATGACAAGGTTATAAATGACACTTTAATTATGACTTCAGCATGCTGGTGCTACACCACTACAACTTTGTTTGTATATAAAATTTCACCATGTCCTGCTGCAAAATCACTCCTGTATTTCTAGTGACGGACTTGATTTTTCTCACCCAACCATACTTCAGTCTCAGCTTCGTTGAACCTTGCACAACACTGGATACAGCTTTTCCCAGAAGGGGCATCAATGAGCCCAGTACCTGGGGCTTTCCCAGCAGCAGGATTTCAGCTCCTGGTTTCCCCACAGGAGAGCAAGTTCCCAGCACAGGAGAAGAATTTCTCTTCCCACCTCGTAAACCTGCATCAATGTTTAAGCTTACTGCAGGCAGTGGAGGGTAACGCGTCTTTGATTCAACTGCTGTTGGTACCCATTTTGGATCAGAGCGAATGAGATTTTGGAAGCAGCTTCTGCCATAGGAGAATCCCAGGGACCTCCTGGTGGCACTAGCTCCGTAGTGAGCCTGGAGCCAGCTGAGCTGTTTCCCACCACCTTTCCTCCTTCTTTGCCAAAAGCTGCAGATTTCCTAAGTTGCTTTCCCTACTGCACTGAAAGGGTCTGTAGCTGTGAGTCAAGATCAGACTGCCGCGTCCTGCTTACACCTCATATCTTTTCAGGACAGAGACCCAGAAAGCTGAGTTTGAAGGGGACAAACCACAGCATTTGCTCCTCACGTGCTCTGTCTTGCTGCTTTAGGTGCTGAATTATTTGTCATTTCACCTGAAACACTGCTGAGGCAAGGGAGGGCCAGGTGCTGCTCAGCAGCACATGGCGATCCCATGGTTGGCCAGGGCTCATGGCTCCAGCAGATGTTCCTGCTTTTCAAGGTAGATGGAACTCTCTTGGTCATTTTCCTGCCCTCCTCTTGCCCCCATGCAAATCACAGTTGAGACGGAGTCTGGAAACAGGACATTAGGTTATGGCCAAGA
Organism: Todiramphus chloris collaris; assembly: GCA_025345505.1. Classification (NCBI taxonomy): domain Eukaryota; kingdom Metazoa; phylum Chordata; class Aves; order Coraciiformes; family Alcedinidae; genus Todiramphus; species Todiramphus chloris. The sequence goes on from JANVCC010000072.1 coordinate 2,787,714, forward strand.
CCCCAGCATGCGGTCATCCAGTCTTTGACTGACGACTGGTTCTCAAAATCTAGACTGGAAGAAGACCAAAGCCTTACTAGGAGTCTTTCATGACATGCACAAATCAGTTTGACTCGGCCAGTGCTAAAAAATTGTCTCGGGGCAGTTTTACTGTAACTGCCCTTAACTGACTGGACTTTCTAACCAGACTGTGGCATTAATACTTAAATTTTCTGCATGTAAGGTTTGTGCTTATTCTCCAGTGCATCTTTTCTTGACATACTCTTGCTTTCTTGGTCTCTGAGTGACCATATACATTATATTTAGCAATAATCTTCCGGGGGGGGGGGGGGGGGGGGTAAAAAAAGCAACTGACTGAATTATAGCAAGCTAGTTTCCTACAAGAGCTGTACCTTGACAAAGAATATAATGTGATAAAAATTTCAGCTCTGAATTTCAGTACAGGAACAGAAATGTTGCTGTCAAGAAGCGGAAAATGTGCTTATGTAACCTATATCTGCAAATGGTTACAGCTGCTGTTGATGTTCACCACTCGGAACGGTTCGTGGAAGCACTAAATAAAGAGCTATTCTCACTAGCAGTTGTCCAAAAACCCCCAGAATTTCCTGATGCCCTGGGCTGAGTGCTGGTATAAGGAGCATCAAGGGGTTATTCTGGATTTACACCATCATTGCCAAGAATACAGTTATAGGTTGGTCTAGTTAATTGTCCTGACAAGGATGCAGAGCCGGCCTGGTTAAGTAATTAGACCTGTAAGGGAAAAGGGGGCTGTGTGTGGAAGGAGCTAATGCATTCAGCTAGAATGAGCTGCTGTTGCAGCAGGGCTGTCTTTTGTGGAGAACAGCTCTGTCTGTGAACAATGGTTTATTCTAACTGAAACAGGAACTTACACCTTGCAGTATTTCAGAACCATTTGGAATGTTCATTTTAAAGGGTGTGTTTTCTTTAAGCAATAACAAATGCCCTAAAACATTTTTAGAAGATGCTTTTCACCCAGAGATCCTAAAATGTTTCAGAATTTCAAATCACTAGAGCCCACACTAAGTTGGAAGTTTCCTTTTGTCACCTCCATTTCAAATATGAGATAACAGAAAGACCTGGAGCACATTTTGATTTGAAACCATGACGTTGCTCCCTTGCCTCCACAGGGCATGCACTCGGACGGCAGCACTAACAAGTACTCCTGAAGTAGTCCAAATTCAGCCAAAAGAAGATGGAGCAGAATAGACTCGATGTCTTTTGACCAACTATTTAAGTTAGTGGATGAAGGATGAAAGGATCGTGCTGTCCAGATTTTCCTGCTTTGACTTTCTGGAAGGAGCTGGTCTTTGGCAACCAGCACCAGTATAAGGATTAGTTTATAAGTGCAGGACTTACCTCCTGTTGCCTCAAATAGCAGGCTTCCTGCTGCAAAGCTCTCAGAGAGATGTCCTTTGTTACTTTTTGTCAGATACAAACCCAGTGTGCACAGAGATAAGGATGACACATACCACATACGAAGCAAAAAGGAACTCTCTAAACCCTCCAGACAGTGTTTGGAAGCTTAGTCTTCACACTGCCTTTTCCAGCCAAACTAATTATCTTAGTGCACTAATTGAATGGCTCTTAAACAACTCGTGAGATTAACTTACAGTGTTTTGCTTATTTTTGTTTATACAGCCCACCAATTTTCCCTACAAGGAAGAGATTATGTCTGTGAACCCTACGTGTCTGGTTGTGATTATCCTCCTTTTCATAAGTATCATTTTGGCTTTTAAGGTAAGTGTGTTACTACGCATAAACTCTACTTCTGGTCATGGGTGAAATGCCCCTTGCTAGAAGGCTTGACGTTAAAAGGGATCTAGGGAGCTACAGACCAGGCAGCCTGACAGCTATACAAAGAAAAGTGATACATGTGGAAAAGAAAGATGAAAATCTCATAGAAAATGGGGAAGTATGATGCTTGTAGTGGGAACCGATGACAGAAATCCTCTGACGGAGGAGGAGCGAGTCATCCAGTGGACAAGGGAGAACTTGTTGATACAGACTTCTTGGTATTTCAAAAGGTGTTTGGCAGATTCTGTCATCAAAGGCTTTAAAAACCACCATAAGATGTGCAGGGACAAGAGAAAAGGTCGTCCCACAAACTAGCTAGGAAATAAGAGAATAAGGATAAAATGGCAGCCTTTACAACAGTGACACCCACAGTGGTTGGTACGTTCATAAAAGATCTGGGAAGGGGAAGGAAATCCGACAAAAACTTTCTTTTTTTTTTTTGCAATGTCAGTCAAAATAGGGAAAACAAGTCAGGCAAGAAAGCTTTGCAGAAGAACCTGATGGCAGTGAGTGACTGAGCGCTGAAATGGCAGATAAACTCAGTGGTGATGAATTCTAAGTGGGGGGCACAGAGGAAGCACAATCTTTTTTCGCAAGCACTGCAGTGGACTCTGAACTAAGCATGGCCACCTGAAAAAGAGGATCTTGTAGCTGCAATAGATCTGTGAAAATGCTTGGTCACACAAGTAAACCAAATGCTACGAATATTAAGAAAGGAACGGAAAAAAGCCAGAAGTCTAAGGATTTCTTGGCTAGTTTTGATGCCTCCAGCCTGTGGAAGCACGCATTCTCTGCTGGTGCCCCATCTCAAAAGGGATGTTGTACAGCAGGTAAATAGATTCAAACAATCCCTCCTGGACGGGACAACATAAACTGTCACACCAGGCAGCAAAGAGGCCAAGGAGTGATGGTTTCTTTGCTGTCGTGCAAACCTCGTGGATGAGAGGCCTGGAAGCGGCGCGTGCCGGACGAAGGGGACATGCAGAATTGTCCGGTGCCACTGGAAAGGGCTGATGTGAAACCACCGCACGCAGGTTTGTGGTCCAGCAAGGTCGGCCCCCACCTGCTGCGTGGGACAGAATCCCCAAAGGAGCTCAGGATGAGATCAGACAAAGCAATGTATGAAAGTGGCTGGAACTATTTCCTGGAGCCTTGAGCCTCCTGGAAAGGATGCTGCTGTGTTTGTCCTCTTCTTGCATCCTTCTGCGAATTTCTCACAGTGCAGTGCTGCCATTCTTGTATTTCTTGTGTTGGGTTTTACTTCAGAATAGTTTTTGCTCTTTCTCTGTAGAGCAATTATGCACTTGCAGCCCAGAGGGCCAATCGCATCCTGCCCTGCATCAAGAGAAGCGTGGCCAGCAGGTTGAGGGAGGCGATTCTCCCCCTCTGCTCCACTCTGGTGAGACGTCACCTGGAGCACTGGGTCCAGTTCTGGAGCCCCTAGTACAGGAAGGCTATGGATGTGCTGGAATGTGTCCAGAGAAGGGCCACCAGGATGATCAGAAGGCTGGAGCACCTCTCCTATGGGGACAGACTGAGAGAGTTGGGGTGGTTCAGGCTGGAGAAGAGAAGGCTCCCGGGAGACCTTATTGTGGCCTTCCAGTATCTGAAGGGGCTACAAGAAAGCTGGGGAGGGACTTTTTAGGCTGTGGGGCAGTGACAGGACTGGAGGGAATGGATTAAAACTAGAGAGAGGTCGATTCAGGTTGGACTTTAGGAAGAATTTCTTCCCCATGAGGGTGGTGAGACCCTGGAACAGGTTGCCCAGAGAGGTGGGGGTCAGCCCCATCCTTGGAAGTTTTTAATCCCAGGCTGGCTGGGGCTGTGAGCAACCTGCTCTAGTGGGAAGTGTCCCTGCCCATGGCAGGGGGGTTGGAACTGGATGGTCTTTAAGGTCCCTTCCAACCTTGACAATTCTATGATTCTGTGATTAGATTAATAAGTCCCAAAGAGCCACAGTAACACCAGGGATGTCGCTTCCAGACAACACATTTGACAAGATGAACAGGCAAACTTATTGTGACAGAAGAAGTAGATTAGATTATCAAAGCTGCTTCAAAATCGAAAAACAACCCCCCCAACAGATAGGGTATTTTAAGGGGCTGTTGGAAGTGATATTCACCATTCTTCTTGAATTAGAAATACGATTTAGCCTTCTTGCTTTATATGTTCCCAGCTGTAGAGTCGATTTTGTTTGCATCTTTAAAAAATATAAAAGAATGGAATAAGTACATAGGTCTGTCAGGTGCCACAAGGGATGTGCTCTTTAAATTTCTCAGACATGAGCATTAGCTTGTTTTTACCCCAGGTGGATCTGTTTATTTCACTAAGTATGGCATGGAAGTCTCAAGCTTAGTAAAAAAATACGCAGCTAAAATTGGAATGACAAAAATACTTACTACAGAAAAAAGAAACCTAAGAAATTAATAGTACAAAAGACTAAATTTGTTTTAAAGTGGCTAACACACGTTTTTTTCCAAGGGATATGTGGCTCATGTAATGCTCATTCTAGCAACATATTATCATGAAAATGAGTCACAGAGACCATGACTCACGCAGAAACGCATGCTGAATTCCAGTTAGCATTTTCTTTTTAAATTCTTGTGTTTCTTGAAGAGCTGCTATGGAGAGTTAGAGAATCTGCTCCATGAAAGGAAAACTGGACAATACCGGGTGCATCACACTTTATCACTAATAGACTTAACAGATGGTACTGTGTTTGTGTACCAAAACTGAAAAGGTACTGGGCATAAAAATATGCCTGAGCTCCCTCTCCCTCTGGAGTTCAACTAGAAGTAGGGGGAGAAACCAAAGCCCTGTAACCTAGGAAAAGTGACAGCAGGATAAGCTGCATTCAGCTGGTGGGAAATATGAAGCAGAATCACACAATTCCTCGGAAACATTTGGCACCGTGACCTTTTTGTTTCGGGTGAAGTTACACACACAGGAAAGCACTGCTGCACAGAAAGCAAGGTGCACTGATAGTAAAGGGTGGGTTTGTGCTTTGCAGTCATGGGTCTGTGAAAAGGGAAGGGGGACAAGAGAGTGTAGTAAGCCAGCCAGCCAGCTAACTGCACACAAGCACTTGTCTTTATAGTCCTCAGGATTTACTTGGATTGGAAGCAGTTAATGGCTATTGCAGGCAGTTTCGTGCAGAACCTTTTTCAGAGTAGACCAAAAGATGTTATTCCATCTACTGTGTTTGTCTAGAAACTGCAGCAGAGTTACATACCATGAAACATAGGTGTTTCCTATCTGGCTGAGGAAGGACATCCAGCAGAACAAATGTATTTATATACATGCACACAGGACTTCAAATGGCATATAGCCAGCGTGGTGGCTTTTGAATCATGTTCTCCTCTGCAGCTGGGTTGGGGAAAAGGGCCTCATTTTTCTCTGGACAGCCCCAGCTGCTGAGACAGAAGAGTTGAGGCTTCAACCTCCCCCTCTCCACTTGGGTGAAGCCCCCCAGGCCCAATGGGCTAGGCTCAGGTGAGCACAAACCCAGAATAAACCTTTCCCCAGCGCTGCCCTGAGGACTCTGCAGATGCAGAGTATGGCCTCTTCTCTTTGTTTTGGGCCTTTCCTTTTCTGGAAAGGAGGTAGGGAGAGGTAGTTGCCAGTGGGGCAGCTGAAAGTTATTCCACTTCAGTGAGACAGACTTTAGCAAATGAATATTAACCCTGGTCTCCATAACATGCCAGTAACCTGCATGTACAAGGTGTGGAGCCTGGAGATGAGACTCCTCTGCACATCCCGGTGTCCTCAGCATATGGGAAAGGGTGATGCAGAATGTTCCATGCTCACCCTGAGAGAGTTTGTGTGAGAGTGTAATGAAGAAAATTGGATGATTCGTGTCAATAAGATGTGGCAACAGGGGGTTGCTGTTAAAAGGGAACAGGTAAACCAATCACTTAAGCTGTTTTGCTCTAATAAAAGCACCAAGTCAGGTATAGAAAGGTACCAAATGTATTTTGGCCTGCTGGGGACTCGGCCCTCCAGGACATCATCCCTGCTCCCACCGGATACAGGCCTGGCCGAGGCCTGAGTTGTAAATGTCACCATAAATCCTAGCCTAGTAGCCTTGTAAACTGTAGCTTGTTTTATATAGTTGTAAACTGTGTTTTGTCTTACATAGTTGTAAGTTGTGTTTTGTTTTACATAGTTTGTCTTACATAGTTATCAGCTGTGTTTTGCCTTGCATAACTGTAAGCTGTAGCCTGTCTTACACAGCCTTGAGAGTTACCAAGGTTCTCATCAATCCTGCAGCCTGTCTTGTGTAGTCTTGGTCTTTGTAGCTCAGGGAAACTAACTCCCAGCCAGGGAGGAATACAGGAGAGCCTCCCACAGATCAGCCAGGTCACACCAACCCTGTGATTTCATCGCAACTCTGCATTTTGAGACAAAAGGTGACAAGTGCACTGCGAGGAAGACTGGGGGCCTTCCTCCTGAAGACCCCGGCCCACGACCACCAGACACCAGTGCGCAAGTGCCAAAGGGAGGAGACCTATGATAATGAGTCCCTGGACCTGATTATAATAATCCAACCCCACATAATGAATATGTAGTTAACGCTGTTGGATATCCATGATTTAGTGTGATAAATGCCTGCCTGCTTGACATCTTGGGGTGCGTGTTGATGGAGCGCAGACTCCCCGCGCACCCAGTGCTGCTTGCTCATTCCCCATCACTAAGAAATTTTTATTTTTTTATTTAAAGACTATTTTGGTCTCATTTATAACAAGAGGAAGATGCTTCCTGGCAGGGGAAATGCTGACCTGAAGCATGCGGCCCTGGTATCTGCTACCTTCCCCCAGGGGTACTAGAGCAGCAGTTGGGACTGTGAAAACAGCCCCAAAAGCCAAGCTCTGATCCCTGCTCCCAGGAATGGCCAGTGGGGAGCCACAGGGTTGCCACCTGTCCCCTGAAAGCCTGTGACAGGGCCCATCACTGTGCTTGCTGGTGACAGGGTAACTACAGGAGAAGCATCTCTAAAGCAGAGGCCATTTGATTGAAATTGCATACCCCAGTGTGTGTGTGACTGTGTGTGAACAGATAATGTCCTGGCTTCTGTAAGGTGCCATTTAAGTCTTGCAGGCCAATGCTTTGGTTTGACGTCAGTAATTCTTTTCAAACACAGCATTTCTTTGCAGTTATAAGGAGTGGTTCTTGTATGGCCTTTTTATGCTCACAAGATACACGTTCCAGTGTGCTGAGAAGATGGATTTAATGCAGATTTCATCAGCACAGCAACCCATTGTTTCTCCTTCTGCAGCAACAACATGTGAAATACAGGCAGTCAACTGCTCCTCCATCAGCAGTCCTCTGAAATCTCCATATAAATTTAAATTGGCATAGAAATCCTGATCTTATTTTCACCAGTTACTGAACACCAGCCCAGCTCTGTAAATAGAAAATTCAAAGCAGCTGGAGAAGAAAATGGGACTGGGTGCAGACAGCTCTGAAGCCGAGGGGGCTCTGTCAGGTCTGTGGTGTTCAGCCCGCGCTTGCTGCCAGGGAGAGAGCAGCCCAGAGGGCTGCTGTGACCCAGATTGGCACAGAATTCTCATTGCTATTACAGGAAACAGCAGGACACAGCAACCTTTAATTTCCACAAAGATTCTGGTCAGTCAGCTGGTCAGGCATGTGTCCGAGGAGCAGAAGTTGTGCAGTACATCTTAACAACGTTGTTACGCGGCTTAGTAAGTGCCTGTGTAGTAACAGTGGTGAGAGGCAGGGTTATAAAGTTCTATGGGTTTCAGTTCCCTAGGGGCTCAAGTCATTTCCCACCAGTCAAAAGGAAAGATTGAAAGCTGGCAGTAGCAGGCACAGTCCCTGTTTCCCCATTCAGCCCTTCCTGTGCACCAGTCCTTTCACATGGTGGCTGCTGGGGGCTGCCCTCCCCAAAGGGGTCTGTCAGCAGCCTGTGCTGTGTGGGAAGGGTGGAGTAGGCTGAAGTGAGTTAGTGCATTTTACACAGAGCCTATTCCAAATGTCAACACTGATCTGAGAGAAAAATCGATATCTTTATATCCTGTGTGTCCAGCCGCACATTTTAAAGCAGTATTTGAAACCTCAGCCAACGTTTTCAGGAAAAAAAAAAATTGGTAACTGAATCAGCATTCCCATTTAACAGTGCAGCAGCAGCAGTAGAAAACACTGATTAGGAACAAGTCTAAAGAAGTTACAGGTTGAGGAATAAGAGTTTCCATGAGTCATGATTCGCAGGCCAGCAGCACATGTCCAAAGCACTTGGACAAGGACACGCTCTCAGCTGCCCCCACTCTCAGCCGTATGTGGGTCAGTGTCTCAGGGCCAATTATTTGGTGTGTGCTGGCTGATGACCTGACCTCATTAATTGTGGGGCTGGAAGAGGCCTCACCCACTGAGAAACAGCCCATGCATGCAGGAGTGGGGCTGATTAGAGCTGGAAGAGCTGCAGGGGTTCATTGTAGGGTTAAATGTGTTTTATTCACTGCGTGTAATGGAATGGGAGCATTCAAAAATAGATCTCCCACTAGCTACTCCCAGATAAGACTGTATTATCTGAAACAGGGCTTCCCTCAGTGTGGATTTTGGCAGGAGTATAGAAACTGGTTTTCAAATAGGCTTAATTTAAAGGGTTTCTCATAAAGATGGGCTGTGTCCCAGCAGACATGTGCTGTATTCAGGCTCTGTTCTGGACTAGCTCTTAGGCTTTTTTCAGCACATAGTATACGAGCACTGAAAGCTACTGAGCTACTTATTACTATTCATAGTTACCAATGGTATTTTGTTTAACTCTGGAAAAGATGCAGTTCTTTGTGTATGTGCCTATACACCACTTGTTTCAGTAGCTCAGGGCAGGTTTGCTTAGCCCACAGCTCGAGCTATAGAGCCAGTCTAACCTTCTCCTGGGACTCAGCTCACTCCACAAGCCTTTTGCTCTCCCCATTTGATGGTCGAAAGTATTATCAAAGTCTGCAGCACCTCCAAAGTCATCCAGGAGCTGTAGGATGCGGTAAAGAAGAGGAAGCAAACTTCCTGGATTTCAGCCAGCTTGGCTCTGGTGGAAAAAACTTCCTGATCTGTAAGCTAGCCATGAGTGAGTCATGTGGTGTTCTGCAAAACACGGCCTGTGTGTGACAGCTCTGGAGAGGGAGGAAGCACAGGGCAGCTCAGAAGGATAAGAGGCTTTTGGAAGGTCATCACTGCAAGTGAGTCAGAAAAATATGACTCACAGAGAGTGAGACACACATGCAAATTCAGTCAGTGCTGGCAGTTTAATTTGCATGTGCTAGGTTTGTTAAAGAATTGCTATGCGGAACCCACTAAGTAAAAATTTAAGTTGGGCACTATCAAAACACATTGTTCTCTGGATTGCTGTCATGTGTGACTATGTGGGAAGAAGAAAGCTCCAGAGGAAACTGCTTAGTCCCACCAGCCTTGTCCCTGGCACGCTAAGGATCTGACTCCTGCTCCTCCACATGTGTTAGTGCCTCCTCTCTTCCTTCCAGTCACTTTGCTCATCTCTGCTGGCCAAACTGCAATCTCTCCTGCTGGGAAAGGAGGTGATGGATGTCAGCACTTTGCCCAGCCAGCTCGAAAATAAGTGGAGACAGCTAGCTGTTTAGCAGGCAGCAGCCCTACCCAGAGCTAAGAAAAAACAAACAGTGAAGTTAATGATCCTGTGGTAAAGTTATTGCTGCAATAAAAGTGGTTTTTGGTTTTTTTTTTCACAAAATAATAATTCCCTTTTCTTTGCAGGGTTACTTGATAAGCTGCGTGTGGAACTGTTACCGCTACATTAACAGCAGGAACAACTCGGATGTGTTGGTGTACATTACCACCAATGACACCGCGGTAAGGGTGTGAGATCACAGCTACTTGGCCAGTCTTATGCATTTGATGGCTTTATTTTGCACAGATTTCTGTCTCCTTAGTTAACCATCTTAATTCCTTTGAGAGTCCTCAGCTGCTGATTATGTGTAGACTTGAGACTGGCGTGCTATGGTTATAAATCGCTTCTATTGCTAAAATACTGGTTTGTTTTGTACATATAATCTCTGAAAGAATCTGCGTTAAGCACAAACTGCAGCTTACATTGTGGCCCCAGAAATGACCCCAGTGCTGAGCTCTCCAGCTGTGTGATTATCTGGACGGTGGGGGGACTGATTAGGATCCAGAGATGCTGTCATCTCCACCTTCCGTGAAATGTGGATTTAGCTACAGAAACTGTGCTTTAGAACACTCAGCATCTGGTGCAGTGCTTTGCACACTCACAGAGAGGAGCTAAAAGGCAAGAAAAGTTCAGTGACTCATCCCCCAGCACATGATGGGGTTTGTATCTTAAGGAGACGGAATGAAACAAAGATTGACGGGAAAGAAATGAATAAACTGGTTTGAACCTCAAAGGATGAAAGGTGGCAGTTCACTTTATAGTAGTTTAGTGCTGACATGCACATGTACAGGGCACGACTGCTAAGCAATGCCTTGCTTGTTGCAGAAGGCTACTTGAAGGAATACAAAAAGAAAGAGTCCCTGGAAAGAGCTAGTTCTGTTGACAGGGATTGTCTCCATGGAGCTGCTCTGTTCCACCCAAGCTACACACTGAGGGCACTGTGCCAAACCAGTCCCTAGGGTGACTCCATTGGCTTATGGAATGAGGATCTTTACATCATTTACATCACAGAATGAGAGCAGCACGCACTTGGTCCTTTGGATCATCTGGGTAAAATTTCAGGATTGCCTTCCTGAAGTTTTCCTAATTGCAGGTGGTCTCCACATGCTGAGGTATCAGACCATCAATTTGAAACCACTGGAATAAGTGACTCCTATGTGGCCACAAGGGCTTAGAAAACTATTACTACTCTTACATGAAAGTTGTAACTCTTGCATAGTTATTAATCTTTAATACTTGGAGCTTTAAGAAAAGCCTAAGAAGTTTCATGGACTATGATCAGAGCTGGCAAGCAGGACATTTAAGTATAAAAATAAGGTTTTATTGAAAGCTAAGAAGTATTACCACTTTCTTTACTGGAATCTAGCTTGAGTAAAACCAGGAATTTCATGTGAAATCATTTTGATAGTTCTTTTTTCCAGCCTGTGGGTAGTTTTAACTCAACTTCAAACATTGCTGACTCTATAATCTACAGACCTGGCTCAGTGGTGGGGGAGTGTCAGATGGATTATCTGGGAAAATAAATTTACCAAGGTTTTTTAAAAGCCACATGAAAACCACCTGCTCCGCTGCGGCCTTTACAAAGCAAGACTTTGGTATTCAGAGATTCAAAGTGCTCTGAGCTGCCCCCTCATCTTTAAAGCACTTGTGTTTCTGTGAGGGAAAAAAAGCCCTTTTATCACATTTACAGATGACACATTCTTTCACTGAGAGTTTAATTTAACTTTGCTTACCTTGATCTTACAAGACAGCTACAGCAGAGGCAGGTTTTGAGAAGGGCTGTGGGTTCCCAGCTAGTGCCCTGGCCATTGGACTCTTCTCCTTTCCTCAATATTTGCACCTACATGATTTGAATATGGTGAGAGTCTCTTGCTTTCCGGTATAATGATTTTGTTGTTCATTCTTTCGGAATAAATTCAATGAGATAATGTTAGACCAGGTCCTAGAGAAAGAACTGGTTAGGAATTTGAGCTAACAAAAAAATTCCAACAAAAATTCTTGTCCAGGAATACAGAAAGGCTCAGGAGCAGTGCTGCTGGGGAGAAGTTTCTCAGGCCCAGCCAGAGAGGCAGGAGGAGAGAGACTTACTAACAGCTTGGGGTTTGAATTATTTCTTTGGGGTGGAGGCAAGCTTCATTCAAACCCATGTCTGACTGCTTCTCTTCAGTCAGGATGAACTCCTTCATTCCCAGGTGACAGAGTTGGTCTCGATCTCTTGCACATCCTTCCCTGACAAGCTCCGTGGACGCTCGCTAGTGCAGCGCATTCAGCGATGCGATGGAGGAGCTGACGCACTCTTGATCAGCCTCTTTCTTCTGCTCATTGCTGAGATTCTGCAAGGAACAAGAGTTAGTAGGGTTAAATCCTCATCATTCTTCACTGTGAATCAGAGAATTGTTCTTCCCTCCCTTCACCCTGCTAAGTTAAGGCTCAAAAAGGTTTTATTTTCTATGTCTGCGCTGAGACACATCATCAAAAAACCTTCTTCACAGAACTAAAAAAGTAAGCTCAACATGGGTAAGAATGGCTTTAAAATGAAGTGTGGAAGAAGGGGGCTTTGAAAGTTGAGTGCTGAGGACCTTTCAGAGTTTAGGACTCTTAAAGAAACCTCATAATATTTTTACATGCTCTGATAGGTCACTGCTGCCTTGAATTGTGTAATACTCCCTCAACACTCAAATGTATTTTTGGATTAAAATGATGTATTTTCATGTTTAGTCATGCTGGGAAACTTCTTTCTGCAGGGCTCCTTCATACCAGCATGTCTTTAAATTATAAACCACAAGTTTCTTCAAAAATGTGGGTCAGTCTCTGCCCTCTGCTTCAAAAGAAATATGTCATTTTTAGAATCAACCCTGCTACCTGAATTCCAGCAGGGCTGCAGGTCATATCTGCAGGGCATATTCTTGTCTTCAGGGATGGTTTATGATATACATTTATGATCAGCATTAGCCTTAAGAATATAATCCAGTACAAATGGAAGTAAAAATCTAAGCTTAAATATGGGACAGGGCATAACAGCTACCATTTAGAGTAACAAGTTTGAAACGTAACCCCACACTTCCAAAATCTGGAGCTCAGATCCCAGCTGCAACCTGTGAGTACCCCTTGGACTGCACAGTAATTAATGCACCTCATCTACACTCTACACACCAGACTTTTTTTTAGTCAGCAGGTTTGCAAGTGCTAGGCACTGTATTATAAAAAGCATTTAGAATGAAGTTTAGACATGGGCTTGAGTATGGATAGTTTACTGCCAAACTTAAAAGATCCACTTTGTGTATACAGATGGTAGAAATTAAAAATTTTTCTGCAGTTACATAAATATTTTCAATTAAGTTGAGAAATTTATTACTAGAAACATTTTATTACTATGTCTCACAATTTTCCGAGAGAGCTGATTTCAAAAAATATCTTTAAAATGAAATGTATTATTATTTCTATTAAAATTTGCACTCAGGGGAAAGAAGAAATCTCTGCCTTCAATAACAAATCCTCAACAAATTCATCCTTGAATTCAAAATTCTATATACCTGCAGGATTTGTACTGATAATTGAAAAGGAATGGGTAAGCCTGTCCTCTAATAGCTGTAATTACAGGCAGTTAAATAGTCATCAGCAATTGCATTCATGCTATAATTACTTGATGATGGTTGTGTGCCATTTTTTGAAGGGCTGTCTGTGTCTGTTGCAAAAGAAGTCGTTTCACCTACAATAGTTATTCTCATCTCTGGCCTATTAACATCTTGGTAAAATCAAATTCTTGGATCTTCCATTGCCAGATAAATACAAATTTACTTACACCTTCATAAAGATCATTATTTTCCCTCTTCTAACTTTTGAACTAGGAGTTGCCTGTTTTACCTGCTCAGAACCCTTGAAAAATATATCTAAGAGTTTAAATTTCAATTTCTTTCAATGGAAATACGACATTGATGACTGAGCTTTTCTCAAGAAGAACAATAAATCCTTTCTAGCTGGGTCGCTGTGGCACAAGAGGTAGGAAGGGTCCACAGTTGCTGGCTTGCAGCAGCTGTGAACCCTCCTAGAGATGTTTGGATTATAGATCTCTTTCTTTGGAAAGGGGAATATTCTTTCACATAGAGTGCTAGGATTTAGTTCAAAAGGGTAAGAAGCTGTGATTGTATATAAGTGCTTCTCCAGTCCAGAGAGTTGTTCTCAAAATAATCAGATTATAGTTTGTTTTACTGCATTTCTTATTTTATCAGTGGCAAGGTGTGTAAGACACCTACACATCACATCCAAATTTGATGAGGAGAATGGCTAACTCCTTAAGCATGCTTGCAGCAGGCCTTCTTCCTCCTCCTTCTGGGTTCCTTGGCTCTCTGTGTTCAGAAAGTCCTTGGTGCGTCTCACAGTTGGTGTCCTCCGTTTCTATCAAAAGCAAGTCTATCGTGACTCTGTAAAGTCACGTTGAGAGTGTACAGGTCTCGGCAGCAGTATTCATCCACTGTCTTCTTGGCTGGTTGCGTGGTGGAAATCTACTAATAGGTCCTTCCAAGAGATGAGCTTTTGTGTTTTCTGGCCTTAAACAGGACTTCTCTGCCAGTGTCAGTCACTGGCACTCTCCTGCATCTCTTGTGCCTTCTCTCTCACTCCTCATGAAATCCTCTCTACACATCTCTCTCTGTTACCAGCCCCCAAATCGGTAATACTTTATTTTAAAAACTATTCAGCTGTCTCTCTGCCTTCCTCCCAGCTGTCTAATTTTCATGCTACTAAAAGCCATGAGAGCAGCTTAAGTGTGGACTGATCAGTACCCAGATTTCCAGTTGGCTCCCCCGATCAAACTGGTTCTTATAAATACTGCTCGTAGATACGGACTGTAAGTGACTTGATAGCTACACTTACTGGCTACCAGGTACACTGAGTGACAACAATCAGATGAAGTGGTTTAAGCCATCCTTTCTGCCAGTGTGCTGTCTGGACAAACAGACATCCTCCCCGCTGCAGGATGCCAATAGAATATTCCTGCCGCCCCAGTAGGTGAGAGGTTCTCCTTCTGCAGCCCTTGATCAAAGTTTGACACTTCTGGAATGTACCTGGCTTGGCTTCATGAACAGAACATGGGGTGGCCCACTGGTGCTGGGCAGGGGAAGGCTGGGACCCCAGCTGATGGGTAGACATGGCCCTTTTATGCTCCGGGGGCTGATAATGCCAGGATGCATCCTGGGGATGCAGCTCACAGCAGAGTCACTTGGGAATATGGTGTCATCTCCCTCCTCTAAGTGCTTTCCCAGTGCTTTTCTTCCTTCAGTTCCTGGAGGTATCTGGGGAAGACTTTCGCACGGCAGTAAGGTGGCTCCCTACAGCAAACTATAGTAAACTGAAGATGATTTTTTCCACTTTCCCAATCTGGGATTGCTTTTTCCTGCTAACTGCTCAAGCATGCCATGGATGAAGATTAAGCCTCTACACTAATTTAAACCATGACAGCAGTACCAAGGAAATACTCGTCCAATTGGAAAAGCTGACAGCGTACAAGTGCAAACGATACCCCAAAGTTACACATTTGTTCTCCAGAGCAGGAACAGTTCTTTTGTGCTCTTGGACAGCCAGGGCACTTAATTTTGTTTATTTTTAACTCTCCCTGAAGCCAATCAATGGAAGTTTCATCTCCGGTCATGCTGCCAGTGGGGATAAAATGTAAAGCTGTAAATCTCTCTTCAGAGTGGGATTTAGATCCTTATGTACTTTACCAAATCACTCCCATGCCTCCTATGTGACATACATTTATCCACAGTGGTTAAAAAGTTACTTGTTTTTTCAATGCAGATGCATTCTTTCTGTGGACATGACATCAAATAAGTAGCCTGTAATTAATCTGTCAATATTATGTTTGCTCTCCTTTATCAAAGTAATAGGAGATCTATTTGAGAAGTGCAGAGTTAGGTCTTCCATTCCTGATGGATGACTGCTCTGAGCAGAGGAAGAATATTTGGTAAGGTTGGAAGTGCCATTCTTTGTTCTACATGTGTGGAAGATGATTAGTCTGGCTATGGACAGAGAGAAGGACCATGCCAGTTAAGCAGACTGAAGCATGAGATGGAGCCAAGGGGCAGATAAACTCTGCACAAGAGCTCTTGTTTCTTTTAGGTGCTTTGGGACCTGTGATTTCCAACTACTGAGCCAGTTTGGGGATGATACATGTCAGAACAGAAGACAGCTTGGAGAAAAATCCTGCTTTAATGTTGTTTTCCATAATGTGGCATAAAACCCTACAAACATGGCAATGTTCACCAGGTAGCTGGTCTTGTGTGGCAGTTTGCAGCCTAACTATTACTGGGCCACTAGATCAGAGGCACCTCTTTCCAGTGAGTAGTAACCATGAAATACTTTAAAGTGAGCAAACACCACAAATAAGCACCCCTGGCATGACTCACTCTGAATCCTTCTCAGGGCCTCCAACTGAGGCCAGACTGAGAAGCTCTGACTTTCCCTAGTGGAAACTGTCTGATAAAACCTGCACGAGGGAAAGCAGGTAAAATGGGAGGCAGAGAAGAGGAAGAAGTAGCAGGGGCAAGAACAAAAGAATGTAAGCAGAGCTACCCAGGACTTGAAATGAAAGGGGTGATTAGTCAGCTACCACATGCAATAGCCTACATGAGACCTGGGAGTGTGATTGAAATGCTGGATCTGTGTTTCTGCAGAATTGCACTTACGAACATTCCCAGAGCGATGTCTTTTATCAGAGAATCTTCAAAGGGCTCAGGGTCCTCTTGGATGCCAGCATTCACATCTTGCTGGTGTGCATGTGCAATGTGTGTGCTTCCTCCTCTTCTGCTCAACTCCGAGTTGCAGAAAAGTATGATGGCAGTCTGTGTCTGCCAACAAACAGCTATTCAGCTGCTACAGCGTTTCATACTCTACCTGCACTGAAGTCCTATCCTTGTCAGTTGTCCTTTAATCTTACTGAAAAGCAATTTTTCTTTTTCTTTTTTCTTTTTCTTCTTTTTTTTTTTTTACCTTTCCCATCTTACCATCTATACTCAGCTCTTGCTTCCACTGCTTTCTTGTCTTAAAATCCAGCATTCCATGTGGTCTGAATTGCTTGATGCTATTTGCTCTGTTGCTTAGTGCTATTTGTTATAGGTCTCACCTATTACTAAGTAGCTTCTGTCAGAAGCCAGCTGTGCTGTTTGGAACAGGCTACTAATGGTGTCAACCTGGGGCAAGTACCCTCTTAAATTTAAAAATAAGGTGCCCAAAACATTTTCACTTCTCATTGCAGGCATTAAATTTACTCACAAGTTAAATTGCGAGCTCAAAATACAGATGCTTGTCTGGTTTCCTCTGTAGATTTTAAACACAGAAACTATGTTTGCAGCTCAAATTCTGGAATTATTCTAATACATGAGAATTCATAAGAGATTTGCAATAGAAACAGACAAATCTGTTCTCAGTGCTCATAATTAGATAAAAAAAGAAGACATGAAATGTGGATGTGTAATTTAAATCTTCCAAATCTCTTTGGATTCACTAATTGGAGGAGTGTTGCAACATAGTAAAAACCAGAGTGTTTATAAATTTGCAGTGTTTTTTACTAACAGGGCTCATTCATTACCATCTAACAGCTGCTGTTTTGTGGGCTTCAAAAACTGAGTCAAAGTCTTCAGTATATTATATATGAGGATATGTATCAGTATGGGTATGTATATACATATCAGGATATGTATTATATATAAGGATATGTATCAGTGTGGCAAGAGCCAAGGAAACCTTAAAATTCCTGTTGCCAAGGACATAGGGGTGCATAAGCTGAGCTGTGTGTGAACTTTCCAGGTCAGGCTCAAGTCATAGTTATACTGTACAGCAAAGGATGAGGAGGCCTGAATGCGATGATCTTTAAGGTCCCTTCCAACCCTGACAATTCTGTGATTCTACTCAAAGATGGAAATGCAGCATGGTGTGAGAGGCAAAGTCCTGGCAGCAGTTAGCCATGCTGGGGCTTTGTAGCCCCGTAGTTGCCCCACGCTAGAAGCCCTGCCCTTCTGCAGAGCTGCTCTTTCCAGAGGCAGTCCTGCCTTCAGCTCCAGCACTAGCTCCTCTGCTGTCTTTGCATGGCATCCCCTTGCACAGTGCAAGCCTGGCCTCTGCCAAGCGGCAGAGGAACTCCTCAGACATCCCAGCCCCAAGCCTCTCTCGCCAAAACTCTCTCAACACCACAAGCCATGCAGATGCAGAAAGAACATCAGTGGTCAGTTTGGTGGGAGGGGGTGGTTGCAGCTGGTGGTTCAGTAGGTGGCATTGGTCTCTAGAGACCGCGTGGAAGCAGCGCTCAGCTCCTCACCCGGGAGGAGCACCCAGCTGCCGCCGCTTTGCCGGGGCGATGACGGTAACCGAAAGGTCTGGTGTCCTGCAGTTAGTCATGGCTTCTGATGATCTCTGGACTGTTCTTTCAGTCTGATTTCAGTTCACTTTAATGGCTCCCACAGAGCCACTGTGCTCTTCCCAAGTGTCCCTTAGGATGCTTTATGGACACAAGATTGTGTCCATAAAACCACAGCACTTGTGGTTTTAGTCTTCTGTTTTGAGGAGGAAAGCAAGGTCTGCTTTAAATGATCTCTGTGACAAACACTCAGCTTCAGAAAGGATAGGGCTGAGTGGGCATTCTTGTACCAAATTTAGAAGATCTCCAAACATTTGTGGGAGTTTCTGGTTGACTTTACAGATGTGATTTACTAACATCAACAGATTTTTACATAAACTTAAGACTTTTCCTTCAAGTTCTCAGTTTGTCACCTTTCATGATGCTGGTTAACATGGTATTACAGTGGTTTGGTTATAAACAAAAGCTTCCTCTCAGCATTCACTAGGAAATGGCTATGAACCCCGTGCATGAAAAACCGCATTTTATGTGGCAGTCTTATGCCTTACTTTTTAATAGTGACACCAAAAGAATATGTTTGTATAAAAGTAATCTTAGATTTCTCAGAAGAAAACCACGTTGTCCAAGTTGACAGGAAAACGTTGCTCAGCCTTTCCTGCATAGAGGGAAGCAGTCAGCCAGCTATAGCTGTTTATGCACACAGAAATCTTCTGTTTTCCCAGGGTGATCTACATAATATTTGTGTAGTCAAGAACCCAACAGTACACAAGGGCTGTTGGGACTGTCTTGAACTGGACAGGTAGCCACATCAGCAGCCTTCCCTCTGGAGCTGTTTGTGGGCTCGCTGCTTGCTTCACTCCAGCTGAGCACGCTTTAGGTTGCAGTTAATGGCTCCTCAAAGCACTATCAGCTGTGGGAGGAAATTCCACTCCTCTTGGCTGGGTGAATGACAGGAGAGCGGGGAAGTAAACACAAAATTAGTACCTGTGATTGCATACCATTACACCCTTCCTAAACCATGCAGCAGGTTGGCACAAGTCAGTGGTTGGTATTGGGCTGGAATCACGGAGATGAAATGAACCCGGAGTAGGGGACTGGTGCAATCAAGCATGTGCTGCTTAAAGCCTCATCTTTCAATTTAGTTTTCTTTGAATGTGACACGTCAGCCTTGCGCTACATCCAGGAGAAAATGTATCTTGAATTAGGAAAGGAAAGGCACGCAGGGACTGTGTTTCAGCCTGCAGCTGTGTCAGTGCTTGTCCCATCACCAGGCCAAGGGCTGCATATTGCACAGAGGCTCCCATAGGAGGAATTTCCTGAGGTTCAGCACTTTCACCTGTGAAATGGCCCAGCACTGACTCTGGCACACTCACACCATCTACCTACCACTATTCACTTTCTTGTTACTCTCCCCCTCTTTGGAGAATAAGGCCTGAACCCAGTGACACTTCGCATGCGAGCTGTGCGAAAACAAAAGACTGCTCTTGCCCTTTCTCCCTTTGCTCCCCTTGTATTTGCATGGGTCTCCCATAAGGATGCCTGGTAGCAGTCTGTAAAGGGCACTTCTTCGTCAGAATGATACATAACACGTACATAGCTGTGGGGAGGGGGTGGGGTCAATTTTTCCAGGCATAGTTTGAAATTTCCGCACCAGTTCGTAACTGTTTCCACAATTCAGTCCCTGTCTCGTACAAGTTTCATCCAAGAGAGTTTTAAATCTGTCTGAAAGTTCCCAACACCTTTTAAGACGTTTCAAATCATATGCCTGTTTTACAAATGGGAGATCTTCCTAAAACACACGATTTGTGAAAACTCGAAAGGTCAGCGCCAGGGCCAGGATTGAACCGCAGCGGTGATGACCCCGGTTCCATTCACCTGGCCCTGTCCCTGTGCTGTGCACTGATGCAATGGGAACCCTTCGGTGTCAAGAGCTGGAGTTTTTCCTGAAAGTTTGAGGAAATACCCTGAATGCTCACTTAGAGCTCTCAGCGTTTACCATAGGTATTTTTTATCTGGCACTTTTTTTGCCATTATTAATTACATAAGAGCACAGGAAGAGGTGTTGTCCTTTATTATTCAGCTCATAGACCTGGAAGATGGACAGCTTTTTGGATTTCATCTGCTGTCTTTTCTTATCATGCCTGGTGAAATGGACTCTGAACCTGAAACGAATGGATCAGAGTTTGGAGCTTAGCATTACAAGAGTTCAATAAGACAGCTAAATCTGCACAAAGTGAACTTGATTCATTTTCAGAGTGATCTGTAGATCAGCTCTAATTGCTAATTATATTGCTTCACAATCAACTAATGAATGTGTTTTAGAATATTTGAGAAACTAGTGCCTGTTTAGTAACACAAGGATTTTACTACAAGCCCTGTTATTAAAGTAAGGGAGAGGATCTCCACTGCAGTGTTTCTCACAGTTCACAAGCTTTAGCACTGTGATTTACTGAAGTTACATTGCAAAATATACTTATTATTTTTATCACAATATTTATTTGAAGTTCTATATGTTGCCCTAATTTCACTAGCTAAGTAGTCTGCCATAATCTGTTTGCGCCCTTTAAAGCTGACGTAATTTATTACATGCTTTTTAATATAAGGCTTTTTAGATTATGTAGTGGATATGTGCACACTGTACTGCAGTTACAAGCTCAAAGATTTGGTGTTAATAAAGAGCTCTGACAATTCCCTTTCCTAAATAATGAAACTGTTTCGATTAAGGGCTGAAGATGCCAAGGTAGCCATTCAGTAATCTAACAAATGTGCACAGATGTACTTGAACACATGGTCATCACCTATGGCTGTCAACTCACATAAGTGTAATGTGAATCACCCTTGGAACTATCCCCCATAAACCTGAGCCAAAGTCTATTTAAACCCCTAGGAAGATCCCCACTGATTTTTTATGTTGTGGATGAGGTCCAAAAGGGATGATTACAGATGTTTCTTTATAGAAGGCAGCTTATCAACTTAAGAAGTGGTGAAATCCTCTCACAGCAAAACCTCCACTGACTTCACTGAGATCAGGATTCTCCCTTTGTATGTTTAGACCATCAGTAATAAGTGCTTTTTACTGACCAAGAAGCAAAGCTGATAAATCTGGAAATTCTCTCATGAATAACTCATCTTCAGCTGCATAAAGTGTCTCTGACAGTGCACTACAACTGATATATGATATTGAGATATTTGAGGGCATGTACGCTCATTCATTCAGACATCTGTTTTATCCTCAGTCTCTGCTGGGATTCACAGAGCAAGTGCTCCTTTGTCTTTTCCCATGCAAGCTAATCCACCTCAGGACTGGTGCCATTAAAAACTGCACGATGCTTAACATGCTTGGTTCAAGAAGCAGAAATCTTGGTTCAAACACCTCCCCTGCCCTGCATAGCTTGAACTTGCATCTCCCATGCAAGGGCTGCCTGGGCTCCTAAGAATGGAGATGATATATGATTGAAGCTGCCCTAATTTGTAGCAAATGTTGAACCAAAGCATTCACTGAAGGACTTACGGGAATGTAGATCTTCCTTCTCACATCTGAGTGCCCCAGAAGCTCAAAACTGGAGATTTATGTAGACACTGGGTAATTTGCTTTCCTTCTCCCCACCCCAAAATAGTTATTAGCTATTCCAGAGAGACCTCAGAAGGAGAGGTTTTGGGGATTTTTCCCACTCTGGTTTAGCAGTTTGATAACTCCTCCAGGAGCCGTGGTCTAAGCACTCTTGACAGAGGAGAGCTGCACAATACGCAGCTACTGTCACTACCAGACTGACCAAACTCAGGTTCCAGCAGTGAATGACCTTTGGCTGAAATCAAGCTGTCACTGGAGTCAGTAAGAAACTGGAAGAAATCATATTTTCCTTCATAACAAAAACAGGCACACAAATTGAAAAGGAGTAACTTCAAGCTAATACTGCTTGGTTTCCTAACTATTCTGCTCCTGCTTACTAATTTTCTCCCTTTTGCTATTTTTTTATGACAAAAGCTTACGTGTTTTCTTTTATGTAAATTTTATCAGCTGGCTTCTTTCTAGAAAAGATAACCTTTATTTTTCCTGTCCTGCAGGTCCTGTTGCCACCGTATGACGATCCTGTGACTGGAGCTGCTAAAGATCCACCGCCACCTTACGTGTCGGCATAAGAGAGAGTGCTGTGTACCTAGGGAGGGTAGCTTTACTTTTCAGACATTGGAGCAATAGTTTGATCATTTCCCTTCCAGGATGTGACCTCTCTGGGTTATACATTGCTGGTTTGCTGACACGGAAACCTAAATTGTATTATTAAAATTCTGTAGATAGTTTTAATAATTTTTTTGCAACTACAGTAGTGTTTCAGAAACTAGTGAACTGGTTTCAGAACAGTTCTGGGTAGTGCTAATGTTACGGTAGTCACTGAGTATCTTTTTCTACCATGTCTGACATGCAGTGCTAGAGAACGTAGAACTTCGCGTTCTCGATCAGGTTCAGAGTGTAACTTTATTTTATTTTCAAAACTTCCAAAGCATTAACAATGTGTTTCTCAGATGCGCCCTTTCACCTTTGGAATACAGACCAAGTCTAAAAAAGGGACATTCTGCTTCATTCCTGTTTTGTAAGGATTTGTTAAGTTGCTATGCTGTGAAGGATGGTGATTGCAAGAGCAATGAGTCTTAGGCACTATTCTAATGAACCTGGGTAATGGGAAACCAATCTAATTGTGAAGAGTAAGTATGGGAAATGAAAGTAGACAAAGCACTCTGTGATGTGTAACACACCTGTGGTCTACATGGACTCACTTTGTCCCAGCCTGCAGCCATTCTAGTGCTCAAGAGTTCTCACCAACTTACAGTAATCTTATTTTTCAGCCTGCACACCTTTTCCCTCCCCACCAACTTCATGAGTAGTATTTTGAGGTCACAAAAGTCCCATGGTTACGTGACAGAGATGCAAATGTTTTCCTGTTGGAATGTGCCTGTAAATATTGCAATGTTCTGCTGAGTGTGAACTAAATTATGCAGATTCTAAGATAAATGTTCCCAACCTGTGGGAAAATTATGCATGTAACTTCCTTGAGCATTTGCAAATAGGTTTTGTGTGTTTCTCACATACATCGATGTGGGGATTTTGTATTCCTTTTGACTGAACTGGTTGTGCTGAGAATCTTTCTCGTGGGACTCATCCATCCATGAATGCTTGTGTGAGGTATATATTTCTTCCCCAAAGAAGTGCCTCCTGCATACGTAACTTTTTGTTGTTGATGGTTCTACTTTTAACTGAAAAGGAACAGGAAAAGGGAATATAATGTGTGTCTCTACCTCTTCTTGTTTCCCCCTGTGTTGTCTCCCCTGCGTTTGGGGTGCTTGAACAGGCTGAAGATAGACTGATGCCACTGCACGCTGTTCCAGGTAAAGGGCAGTGCAAAGCTGAGCCACAGCTTGGAGGGGCACCAGAAGAAACCAAGGTGCCATCTCCCCTGTGACTGGGCTGGCGTGAGAGTCCACACCTTTCCTAAGGAGGACACCCCTCCTCACCCCCAGTGGACTCTGCAGACTGAAGAAGTGTGGACCTTTTCCTGCCTTTTTCTGGAAAAGAGCTTTCCAGGGGAACACAGGACCAACAATTTCTCTTCACAAAGGTTGCCACTGTGACCTGTCCTTGCAGAGACCAGGGAAGGAAGGGCCAGACTCTTTCTGCCTGTCTCTTCCACACCGCTGGGAAAAGGCAGGTCCCCATCTGCCTGCTGGAGCTTTACTTCGGGGTTCGTCTACCCTGAGGTCAAACTAAGCAGTGCTTTTGACTGAACCAGTCCTGAAGTCCATCCATTGATCTCTGTCACAGACCTATTGCTTCCTCGGAATAACTCCATGTATTATTATGTCATTATAGTTGTCTTCAGAAATTAATCTGAATTTGGGGGTTGGGCTGGCTGGTTGGGCTTCTGAGCTTCATTTTCTTTCATTTTTGGCAGATTTGTGAAGGATTTTAAACAGTCTTGTTTGAGAAAAGCTGGCTGTAAATACATCACATCTGTGTATACAAACTTCTCTACAATAAATGGGTCTTTCCTCGAGACTATGGAAATCATTTTTGCTGGTCTTCCAAGCACAAACATACACAAATTCCTGTGCAATCGATCTGACGTGGCAGGCTTTTCTCTGGACATGTCCTAAACAACAGTTTTTCAGTCCACTCACCAGTCCATTCACCAGCTTTCCCTCCGTGCTGTATAAAATGGAGGATAGAAGAGTAAGTTCTCTAATGTATTGTACAAGAAAAACAAGAGATAATGCAAGCTTTTAATCCAGTGTGCAGAACTGCAGGCAGCTTTCCAGGTTTGATGGTGTGTGACACAGAACAGGGCTCTACTGAGCTACACTGAAGACTGGGGCTTCTTTTTCTCCACATCATGACACGGCTGACGTTGTGCTAATTCACGTGAAAGTTCTGTAGACTTTAGCTTGTCTTACTAAGGGATCGAGACTTCTTCACACAAACCATACGTGCACAAGTGCGAGTACAGGTGTCCTGCCAGTACTCCTGATACCGTTTGGGTTTGGTCGAATCCGAGGTAAAGAGGGCAGGGAGGTTATGGGAGCAAAACCATGCCATTGCTGCACACGTTGTAGACAGTTGAGTAGGATGGAGTGGATACTGCTCTGCAAGTTCAGCTCTGCTGACATATCAAAGGATCCACTGCCAAAGAAAACCAAGATTCTCTGGGTAACATGAAGAGACATGAACTCCAGCTGAAGGGAGTTTGTTATCCTCAGTTGCTGAACTCATTCTCCATTTCCATGTCTAATCCTGGGGAATTCACACCACAGCTTTTCTATAATTCTTATTTAAATAGTCAATCATCTGTGACAAAGAAACCCATTAGAAACCTGGCTTCTTAAGTTTCTGTGCTTTGGGAACTGTGCTTTTTTCACTACTTCATGCATTTTTGCCTTTCTCCCAGACATTAGGAGCATGTGCTTACTCAGTTCTCCCGTTTTCTTAAACTCTTAATATGGCAGTTTACTCTTAATAATTTCTAGTCATTTAAGAAAGAAAATACCAGAGATATAAGTAGATCTTTTGCAGAAACCTTCTATTTTTTTTTAAATATTTGTTAAAAAACCTACACACACCAAGGCAGAAATCCCATTTCTCTCGTCTGTGCCTGATGCTCTGATTCCTGGTGGA
The DNA here is from genome assembly GCA_025345505.1 of Todiramphus chloris collaris. Classification (NCBI taxonomy): domain Eukaryota; kingdom Metazoa; phylum Chordata; class Aves; order Coraciiformes; family Alcedinidae; genus Todiramphus; species Todiramphus chloris. Next base: position 2,812,701 of record JANVCC010000072.1, read on the forward strand.
ACAATGAAGCTTCCCTTCGTTGTAGACTCATCCATGCATCATACTGGAGAAAGCAAAGAGGAATTCTTACTGGCGACCCACCAGTGTGGCACTTGTGCTTGTAAGTACATTAAATTTTCTAAAACAATTATTAACAACCGTTATCTTGGATGCTAGCCTGTCTGTACTTCTTTGGGAAAACCAGTCCGGGCTGGATGTGTTACCAAAGGCCATAGCAGATTGATTTACGGCCAGAGAAGAGGCTGGCAAGGAAGCAGAAGAAATGATAACTAATCTGAAACAAATTCCAAATTCTGTGCTTTCAAAATAGTGCATTCCTTAACCACTTTGGCCTGTTAGCCAGTGTATAGTAACTAGAGACACCATGGAGAGTTTTAGCAAATTTTTACTAGTATTCATAAGTCTGCACACTGATGCTTGGAATATGGAACTCTTGGCTACTGGTTAAGGGTAGAATGGAGAGAAGAGAAGCAACATGTACAGAGCGTGGGAGGGCAACGTCCCTGTATGTCCTTTAAACAGCAGAGACACGTATGTCTGCACTGACAGGGTTCACTGCTACAAACCTGGCTGGCTTGCCTTCTCTCTTTCGCCTGGGCTATGGTTAGGAGAAAATATAATTGCTCTTGTAACTCAGCTGGTATGCCAACTCTGTTTCAGACTTCTGTCACTGGAGTGAATGATATCTTGATCTTGTTGTAAGGCAAAGACAGCTATAGATTTATTTTTCTAAACCTAGAAGAGAATTGGTTAAATTCCTGCCAAACTGTCTAGTTTCACAGAACACTCTGAGCTGCTTCTCTGGATCTAAGTTGTATCCTTAGAGGTTGCTCTGCTTAGAAGCTGTCTCCTTAGAGGCTGCTTTCCTTAAGGGCTGCTCTTCTGGAGCTAAGTTATATCCTTCCCATGTACATGTCTTTGTTAGCTGCAGAAATTGCAGTCAGGTACCACAAAAAAAGCATTTCTCGCAAAATTTTAAGTGCCTATGGCCACAGCGATGTTCCAAAACTATCTCAGTGCACAGCTCTGAGAAACCCAAGCAGAAGCCACAGCTATCTAAACGGAGGCTTGGCTCTGATAAATCGGGATGAGAATTCTTTCAGAGAAGGACTCTGGTATTTATAAATGATGTCTCCACACCCATGGATGTGACCCAAAACGGTTCTGCAAGGCGGGCAGTTTTTCAGCTGAATAGCTCAGCAGGGTGTGGAAGCCAGATCTGTGACCCGCTGCCTGCAGCCTGTGCTGACCTCCAGCAGAATATGATACCAAAGCAACAGGAGTGAAAGCTTTACTGCCATGCATCCAGCAGATAGGAAGCTACTGCAAAGCAAAAAGGCCATTCTGAAACTATATACTAAACAACAGTTGTTTATTTTAACGAATAACTTAGGTGAAATTTAATGCAGTGAATTACTTTGTTTTCTTTCAGGTTGATCAAACCTTTTAAACAGCAGGGTTTTCAAAACATCATGAAAGGTTTATCTTTTCTAGCCAGAGCTGGACTTAACTCACCAGTCTGAGTTGAAAGGCTGACTAAAGAGCACAGGGATGAACCAGGTAAGCAGCAGGGCTGGCTACTTGGCTTACAGGGGAAGCCTGGAAGCCAGCAGAGACGTAAGAGCTGTGAAGCTACTCATAAGAGAGGGAGCTGCAGCATTCTGGAGTCTCTGCAGCCCTAGCAGAGGACTTCTGTTTGCTCTTTGAGGTCAACGTGGCCAGCAATAGCAGGGGTGAGCCACACACCACTTTTTAGCCCAGAGTCTGGGCTCCATTACAGTACTAATACATCCTAATAATAATAATAATAATATAACAGGTTTCTGTTTTCATAAAACCTTTGCCCAAGTATCCAAACACGTCTGCATTTTGGAGCACTTGAGAGATTTTTTTTTTGCAATTCCTTCTATGTCATCACCAGGAGCTCTGGGGAGTTGATCACCTGGAATTTTCAAGTTGATTCCCCCTTCATATTGACCCATTTCAGGTCTCTTTTTGACAGCAGAGGCAAGGATGCAATTAGAGACAGATCCAGTATTGGTGGATTTTTAGGATCACATCCTCTGAACACATTCAGTACCAGGAGGGGCAAGGTGTTCATAAAAATACCCATACCATCCTAATAAGACAAATACGTTCTGCTTTATGTATGGCAGATCTTTCAGGTTCCTTCCTAGGCCAAAGGCAAGCACAAACAGGTGTCCTGTCTCTTGCAGAGAAAAAGTGTCTGGACAGACAGTTACTTTCATAGTTATAATTTTTGTATCACCAGTACACCAGTTTAAGGCTGCTAGATAAACAAAAAATTGGTGGGATGCTCTGTGAGATTGGTACTATTTTTATGATGTGGTCATCCTTGGCAGTGCCAGATGCACTCACCCAAGGGCAGCAAGGGCAATGGAAGCAAAGGAACAAAGGTAATCTCTGGCAATACATATTTATCTATAATATATTTAATTATAATATAAATGTTAACATATTTATCTTTTGTGAATTCATAAAGTCTTCTCCCCATCAAATCATTAGAAAATTGGAATGGGTTTCGTTTCCTTCGCTGCTTTAGAGCCGAGGATAAAATTAGCTTTATCAATTGCACAGGCTGGCTTAAATTTCCTGCTATTGTGTGATCCTGCTTCTTTGTTTTTCATAAAGAAAAAGCCAATTAAAAAGTTCAAAATGCTTTTAATGAGCGATATTAGTTCATACAGTAGTTTTGCTGGTTGTTTTTTTCCAGAAAAAATATTGAAGTTTGCTTATTTTTTAATACAAGTGTTTTCCTTTTACGTATTTTCTTTCTAACCAGCATTCCTGCAATATACTTACCACAGAAAACAAAGTAGATAATTGATTATTCTTTGCTTTTGAAGCAAAGAGAGTTTATTCTTCTTATTGTAACTTTTCCCTTTGGATTGGATTCAGTGGCAGAATTAGCAGTATCCTTTTTCTACCTAACGAGGTTTAGCTCTGATCCAAACTGTATCAAGGTTGCTACAGATCTTTGGCATCTCATGTTTTTTACTGCAATCTTGCTCTGATGCCTTTCTTCTGTGAAATACCATCTTACATTTGGAGGAATTTTCCAGATATTTGGGGGCAGGGAGGGTTGAGGACATTTTTTTAATATTACTAGAGCCCTTTTAAATTATTTCAGATCCTCTGGATCTAAAATATCTATTAATGTATCTAGCAGTATTTTCAAGAAGCCTTTCATTCTTTCTCCTTTCACTACAACTTCTTTTTCAATGTTTTCTTCTTCTGCAGTCTTTAAAAGCACAGTAATCAGGTGCAGAGCCAAAACATTGGCAAATGCCACGACCACTACTCAAAAAGTGTGGTTTGGAGAGTTCCTGAATTAAAATTTTTAGACTTCAGGTATAACAGAAGATTCATCATATAAGACTATAACTTAGAGAGCCTGAACATCATCCTCGGGGATTTCTTTTACGTCACTTCCTACCTAAATTTTTCCATAATTGTCATTTAGTGCATTACTCAGAAAACAGATAATAGAACACAGGACTGCCTGGGGAAACAGACTTTGTCAATCTACCCCTTTTTCTCTTTTTAAAGGGCCTATGAAATGGATCAATACGGGGTCAAGTGAAAATATTAGACACTTGGACATTTCTTAGGCACTTCGCCTGACACAACACAGTATTTTGACCAGGGAGACAGAATGGTACAGCAATGGCATTGCACGTATGAAATAGATTGCAAAATAGCTGATAGATCTAAGCTGCGTGTGAGCAAGGAATACTTAGTAAATTAATGTATTTCAAAAGAAATTCTGCAAGGATCAGTTTGACTTCATGGTACTTAAAATTCTTCAACCATGACTTTAAAGAAAGCATAAATCATTGGTAAAAAGGGGGGGAAACACCAAACTATTTTGCCCATACCTTAAACTGTGAATAATTCCAGCGGAACATTTAAAAAACCTTGGATTGGGTTAGCAAAGAGCTGAAAGAATCATTAAAGAGTTGGAAAATATGCCATCAAGTGAAAAACTCAGGAAATGCAATGCCTTTACTAACTCGGATTTAGGAGCTGAGTTGAGGACACCATATAAGTACATGGGGAACAAAACCTCCATAAAAGGTGTCTTCAACCTAGCCAACAGAAGTGTAACAGCATCTAAAGATAACAACCTGCAGATAGAAAAATCAGACTAGAAACAAGCTGGTTTTCTGCTATTCTACATCTGCATCCTTCATACTTGATAATATTTTGCAAGGGATTTTTTTCTTATTAATTAATTCACGGAAATTCTGCAACTTTTGGTACATAGAAGGCTGAAAAAAGAACGGATGTCTAGACAGCATGTTCTGTGGCTGCCCAACCTTACAAATGCTTCGATTTGTTCAGTGTTTCACTGATTCCCTCATTGCCCTGCATTGCGGACCAGGTTTTCTTTGGCTTGAAGCTTGGCATTTAGCACCTGCCTCAGCCCCAGGAGGCTCTGTTAAAGAGAAAGACCTGGTAATTATGTTTAACACACCACCAGGTTGGCAGGGCTGAGCAGCCTGGTGCCCAGCTCATGCACAAGCTCCTGAAGCTGTTCAGTCACCAAAGTCCTCCTGTGTGCTCTTTCAACATAAAGCAGCAGAAATCTGCTCCTCACAAAAGGCAGAAGTGTTTTGCAGGACAATCCCAAGGTGCAGGTGAGGCTTGGCTGTTGCCAGCTGCTCTTTGCACAGAGCCTTGGAGTATCTCCCTGGGAGCGTGGCCAAGAGAGCGCTGAGTGAGCAGGTCAAGGATGCACGGAGAGCTGGGCAGACCTGCCACTCTTTCTCAGTTCCCAGGGTCTTCTGCACAGCCCCAGCAGCAAGGACCAGGCTTCTTGTTGTATGGGTATTACAACAGGGATTGAACACCTACATTTCCTCAGGCACTTCATGAACCACCAGGTTTCCCCAGGGCCATTGCCACAAACCTAAGTGTTGGGAGGGCCAAACTTGAAGAAGTCAAATATTTTTAAAGTGATGACTTTTTGAAGAAACCACCAAAACCCCTGAACACATGCTTAACCTGAAGACCATGAGTAATCTCCTTTAAACCTAACTTCAGTGCAGGATTAAGTGCCTCCTATTACCTCCTCAAGATGGTTCACAAGTCAGATTTAACTGGGGATTAGCATCATAGCTGTACCATAGCCAGAAGAAAAGATGCTTCCAGTATGCAACATTTAATCAACATCAAACTGGTCCATAACAGCCACAGTTCTCTATCTTAATTAATACACATTACCATAATAGCCTTTTAACAGAACATATTTCAGCTGGGTGAATCAGAGTTAGGCAAGTTTCAGTAAGTGGATTTTTTTTCGTATTAACTTTTGTTTCTAAATATGGACCGGCGTTTGTGTTTAATGACTGTGGGTTTGGTGATACTTGCTATGAGACAGTCCGCTTCCCTTTTAAAGTAGTATTATCATCAACTAAGTTCATTAAAGATGAAATGAGAGTAAATCTCAAGCCAGGCAGGTATTTCTGCGGCAAATCGCACCCCCAAAGCAGAGAGAGATCTGGCTGGGTTGGCTACCCTTTGGTTACCTGGCATCTGAATCACCAAACTTTAAGTGTTGATGTAATTTTCTTTTCTTTGAACTACATAGCTGTGCATGAACATCATTAGGTCAAGAGCCAGACTGCCTAACCTCTGCCCAAGCTGTAGTTCAGAAAAAATCTGGTTGCTTGTTTTGGCCATAACATGGGCATTAACCCAAAGATTCATGAAGAACCTTGGTATTTAGCTTAAGATCCAGACACAGGTGAGAATTCAAACACATTGCTACGTTCAGAGTATCTTTTTTTGTGCAAGGACTGGTTTAGAGCTAGACACCTGCATGCTTTCTGGATCATGTTTTAAGATCTAATTTCAGTTCCTTCTGTATGTGATCTCAATTTTGTCCCAAGAACTGAGTGAAAAAGCATTATGTTGGACTCTGAAGGAAAGGAGAGCTGAATGTAAGCATGGCATGGCTTAAATTACCAAGGCAATTTTGCTCTCCATATGTTGAAAGCTACAGCAAAAATAAAGCCTGTGAATATACTTGCAGAGTGGCAACCCCAGAAGAGTTTTTCAGCTGGTTAAAGTAGGTGTGTGCTGTCTGCAGATGAATGTTGAGTATGTATTTTATCAACAGCATGTTAACTTCCTTGAGCAGCACCTCTGATGATATCATATAGCAGGCTTTTTTTCACCAGTTAATACTATCCAGTCTGGACACTGATCATAAGCTACCCCACAATTCTTCTGAGGAAAATGACTAAAGGATATATCTGTATATAAAGCAAATCCTTGCTTTTCAGGTACCGTCTGCAAGAATTCTCTTTTTTTTCTTACAATGTATTTTAAGGAGTCAAATAGTGTTTCCAAGAGAATTTCAGTAGGAAAAACATCTGAGCCACTGCAGGTGACTTCGGCTGCTATCCACGGCAACCGGAAAGACAGAAGTCTGCAAGGGTACAGAGACTGCAGAGCAAAAAGGGCTGAACTGGGGCTGTGCATTCTCTGGCCATGGACACCACTGAGTTATTTGCCTTTTTTAGATGCCTTAGGAATATAACATGATTCTTAGAATTAAGTACAGACTTGGCCAAGATCCTAATCCTCAAACATCTGGAACTAAAACACAGCAAAATCAACACAGAAGTGCGGGAGAAAAGTAAGTGCATGCTCTTAGAAATTCATAGTCCTTCAAACCCTGATCTGTTTCAGTTCCCCTGGTTTTATACATACATGATGAAGATGACAAGCCCTGAATGAATCATGTAATTCATGTATCATTGGTCCATCACTAACACTCAGGTGAGTCCTTTTTATCACAAGTGAGAAATAAACAGTTTGTCATTACATTTGTGTTTGAATCTTTACTGAATTTGGTTTTAACCAGCAGCGTGTTCCTGGAATTGTGGAAAGTGTCAGCTGAATGGAAAGAAAACAGTAGGGGTTTTCAAAAAATCTCTCTTCATTTCTTTAAGAGGCTATATAACATACCATGTACATATTAGGATAATGCAATTGTCAAGAAGATGGCTAGCTATGGAAGAGATGCTCAGAACAGCAAAGAAAAGTTAATCACAAGCCTGGAATAGGAAGGGCTTGTGGACATAGCAAAAGGATAATGTTTTGGGGGCATGTGATCTATCTACTTCTTCAAGAAAATGGATTAGATATAGCCTTGAACCCTAGATCCTTATCTTTTATTGGAGTGATTTTAAGTTATCAATTACTTTATGATTCTCCATTGTTATAACTCCTGGCCAACTGCAAGATACCTCCTTTACATGACAAGTGCTTTTAAACACAACAGACATATAGGCCAAAAAAAAAAAAAAAAACCCCACCCAAAACCTGCCTTCTCTTTATTTAGGAAGAATAGTAGAGAAACAAAAGATCAATACAATTTTACTTTACTGTAGAAATTTGAAAATCCCACTGTGACTAGAAAGAACTTACATTGTATTTTTTTTAAGATACCAAGTACCTGCTGTCCTGGAGGGAGTCAGTGGAGACAGTTTCATTTCAGTGAACACTGGACACAGGAAAGGGCATCTCAAAGGGCAGATGCTTCCACTGATTGGAAACTGTGATTGATTAATTGCAGGGCTGTGTTGCTTGTAAACTCTGATATTACATATATACACTAACATATCCAATCGTAAAGCTATCAGATACAAACTTTTGAAGTTATTTAAAAAATATTGATTTATCTGTAGACTAAATAGACAATAGTGCAACAGCTTTATCATTTGTTTATAAGCATTTCAAACCTTGCATGTCAATAAATACAAAGCTGAATTCCTCTGTAGGCAAAAGTCACAGACTTTTTATTGCACTAAAACCCAAATATCTTAATATATTATTTGAACCTTTTCTTCCTAAGGTCTAAGTATTTTCTTGTTTGCAATAGAAAACAACAAAACTTTTATCTAGGCCTTTAAGAAACCTATCTTGCTTCTGCTTGTCTACTCAGTGCTAAAAACTCTGCTACCTGTACATATTTTACTACAGCCAACACAAAGGCAGGATAATAAACAAGAGCAGCATCAACTATAAGCAAGAGAGATGTGAACCCTAAAACTCATTCCCATCAAGGAGAGCAGACAACTTCCATGCCAAATCACAGCGCAGGTATCACACCAAATTTTCTTAACAATTGCATTGAATCAGATGGGGCCCAATGAAAAACAATTCCTTACAGCAACTCGACTTGTACAAATGCTGTCTCAGCTTTTATTCTGATCTAAGTAGTACTAAAGACCTCAGAACAAATTTTGAAGCAAAGAATAATGAAAGATGTTGCAAAACATGAACAGGTGATAAATGTGGGATTAGTTTCCCAGCATTAGGTTATGTTTACCTAACCTGCTTTTATTTAGGCAAAGGAAATGCAGTAGATCTAATCTGTCTGCACTTCAGAAAAGCATTGCCACAAAGGAAATAACTAATTGAAATAGGGACTAGGAGAAGGACTGAGAGTTAAACACAGACCTAGCTCAGGGCAACAGCAATATGGGATGAAGGAGTGTTCAAAGGGGAAAGCTAGAGGAAAAGTTATTAGCCACTACTAAAATACCAGCTTGGTAATCTTATTTAACATTTAACTTTTTTATTCATAAAATTGACAGGCAAAAGTGGAAGTTTTCTGATAAACCATATGACCGTCAATAGACAATGCCAATGTAAAGGAGAAGGAGGATCTCATTTGGAAAGAGCTGAATGATCATAAGCATGACAGAGGAGAGATGACATACCATAGTATACAGTGAAAGATCATCTTTTAGGTAGGGCTTATGCACTGGCAAACAGTTGCAGCTGCATACGTAAACCGAACACAAAGGTGACCACGACCCATCAACAGTAACGCTGCCACTGCAAATGAAATCCTAGACCACATCAGGCAAAGTACAGTCAATAAAGAACTGTTCTGGTGAGAGCTCATGCAGTGTGTCATGTTCAGTTCTGTCCCAGGCACCCACAGGAACCAGATCAGCACATACACCGTGGTAGCTTCCTTTTTGAGGAAATGATTGCTGTTACTGAACACATGAGCTAGGGAAGCCTTGGAGAAGGATAAGAACAGTTTAGATGGAAAGACAACGCTGGTACTAGAAAACAAGTGAAAAATGGCCAGAAACACATTTAGGCTGGAAATGAGTAGGAAATTCAAACTACCACCAAGGTCTGAAACAGTCCTGTTAACAGCAGGAGGAAAATCTATTCACTGATGTTTCATTCAAGCATCTACTTTTAAGACACGATGTACTTTCTGTTGTATATTACATGTTTACTTGTGATAATTCAAAAGCAGCCTACATCACCAGGAGCTTCTTCCCGGCTGAGAACTGTCTTTCCAGGCACTGAGAGAAGCCAGGAAAGGAAAGAGGAGATTCAAAACTCATCTAGTATCCAGTTAGCAATCTTCAAGAAGCTTAATAACTGCCTGCAGATCAAAGCATGGCTTGATGGAAGCCTCCACCTTTTTCTAACTTAACATCTTCCAGTTTTCTTCTACCCATCCTTTTAAATGTTGACAGACTGAGCAATGTTTCTCCCCAAGCAAAAAGAAGTGACATTGTGGGAGTGGAGGACAGAAGAAAGACCAAGTGGCAAAAAAGACAGTGAGGCTCTAATGTGGGGCATATACAGAACTTCTGGTACAGTATAAAATAAATAGCAAAGATGATAAATCAAATAAAAATCCCTCCATCTTCTAATTTGTCTCTTATGAGACAAATAGATGCCTTATGGAGCTGACTCACGGCCATCACACCCCTTCCTCCCATCTCCAGCTGAGATACTTTCCATATGTTCAACCTGCCACAGCAGCACACTGCACGGCCTCTGGGAAGAGCTAGTGTTGGGAACTAGTGCTGCATAAATTGGAGCTGAAGCTGCCAAGCTGAGCCTCTGGACCCTTGCATTTCTCTTCTCACCACACCACCTTCTCTCCTGACTTTTGTCTTCGTCTGACAACTCATCTGGTGCCTCAAGCACACTGAAAGCTTCAGGGCTACAGATTCTGTGCTTTGAAATGACAGAGGGTCATTTGAGGCTGGGGCTGGGGCCTTAACCTGTGCTACATTACAGAGGATGGAACAGAATGTGTGAATGCTTCTGCACTTGGCTTTGCTGGGTTTGCTACAATGTCTGTCAACGTTTAGGTGTCTTTTTAATTTTTCCCTTTCCTCGAGCTATGGGAGAGGTTCAGTAGCCAGTGCTCAGAATGAAAGATGGGTTGAATCCAGCACCTTTCAGTTTGACATTTGCTTGCCGTTTTCATGCCCCTTTTTAGGGATTGGGTTTTGTACACCCACCTCACGGACAATTGTGCCTTATAAAACTTACCCAAATGGCTCTGCTGACTTCCAAAGTTTGCTCAGCGTCCCAGCAGCTCTGGGGTGTACGAATCTCCCCTCGCGGACCCCACTGGCACCTGATGCAATGGAATTGGCATGGCTTAGCCATTTTGTCCCTTTCCTTTTGGATGTGACAGTGAGGCTGGCTCACCTCTGCCATTTGGAATGACTTTCACTGCTGTTTCTTTCCAGGAAGCAGAAATCACAATTGTTTTGGAACAAAGCAGGAATTTGGTGGCTTTGCTTTTTTTTTTTTTTTTTTTTCTGCTTCATACATAATAAAACCAGAAGTGTTGATGTAAACCCCACATTCGGCTTCTTCCACGTGGACGACTGACTGAGCCGCTGCCATGACAGCTGAGAAACGACGGTCCCTTCTGCCCGGCCCACTCATTTCGTGCCTTCCTCAGCGTTTCCTCGGATGGAATCTCCCACAGGTTTCAGCAGGGACCGTTTGCCTTGGCCCAGAGGTCCTGTCCTCGGCCCGGGCAGTGGGATTTCCATTCCCCCGCTCTTCCCTTGGTCGGCTTCCCTGGAAGGTAGCGCGGGCCCGGCCCCGGGAGCAAGGCGCTGTCCGGGGAAGGATGCGGCCGGCAGGGCGCTGAGCCGCCAGAACAAAACTACTCCGCTTGCCTCTAGCGCAGTCTCCACGGCCCGCTCTTGAGGGGAAAAGCCCCTCGGCCGCGGCAGGCGCTCCTTCTCGGGCTGCAGGAGCTCTCCTCGCAGCGCAGGGCCGGGTCTGAGAGGGAGGAACCGGCGGCGGGGCCGAGGTGCGCGGCGGGCGCGGTGCGACGGGGCTAAGACGGGGCCTGGGAGCCCGCAGAGGCAAAAGGGAGCGGGTGCTGCGTCCCTCGGGAGCCAGGCGGGAAGGCGTGGGGCCGACAGCCCGCGTCCCGTGAGGGACGGGAACGCCGCGTCTTCCCTGACGGCCGGCGGGAGGGGGCGGGAGGACAGCAGCTCGCGCCCCTCACGGGGCAGGCGGGAAGGAGCGGGACCGCGTCCCCCGCACGGGGCATGCCGGAGGGAGCGGGGTGACAGCCCGTGTCCCTCACGGGGCAGGCGGGAAGGAGCGGGACCGCGGTCCTGATGGCGGAGGAAGCTGAGGAGAGAGGGGCCCGTCCACCGGCGGCTGCCTCCCGGGACACAGCCGGCTCTGGATGGGTCTGGGTCTAGGTCTAGGCAGGGATGTCGGATTCTTCCTGGCGGGATACCCCCTTTTCCTCCCCTCAGCGCGGCTGAGCTGGGCTACAGCTGCTCGGAGCCGGGGCTGGCGGGAGGTAGCAGCTCCCTTCAGCCAGCGGCCCTCCCGGGGGGCGGGAAGGGGAGCGCCGTCCGCGGCCGCGCCGAGGGGGGAGGAGGCGCTCCCGCGCTCGCTCCCGGCCGCCGCCGCTGCCCGCCGCCGAGCGGAGCGGCCCCGCCAGCCCCTCAGGTAAGCCCGGCTCTGCCGGCCGCCCTGCCCTGCCCTGCCTTGCCCTGCCCCGCCTCTCCCGCCCGCCAGGCGGGTCTGCGGTGTCCCTCCTGGAGGCACCGGCACCCCCCCTGCTTCCCGGGCCGCCCGGCACGGCTCGGCACCGCCGGCACCTCCGCGGAGGCACGGCACAGCCTGCGGTCACCCCCGCCCCAGCGCCCCGGCTCGGCGGAGGGACGGTTCTGCTCCGCGACGGCGGTGTCCCGGAGGCCCCTCCGGGTGAGGGGGCGGCCGGGCAGGGCCCCGCGGCCGGCGGGGGCTGCGGCGCGGGCCGCAGGGGCCTGGCGGGGAGCGGGAGGCCGAGGCAAGGGGCCGCGGCAGGGTCCGGGGCTGGGTTAGATGCTCGCTTGGTGGGTCCTGCTGCTCGTGTTTCAGGCGCAGGAGAAATGTTTCCCTTTCCTTTGGACTGCGGGGGTCTGAGCAAACTCCCCCTATACCCCCTTCCCCGTGCGTACTTCAGTAACTCATTCAGCAGTGTGTGTGCTCCAAGGAAAAAGCCCATTGTATTTTAAAATCAGTGCAGAATCGGGGCCAAACTCCACCTGGAGACATCTGTTAGTGAGTAGCCTGCAGGTGTCTTTATCAGCTTTGAGCGGGACAGGGTGCGACTTCCCCCGTGCAGTGGGTCCAGCCCTGCAGGTAACTCTGCACCGGAGCAGACACCTCTGACATGCAGCCTGGGAACTCCCCGGGCTTCCTGAGAGCCTTACATATTGGCTAGAATTGGAAGGAGTAGGGGACAGTTTGCTGCACGTAAGATACTCGTCCTGGAAATCCAACCTAGATGGTGCTCTTTAATCTTAAAAGTGTTGTGGCATCTTTAATGATCATGTATTCCTGTTTCAGAAGATAGTGCTTTCCACATCAGACTGTCACTGCTTAACCGTGGGTTACTGTTGACAAGGGGCAAGAATGCAACCTAGTGATTTATATAATACTTCCTAAATGCTCAGGTTTTCTTTTGGGGCCATCGTTCAAGAGGTGAATGATGCTGACTGAGATCTGAAAAGGTGACGTGCTGTGTTGTAGCTGTGCTACTGTCAGGACGGTGACTACTGCAGAAGAAATTACTGTGCTGAATCCCATCATAAATCCTCCTTCAATCAAAAGCTTAAGAAAATACACATATGGCTTTTCTATAAAATCCTACAAAATTGGCAAAACAATTGTTTCAATTATCTACTTTTCATATAGATGTGCCAGCTTCAAGCACTGGGTGTTAAAAAGTTTTCCTCATACACTGTGTGTCACTATAACTATATTCATCCAATTAAATTTTTATTTTGAGAAAATGTAGCACTGTGATACACAAGGCTGCAGTGAAGATCCTCGGTCTTGCACTCGTTATTCATACCTAATGGCTTTACGTGAGTGTTTCCATTGACTTCACTGGGATTTCTCACAAACAAAGGCACACTAGTGCTTATGAGCTGGGGCCCTGGGATCCAGCTGTAGTAGTAAAAGATGTTTTAGTCGGTCCAGGCAAACTAGGGAAAGGCTGATGATCAGATATAAATACTCTCCTGTGACTTATAAACTATCTCCATGGAAGGGTAGAAGACTAAGCACTGCTATTTAATTATAATCTGGATGTCATTAAGGACCTCCTTTTATATGGAGTGCTCATCGTTAGATCATATTTTCTTCAGGAGCAAGGAGTACTTGGAGTGGAGTGGTTTGAATCTGCAAGTTACAGTTTTACGCTGGTGCTGGTGCTGGGGTCAGTGTGGGTTTGCAAATAATTTTCACTATCACTTAAAAAAAAATTGCCTTTCTGTTTGCAGAAAGTCTGTTATGGCTTGTGACTGTACTTCAGAGACAAAACTAAGCAACCCACATAGGTATTATATGTCATGTAATACATGCTTTCATATAAATACCTACTTCTTGTGGTAAAAGTGAAGTTTCTCAGTTTTCCCATGCTACTCTTCTGGGAACTTTGTGGAAACTCTGACGTTTCGATCAGATTTGGAACCAGAGGGAGCAAATGAGTCTTTCCCAAAAGAACAGGATAATGAAAAGGTCTATTGTCCAAGTGGCAACTGAAGGAAATTATAACATGGAGATTGCTGCTGTCATAAAATAAGAATTCCCACTGCTGAAGTTTGCTGTCTGAGTGCTGCAAACTATGTGGAGAAAACCATACTATGGGTGCACTGTTCTACAGTATCACTACTAACCTTTATACAGCAAGTGTCTGAAATTGCTGAAACAAGCTCTGAGCAGGGCTTGGACCTCACAACCTACAGAGGCCATTTCTGACCTTAATTATCATTCTACAATTTAGTAGTTTTACAACAGTGTTATCAAGAAGTCTATTTGTGGTTTAGATGAATGGCTTCAAAAATCACTAATAGATCCCTAAATGTTCTTTATTTAAGTTGTAGAAAATTAAATTATACATGTAATACTTATTCTCTAAGCCCTTTAGATAACCGAGTCCATTGTGTAGAAGTCCTACCATAATATTTACACCTCAGAAGAAAATTTAATGCCGATTGTTGCTGTTTCTGATCTGCTGTGTGTTTTGGTGTGTATACTCATCAAGGCTTGTGTATGCTGATCTGCCCCCTGTGCTTGGCCAGACAAGCTCTCCCCAGCGTTCTTCTGATGGCTTCCAGAATGTGGGTGCATTCCTGGAGCCCCTTCAGCTACACTCTGCATGTGGGGAGTCATGGACAGCGCTGGGTTGGTGGGACTATTTAGATGACTGATGAATATTATTCATCTCCCTTCTAGGAACTGCTCAGTAGGGCTCTTTGAGTCTTCTTTCAAAATCCAAGTAAATTTAGTCCGCTGTCACATCAACTCGTTGCACCAGGGTTGGTTTAGGTTAGATATTAGGAAAAAATTCATCAAAAGGGTTGTCAAGCACTGAACAGGCTGCTCATGGAAGTGATGGAGTCACTGTCCCTGGAGGGATTTAAAAGACATATAGATGTGGCACTTAGGGACATGGTTTAGTGATCACCTGGCAGTGCTGGGTTAATAATCAGACTTGATGATCTTAAAGTTCTCTTACAACCAAAATGATTCTGTGACTTTATGAATCTGTGGTTGTCATCCTGTCCCCATGGCTATGCAGACATGTCTGGAATAGGCAAATTGCCACCACACGAAAAACGACGCGTGACTGTGAAACTTTCTGTCAGGAGGTGGCCTTCATGGACCCATGTAAAGAATTCTTCTGGTCCTAAACCCCCTGCAGATTTGGGTTACTCATACTGTCTGGACCCTCGTTATTTTAGATGGGTAAAAGACCAATGTTGCCAAGTCAACAGGTCATTTTGTTGTTGTGGTGGCTTCCTGTGCTACTATAAAAGCTGTTTGCATTTAGGGTGTCTGTCTCAGAATACACCTAATTGACTTTTAGATAGTAAGTTTCCCAGATTCATCTGGCACTACTGACAGCACGAATGGTCAAAGTTAGCCTCTTAAGAGGAGGTGAAGAATGCGTTAAGGAGGGAGTACAGCTCTGCTGCTCTGCAGAGGTGGTGCAGTGGTGGGTAGGTGCAGGTGCACGTAGTGCCTGCCATCAGGGTTGAGGAACAGATGAGGAATTGGCAAACTTAGAACACCTGCAGCCTGTTTTCTTCTTCATCATTAAACCATCCGGGTGAGAGGCAGTGAGAACCATGATTCAGGTAAGTTCTACCTGTGCTGCTGAACCTAGTGAAGCCCTCCATGGGGTTCTTGAAGGGGCTGCAGAAAATCCAGTGCATCACTTGGTGGAATGGGATGATAGCAGAGTGCTCCTGTGTATGGGTGAAGGCAAGACATTACTTCATGCTTGTGTGCTAAATATCATCCTCCTGATTGTGAAGAGCTGCCCCCACGCAAGATGTGCATAGCTCAGGACAGGTATCTTAGGATGGTGGACTCTGTGGGGCTGTGTTTTGGAACTGGAAAATGCCTGTGTCAGCAACTGGTCCAGGAAAGATTGAGGAAATACCCTGTGTCCTGGTACCCATGCCACACACAGTGATTTTAATGAGTAAGAGACTAGTAATGCCTGTGCTGGCTCAGGGACAGCCAAGTACCTTGGAACATGTTTTACTTGAGAGTTAACAGGGCTTTACAGTATCTGCCAGCCCTTGTATTTTTAATTTCTGAGGTGCTGGGATTGCAAATAAGATATTTTGTGGTTTTTATATAAGAAGAGCTCATTGGTTTTCCAAGTAACTCACTGTGCTTTCTGACTTTCGGTACAGACTCTGATTTTATTGACTTGTATGTGTTGCTTGTAGTTCCCTTAACTGCAGTAAAAGCTTTTGATTGGATCACTGTTTCCTGTTATCTTAAAAAGAACAGATAATAAGGAGCACTGAGAACTTCAGAATGTCTTTTCTTTTATTCACTTGGGTAGTTTGTCACTTAAAAACACTGAAGTTAGATCTGCTGGTAGCCTTGTGAAAGTAAGTGGCTGTCCTTTTTTAATTATCAAACAAGGAAAGACGAAGGCAGCTTCTATAGTGCTAACAACTGCTGCCTAGTGGTTGGGGTTTCTTTCTTTTCCTTCCCATCTATGATGAGAAAGTATATAAGGTTCAACAAAGGGGATATTACCTACAGTTACTTAAAGGTGTTGAAGTTCCAGGTGACTGCTGAGAATTCCCCCTTCTGTGCATTGTGTCGGTTTTGGTTGCAGATGGAGAATGTGGAGAGGTAGAGTTTATGGAGTTGATGTCTCTGATTTAGCCTTGGAAAGAACTTGTAGATGAGGAAGGAGACCACCTAGAGAAGCAAGAGGCATGAGCTGAAACACATTACTGCCCTGGTTTTCTAATTTCCCTTTCAGCATGATCTGCACAGAAAAGACAGGTACATTGTTAAAGTAGGTACTTGAATAGGGTGGGGGGGGAAGCCTTCCAAGCCAGTGGAAGGGTTTCCCAGTTTGTGTGAAAGAAGTTTCCCTGATGTGGGTTGAGAGATGGAAGGACACTGACTTCAGCATGAGCGACATAGCATCTCTACTCCATTGCCATTATGTAAGGGCTATCCCAGTGAAGAGGGCACATACTGGTAACATGCGCCATGCAGTCGAGAAGTTCATTGATTTACAACCAGTGACACTGAATATTCAGTCGTGTCTCCATCAGAACAGGCATCAGTCCCTTATGGGGAGACTTCCATGGAAAGAGAATTGGAAGGGTAGAAACAGGCTTGTGGTGTTTGAGTGCTGCCCAAGGAAGGAAATGGGCATTATAAAGATGGAGACACAATTTCATTATTCGGGTACTCACACTGTAGTTCATGAGAACGGAAAATCTGTACCAGTGCTTTGGATACGTTGTTCTATTGCATGGGTATGTGGCTAAGTAAGCCCAGGTAAAATTGATAAGAAAATGTCATAGAAATATTTAGCTTTTGACTAGCATCCAGGGAGGGAGCAAGGGAAGCATGAAAAGAACGAGAGAGCCTGTCTGCTGCCATCTTTTATGAGAATCTTCTCCTTTATACCCAGACTTCTTCAAGACAGCTGCACTTATTGCAAGCAGTCTTCATGACATTGAACCTCTGTGAGCAGAGGTAGCGGCAGTTGCCTGTTCTCTGTTAGGAGCTTCTTCACATGTCCAGCAGAGCAGCCCTGCATAGGACCCTCTTCTTCCTCTGTCGAAGGTTAGGAGAATGGAGCAGTGGAAGCTGGTGCATCTTGTGCTCAACCTGGTCGAGCCCTATGGCTTGCCACGTCTCCTTTTGGTGTCTTTTGCTTTTGAGGTGTTTGTCATACAGTGACTTGGTCTCGGGTCTGCCCAGGAGAGCTGGCTGCTGGTGGTACAATGCTGAATACTCCCGCTGCAATAATTGAACTTGAAGTGATTGAAACATATTTTCCAGGTAGCCACAAAAACGTGTTTGTAAGTTTGGTGCCTCAGGAATGTGTCCTCAGCTGGTAGAGCAAGGGTTAGCTCACGATGTGAAGCTACACAGGGCTGTGCTGGCAGCCTGGCTTAGCCTGCTGGGAAAATGAGGTGT
Organism: Todiramphus chloris collaris; assembly: GCA_025345505.1. Lineage (NCBI taxonomy): Eukaryota > Metazoa > Chordata > Aves > Coraciiformes > Alcedinidae > Todiramphus > Todiramphus chloris. The sequence continues at coordinate 2,830,509 of JANVCC010000072.1, forward strand.
TAAATACCAAATGTGGTGCAGTAAACGCTATCCAGCTTCCACAGTGAAGACAGGGAACCTTGCAGAAGACCCAGAAAATAAACAGAGAATCACGGGAGCACTGTCTGTGGAGAAGCCATGCAACCACAACGCAAACAGGTGATGTAGAAACACAAGCGGCGGTGGACACAAAAAAGCGGACTGGAGAATAATGTATAAAATACCCTTATTAGAGAGAAAAGACGTACTTGGAAATTTTTACTGTGGGTGTGTACCTCATAGTGTGGGGAAAAAAATCAGTTCTGTGTGAACTGGGGCATTTAGTTGCCTTCTGTTACCAGTTTGTGGCTCTGTCTGCTTCTCAGGTTAAGGACCCAATTAAAATTGTTTTCAGCATCTTAGGTACTTAACCAAAAACTGCTATTAAAATTTACCCTGCTTCTAAAGTTTCCACTCAGTTTTACAGTTCTTTGTTCTTTCACTAAGATTCATCATCTCACCAGTTCCAAGGCTGAGTCGAGATCCTGGGAGGTGCTCTCTTCACAACCCACAACCATAACATTCTGGGGGAAGGTAGAAAGGAACAACCATCTGGGCAAGCCCACCAACAGGGAGCGTGGCCAGAATATGAGCTTTTAGCCCGTCAGTCTTAGCTTTTTGTTTGTGAGTAGTCAGACATGGCTTTTGATTGTGCATTGACAAACTCCTGGGCAAGAATCATCTCTTTTTGCCTGTCAGTTTGTTCTTCTGTATGACAGAACTTCTCCATAACCGATGGCAAACTCATTGCCAGTCCTCAGAAGTCTCCGTGAGTAAACAAGATCCAGTCTGCACTATTATCTTCTTAAGGAAGATAAAGGAAAGGAAGGATGATAAAGAAAAGGAAGCATGAGCTGACACCAGTGCTCATTTATAGTTGTTGTTTCTGGAATATATTTGTTTCTCTTGTTTTAATTATCCAAGATTTTCTGAAGCAAGTATCCCTCAGACTACAAGAGCCATCAAACTTTAGGAAAAAATGTAATGGAATATCTGGTATCCTCCTTGAACCTATTTGTGCTGACAGGCTGACTGAAACAGCTTTTCTTGTTTTAAAAATACTTGATTATTATGAATTATGGTAAAATTTGATACATTTTAAACGTTAACTGTGAACTTCAACTGACAATACTTAGAAACACTATGTAGTGTCTGCTGTCTGCTACTTTATTCTGTAGATCTGCTTTCTTGAAGGTGTAGGGGTTATTCAATGCCAGTATATCTGCATGTTTGTATGTGATGCGAGGGAAGCAATGCAGCTGGGTGGCTGACATGGTTGCAGTGTATCTTTTTGTGTAATTAAAGAGCTCATCTCCTCCTTTGGTGCAGTTTCATATCCTTGGCTGCCCGTCTGTTTCTTGAAGATGAAGAAAATGACGGCGTGCTTCTTTCTGCTCTTTGGACACACTCTACTTTCCACTCTCTCTGTCACAGCCAAAGATCTCCCTGGAGGACATTTCAACCGAAGAAGGGATGTTAACTCTCAATCTCTACTGGGTAAGTTACAAAAACGCCCAACAATAAACATCAAACACCCCCACCAAAAGACATCTCAAAAAGAAATTCTAAAAGGTGTAAGCAGCTGGCCAAACCTTGGCTGTGTTAGCTTGTAACAAAAAGGATATTGCCATTTCAACCAGGAAAATGAGAGAGTTTGTTGACCAGTTAGCAGCTGTTGAAAGAAAGTGTTTATTTTTGGAGTACTAGATCCACTTTATGTAAGTGGTATGAAATAAATGTTTGCTACGGGACTGTTGTCTTGGGGGGGAAAAAAGACCTTATTTTTCACTGACTACAGAAAATACATACTAATCCATAGAAGTTCTGTCAATGCTGCCTTTTACCGTGCCAGCAAGTTTTAGCTGTCTGCGTGTATGTGCTATGCACAGGGACAACTGCATGGAAATCAGTGGCTGTTGTAATGAGGCTTGTCATTACATTACTTGATGCTAATATTGTCATTTTGTCAGGTTAATAGTATTTATGAGTAGCTCACTTTGCCAAAAATCTGAGGACAGGATCTAGCAGTTTTAGCTTGTGGCTGTCGTATTTTAAAACGCAAGGTTCACCTCTCTCATGCAGATCGTTGCCTGTAAGTCACGAGTTTGATAGTCAGCTTCATCCCCTAACAGTTCGTGACTCAGAATCATTTTAGTTTGCTTATTTTTTAAAGTAATTGTCAGATTATGAAAACATAGCATGGGTTGGGTTTGGACACAGCTCATCATTAGGAATCCATGTTACACATCAATAGCAGACTAATTAGATATCTCTCTTCAGCCACTGGGAGAGAGAGATGTTCAGTGGCCTGCCTCCCCATAAAGGTCACTTCAGGAATGTGAAGTGTCCTGCAGAAAGATGATGTGTTGGGAAGAAAGCAAGACAGAATGTGGGAGAATGGGTGACAGATAGAGGGGCACCAAATCTTACCAGTGAAACTCTTCTCCAGAAAAATCCTTTAAATATGTAAAAATCCTTGAAGTACCATTCACAATCTGTCCTTTGTTAACTCAAAAGCATTTTTTTTAAATTCCTATAGAACAAACTTAAACCAAATTACAACAGATTTCCCTTTCTTATTCAACTTTCTCACAACTAATAGATGCAGTCTTGAGACAACTGAAGGCTGAAAACCTCAGCTCTGGAGATCTAGTCCACCAAAAGACATGGGCATGGAACAGCAAAGACACACATTCACACCTTACTCAACAAGACTTTCAAGCTATCTAAAATCCTAAATAGCAGATTAAATAGCGGCCCCTCCTAAACTTTTCAGGGGCCCCTAAAATAGCAAGTACCTTAAGTGAGCTTATTACTTTAATAAATTAAACTACCTGTCTCTCTAGAAAATGAACAGAATAGCAGGGTGTTACCTGGAGACACTAAAAGGTGTTTCTCAGATTGCCTATTTTCCCTATGATTTTTTAAATTGCTTTTATAGTCTACTTTTTGTATTTTTAATAGTGGAAAATATATTAAAAGAATTGGCACTCAATATAAATCAAAACGTATAGATTAAATTCTCTCTTTCTTTTTTCAAAAGCCAGGTGATTTGTGGTCCCTGCGTTTGGAAAATTTGGGGTTCCTGTTCTATTTAGCATGTGCAGGATGCAAACAGTTCTGGCAGCTCTGCCTGAAGGAACCTTTTCAAGACATTAAATGATGCAAGAAACTTGGGACATTCTGTGGTTCAGCCCATAAAAGTACGTGGCAGTTTGGAGTCAGACTCTTGGGCCTTGCATTCTGTTACAATAAATTAGGTCACCTGCTTCAGATTGAGCAGTGCATATAAACAGTGTCAGGTTAAAACGTGCCTCTCTGGAAAGAACAGAATGTGTAAAACGTGTGCCACTCTGCTGGCAAGCTGTACTGTTCCTGACGGGGCCAAACCATGATCTCGGTGCCATCAAGTCTAGTGACTTCATAAAATCACTCCAGAATTACAGCCATTTAACAGGGATTAGAAGCTGTCCCATTCCGTATATTACGTACATTATAAATAGTGATGATTGCAATTGCTGCTGTTGTGGAAAGCCTTGCTTGGCAGGCAAAAGTAAGCAATACCACTGAAAAGAACCAACAGAGACCCGGAAAAGGAGTAAAAGTTCAGGTTGGGATTTGGTTTTTTGTTTTGCTTGGGTGGCGTTTCTGTGGTTTTATGACTAAAATAGAGAATAATGCTATGTAAATATTAGTAGCATTAAAATAATATTTTTCTTCTTCATTTTACCAGTTTTTAAATTAAAAGTGTGCTGCTGTGGTAACTATACACTGGTAAAATACTGATAGTGTTTGTATAGAGAAGTAAAAGTCTGTGCTCCAGGAAACTGACAACATAAATCCACAAAATTGAGTGGACACGCAATTCTGAGGGATTGTCCACACAGAGATAAAAATACTTTGGAATCCAGCTTTAGGAGGATTTAATTTTTCAGCATCCCTGCATTAATACTTCATAGATTTCTTAATTGTCTTGTTAAATGATGCTGTTTAGGGTCAGGGCAGCCCCTTAGACCTGTAACAGCTGCTCTCTGTTAACCCCCCTCCCTCCCCAAAGGAGAAGAGAAAGGGAATAAGGGAGAGAGATTCAGCCATTAGAAAAGTCGTTCTAGAACGTGTGTAGTTGCTTTAGAGAGAGAAAATGTACACGTATTTCTCATAATAACAGAATTTGCATTCGATGGCTGGAAAATACTGGTTTAATGTATGTGCATTCATGTTTTAAAGGAGCATGTCTATAGTGCTGTAAGATCTCAGGAAATAATAGGAAGAGAATGGTCCATTTGTCTTTCCTGTAGCAGAGGTTGATCACCTCTCCCTTTACATGGCATAGGAACTAAACTTTGTTGTTTCTTTCCCCTCATTAGTAATTTAATCCCAAGTATTGGATTTTTGACTTTATCCTGATTTCTTAAAGGAAGTTAATCTTCTGGTTTAGAATCTTCTCTTTCAAAGGCTTTGTCAGAACTCTGAAGAGTTTTTGTTTACCTCTCTGACAAAATGTTTGTTTCTGTTGAGTGCAGATGTTTTGTTAGATTTCACATGGACCACAAAGCACAGTTTGCTGCTTTTTGGGTACTAAAGAAAAGCAGTAATGGAACTATATTTGGCTACGTGGTTATAAAGATAAAATGATGTCTGTTACATTAGCTAATTCACAGAATCTCCAAATCGCAGAATGTCTTCGGTTGGAAGAGACCTTCAAGATCATCTAGTCCAACCTTTGACCCAACACTGCAAGCTCACCACTGAACCACGTCCCTAAGCACCAGGTCCACATGCCGTTTAGATGCCCCCAGGGATGGTGATGCCACCAGTGCCCTGGGCAGCCCATTCCAGTGTTGGATAACCCTTTCAGTGAAGAAATGTTTCCTAATATCCAGCCTAAACCTGCCCTGGTGCAGCTTGCAGCCATTCCCTCTGGTCCTGTCACACGTCACCAGGGAGAAGAGGCTGTCCCCCTCCTTGTTCCAACCTCCTGTCAGGTAGTTGTAGAGAGTGAGAAGGTCTCCTCCCCTCAGCCTCCTCTTCTCCAGACTAACCAACCCCAGGTCCCTCAGCCACTCCTCACAGGACTTGTGCCGCAGGCCCTTCAGCAGCCTCACCGCCCTTTTCTGGACACGCTCCAGCACTTCTGTGTCCTTTGGATAGTGAGGGGCCCAGAACTGAATGCAGTATTCAAGGTGTGGCCTCTCCAGGGACGAGTACAGGGGGCGATCACCTCCCTGTTCCTGCTGGCCACAGTGTTTCTAATACAAGCCAGGATGCCACTGGCCTTCTTGACCACCGGCGCACGCTGCTGACCACATGTAGTTGACTATCGATCAATACCCCATTATTCCTTTCAGGTGTAAATGAAATGGGCTTCTGAACCTAAACAGACTGGTGAAGAGCTGTGTCAGTTGTCCAGAGTGGGGATTTCCATACTGTGGTTTCCAGACCACAGTCAGAGATCCACAGCACCTTTCAGCAGGTTCTGTATTCAGAAGCAACATGTGTCGAGTCCTTGCAAGATGCAGCTTGGTGTCTGATGTTGTGGGGGTTTGTGGTGGAGTGGATTTGGGACTTATGCCCTATTGCATCCTAATAATTGATTATAAAACAAAGCAAAGCAAAATTTCAACATTGTGGAAAAACCCACGATTTTTTTGTGGCTGGTTGGTTTGTTTGCTTGTCTATTTTTCTTGGTGAACTCTCTTCTTACAAACTGGGCATGTATTTCATGTCACATGGGCTTATTTCTTTGTAGGTGTCTGAAGTGGATGCATGGGAATAATTGAATAAGCTGTTGAATAATATTCTGAGCAGTAAAATTCCTTGTGTTCCTAAGGAATATAAAACATATACCCATCTGCCTTTGAAAATAACTGTTTATTTGAGAAGAGCTCATCTAGGGAGCATCCCTTAGATACTGTGTGATACCAGAAGAAAGTAAGTGCAGGAGTTTGATACTGCACAAAATTGAAACAGAGAAGGACAAGGAGGCTGAAAAGGAAATGCACTTGGCTCCTGTTCAGTAGAAGCTGCTGCTAAATGCAAATGCTCCCATCTGTGTCAAATTATATTTTGCAACAAAACACATAATGATTTATCTCTTGGTTGTGTATATAGGATTCCACTAATACTATGAAAGTAAGTAATATGAAGCACACAGAGTGCTCACTGTATTTATGAATCACTCACTACAGTTAGTTAAAATTATTCCAGACATTCTTATATCCAACCAGTTCTTCAACTTCTGTATATATAATTTTAGGGCTCAAGAAAATTATCAGGGTAACCATTCTGGGTTAAATTTTAGCTGCCAATCAGAGGGGAAAATATGTGACAAAAGTGAATCCAGTCTAGGATGCTTCTGTGGAGCACAGGTAAGATTTCTGCTGGTTTTGTTTGAATTCCTTGTACATTTATACAATAAGAGCTGGCCAGACATCTCTAAATCCTGGTGATGTGGATGGCTGAACCAACAGGGGATGATAACTGTTCAAAGAAACTCTTTCACAGCCTCAACGTATGTGTAGATGTGTTATTTTGTCACATAAATGAAACCCTAACAAGTTTTTTTTTGTTGTCAGATGTATTAAGTAGACTCATTGTAACTGAAATGTGCATTGGAATTAAAGGCAGAATTGTGTCATAACCACCTCGTGTGTTTGACACTGTGCTGGTAGAGTATTTGGGGGCATCAAGACTCTTCTAGGCACTAGATAAAAGTAGGAAGAGGTTAAAACCTACATCTTTTGAATTATCATCTAAAAATATAAGCAAAATCCTAATGGAACTTTTATAAGGATGCGAGGTAATCAAGTACGTATCAGTTTAGTCTCTAATCAAAACATAAAATTGCCATATAAATCAAGATGTGGTCCATTTTGAAAGAGGGAGAGCAAAGCGTTTTACAGTTTGTGAAATCACTGGTTTCTTCCTCTTGAGGTGTGTAGGTACAGCTTAGAATTGTTGTGCCTCAAGGCAGTCTTAACAGTTGTGTGCTTTGCTTCCTAGCAGTGACTGTCTTGGGAGCTGAGAAGTATCCAGTGGACTTTAGGCCAAGTCTTGAAACATCAGCTTTCATCTTAACCTCTCAGTTGTCAACCTCTCCCCTGCAATAGCTCTTGCCCATTATCTACCTGGCTGAGGTGTAAAACAGTAGCAGGAAGGTTGCACTTGCTTAAACCACTCTGCCCTTTCAGGTTTCGGGGTTTTGTTCGCAGCGGGAGACCCTCTGGCTGCGGCTCAGACTCTTGGTAGCCTGGCTGGTACAGAGGCTGTGCTTCCCCAGCCCCCTCCGGGGTCCTGGAGCCTGAGAAGGTGAGATCTGGACTGTGATCATGACTCTGCCTGGAGAGCTGTTCCCTGCAGAAGCTGCTGTCCCTTAAGAAGGGCCAACAGTGAGCCACGAGTGCTAGCTGGGTCCATGACAGAGCCAGGGGATTTGTGTCCTGGTCTGAGGATTCTGATCTGCAGCCAGTGATCATGGAGATCAGAAAGTTTAGATTTTGGGTCGTGTCAGCAATTTTTAACCACATAACCACATATGCTTGCCAGCTGTTGTATTTAGTATTAATTATTAATTTTTAAGTCATATATAAAAATAGCATTCACTTTTAAGCTGCTTAAAGGACAATTCAGTCATTACTTTTATATGGGGTATAATTCTATTTCTACCAGCACAAGAAATTTTCTTGTGCTTGTTTCATATGTATTTCCTCCAACAATGCCTTTTCTTTTCCCTCCTTCCTCCTGTCTCCTATCTCTTATCTCTCCTGTTTTGTTTTATTTTTTACACCCTCCCCTTTTGTTTTTCTTTTTCCTTTTTTTTTTTTCTTTTAGAGTGATCTGTAAGTTTTCCACAAGGAGGAAATATCTGCTGCTACAGAGAAAACTAAGTCATGCACTAAACTGCAAATGCTCTGTATTTCTGAAATTGTTTGTTACAACCCCCACAAATTACTGTGAAATGTCATTTCTGTTTGAAAATCAGTTTGCCTTGACAGTAATTCACTGAGTAAGATTACAGACTGGTTTTATGTGTTTACTTTTATTCTCAAAGATCTCAAGGCCTCCTCTGTGTGGATTCTCTTGAAGGAAGCTCAGGCTAAAAGAGAGAACACTGAATGTTTAGAAGTATGGTGGTTTTGGTTTCATTTGAGTACTTCAGCTTAATAATTAAAAAACTCATACATGCAAAATTAACTTGAAAATCCTAGAAATGGCATTTGCATAACTAGATTTTATAGATGGGAATGGATAATCAGACACTGTTGTGAATGAAGACAACATGCCTTTAAATTGCTTTGGAAGCCAGAAGACACCGTTTACTTAAATTTTAAGTACTGCTGAAGTGGTAGAATCAACGGTTTGCCAGTGGGCATAATGTCTCAGATATTGTGGGGGGCAGGGGAGCTGCCACACAGCACTATCTCGTGGTGCTGTTACTGGAACTATTCTGGGAAGGAGTCTAATGCTTCGACTGTTATCAATGGGTAGAAATGTGTGGTTTCAGGTCAGCTGATGAGTGAGTAATGTTGCAGTTGCTAACAGCTTTCCCCATAAACAAGGACATGGGCAACTTCAAGAAAAGGAGCGTAGATAGGAGTTTTTAAAACATGAAACTAGTTTCCTGAAATCAGAACATCACACGCTCCATAAGGTCGCATTTTTTCAGTGAACTTTCTGTGCTGCTCCTGACGGTTACTTGCGTTCTCTATCTGTTCCTTCTCTGATACTATCTGTGCCCTTCCAGTAGCTTGGGCAAGATGGGAGTTTCAGATCTTCAAGGAGAAAGATGCAAAGATCATTTTCTCCCATGCAGTCACCTTTTTCTGTGTTTGCTGTGATTTGTTGCTTACAGGTGTGTGCAGGAGACAGTCGAGGGAAGAGTAAATGCCTGCAGGCTGTCTGTGGGAACTGAATTCAAAGTAGCATTAACTGTGTGTATTACAAGGTTTCTCCGTCACAGCTCGGAAAATTCACTCTCTCCTCAAATGTTGATGCTTCCAGGACTGGTATGGGGATATTGGGATGCTTCATCCCGCTGCCCAGGTGTTCCCCTGCCTGCAAGGGAAAGCAACCCACTCCCCAGTCCTCCTGACCATGAAAGCAGGTTTGACTCCTGCCAGGGAAACCAACAGTTTCCATTTAGGAACAGCTGAAATATGCAAAAGGAAGAAATGTGAGAGTATCCCTATGCCATACTCTGGCTTTGTGCCAGAGACAGCACCAGTCTCAGTAAAGAAACTGGGAAATACCAGGAGTCATTCTGGGGACTCTGGAATTGGAGAGACTTTATATTAATAACAGCCTTGTTATTTTGGAAAGGATGACGGGGAAGAAATAGAAATAATAGAAATAGTGAGGTGAAATGAGACCCTCCCACGGTGACTGTTAGTGAAGCATTTGCAAGTAGAAGGAAATGGAGATCTGTGAACAAGAGCCTCCTGCTGTACAGTTCTCCCAGAAATTTTGGAAGTTCAGAAAAGATTTTGTCAGCCACGATAAAGAAATGTCTGAAGGCTGTGTTGCATTTAGCAAGTGTTCCCAGATGAAGAAATTTGTAAGGAGGAACGGGTGAGCTGCCAAACTCATAATGAATCTTTGGGTTAGGGCCAGAGGCCTGTGAGTCTGGGGAAAGGTTCAGACCAAGGATGGGGCCAGAAAGTACAGGATCAAGTTGTGAAGCCAGGTTCTGTCACAGAACTGGACTTGCTTGCAGAACCAAGTGCAGCACGTGTGTGTGCTGCGAAACGGGTACCTCAGGAACGAGGTGTGATTATCTCTGAAATGCACCATACCATCCTTTGCCCTTCTTTGAATTCAAATGAGAAAAAAGACAAGGAGAGGAAGCTGACTTGCACAAAATGTCTTACTAGAGTCAAGAATTGCTTGGAATTACTGCTATTCTTCGCTTACTCTTGGCAACAACCACAAAACTTTTTTTTTTCCCAAACAGGAATAGTGTTGCATTAACTGCTGTGTACTTCAAGCTTGAGCTTTGCAAATGAAGCTACTGCAGTTTCCTAGAAGGTGTATTGTAGGTAATACACAGATAGATCTTTCTTCCCACCTGAGCTTTTTGCTCTTGGTACGTTTACGAATGAAATGCCAAGTTGAGTATTCTTTGCTTGTATAGCTGTATGGCAAGAAGATTAAGTCTTCTTGATGAGCTAAGAAATCGCTTGGAAATTTCTGAGAACCTGTCAAATCCAAGCTTTCTGGGCTGGCTATTTAGCTTGGGAAAACCAGAATTCTGGATTTTAATAACAAGTGTTTGACACACAGCAAGTTCCTACATTTCTAAACAAATTTAGGAAGAGTTATACCGAGATTTATGAAGAAAGAAGTTGTGAAGAAAAGCGAAACAAGTAAGGTTGAGGGCTAGAGGGAAAATGAAACAATAAAATGGCAAAGAAATTTAGGAAGAAATTTTATAATGTGCTATCTGGGAGAATAGTCTCTCTTTTATGTAATTCTGAATGAAGAAGTTTATTCTGTTACTCAAAGATAAAATCTAAAAATAAACCTGGTGTTATTGCTGGCAGTGTCACAGGTCATGTAATTATTTACGTATACGTAACTGTGGAGTGACCTAAGAAACACAATATACTGCGTCTTAAAATTGCCATTTATGCATTGCCTGCTCAAGCAATAATTTTTCTATGATCTCATTTTTTTCTTAACTGATCTCATCCTTCATTTTTGCTTAAATTTCTTACTCCTACAAACATCTTAATGAAACTCCTATTCACTTGTTATGTTACTTTTTCAGTGTCTTAACTTTGCTGTAGTATTTACCAAACTCAGCTAGCCCTCTTTTGCTTTGCATACAGCAGTAGCCTTCTTTAACATGTATTCATTGTCGTACGTTAGGATTAAGACCTACATAACCAAATAAGTAACATCCTGATTTAAAAAAAAAAAAGTATTGCGGAGTCATAAAAATGTAGGACAACAATAGAAGAGAAATCAGTAATTTTTGAACAGTCAGTCTCTTCAAGGGAGCTGGCTTGCAAAACCTATTGAAAAATCACCATCTAAATCTTGGGTCCTTTGAATGTGTTCAGTTTGAATAACCCAAAATGGAAATGTTTGAGGAAATTAAGCTGTGCCAGAGGACATTGTTGGGCACAGAGACTCCACCGTTATTGTTGCTGTGAAATTGCTGGATCTCTCTCTGGCCCACAGTGATTAGCACTCTCCAAGCAGTCCTTGGGGATGGTTCGGAGGCTACAGGGGGACAGGGAATATTCCCAGCAGCCAGATTGCATACAGCCACTCTATTTTAGCAGGAAAGTGAGCTGAATACTGTGGATGCAGGTTGTCTGACCTCTGAGCTTAGCCTGTAGCTTAGGCTGCTCTCTGGCACTGAGACCAGCAGTATAACATGACCTGCTTCTGTGCTCCTGAATACCATGACCCTACAGAGAGGTTGCATCTACATTGCTCATTAGGATGGTCCCTGGCTTGTGCTTCTTCTCATATCGTGCTCGGGGATTGTTTGAGAGAATGTAGGACAGACAATACCAGGAACTGTTCCAATGGTTTAATGCCCTGGAAGAATCAACTCCAGTGCCCAGGAAAACTCCCTGGTCCTGCTTTAGTTGTAGTTACACAGTGTAGAATTAGTTAGAAACAAGCTGAGAAGGTCCAAACAGTTAGAAAGAAGCTGAGAGGGTACAAACACACTCGGACAGAGACACTGGGTAGGCGAGCAAAGTCAAAGCAGCGTGAGCTTCCTCAGAGACAAAGTAGGAGGTCGGGCCTGAGCACACTTTGCTTTGAGAAAGGAGTAGAAGGAAACCTGGAAGAACCAGGGAAAATAATGTAATATAATTTTCAGTTTTAGATAAAATTAAGATTCACTCAGTGTGAAATATTCTTTTAAACTCTTTATGTATTGCTTGGCAATGGGATCCCAGCTGGATTCTTCCAAGTAGGACTGAAACTTCCTTGCATGGTTAATTTTGCAAAGGTGGCATCGCTGTAACTACTGTTGTTTACAGACCAACAGGGTATTGAGTGGAGGAGGAGAACATATTTACTATTGACCCGACTTTGCCTTCCCTTGCCTGGTGTGTCCTTGTCTGCCTGTCCTGGCCCTGCCTTTGGCCAATACATCTCACACTGAGGGGTTTTTCACTTTTGTGTTGGCAATGCAAACCCTCTGCTGACTTGGAAGCAGGTTTACGGATGAGTAGCTCTTTTCAATGAGTGTGTCACTTTTGATAAGAAGGGTGTAAAGGGAATTACTTTTGGGTACAAGGGTGTTTGCCAGAGTTGTGAGAAAGTTCCCTGTTTGCGATCTGGTAAGAGGAAGAGGTTCTAGTTTACTGAGCAAGTGCAAAAGCATGCAACCGCTAAAAAGGCATCGCTGAAAGTTTATCTGAGGGCACTGTTGTCATCCCAAATCTGGGTTCTTTACCTGGTGTGCAAAACGCAGTCGGCACACAGAGTCAGATTCTTCGTTTTATTCCACTTCTGTGCAGGAATGGGTGCTAGGCAATGGTTTGCAAAGCTAGCACACCCCTTCAGAGGAGCTGGAGGGTTTTGTACAGTTTACAGTAAATAAGAAACATACACTAAAGTAAATGATTGGTTAGTCATTTGTCATTCCTACTTTACATAGGAAGGCAGAACTTTACCCTTGTCTTATCTTGACAAGTAGTTTGGCACTGCCAAGGTCTTATGGTCCCCTCCTCGCTGCAGGCACAACCACCTACATGAGCCCACCAGAAGTTTCTGTGACTGTTAACCTTTTTCTTGCACCAATGGTATGAATGTTCAGATCTGTTAATCTACAGAGTTATTAAGAATTCCTACCAAGTCAGAAGACAAAGAAATGTTTGACATTTCTACAGATAAAATTTTGCTAGTGAAACTGGTTTTGAAATATATTGTACTACATTCAGAGTGATAGATTTTTCTTGAGGACTGATAGCTTCTTCAGTAATTCAGCACAATGAGGTGTGTTTCTGGTAGTACTATCCACTAATGCCATCCAGGATTTTTCCCACCAAAATTCATTCCTGACTTCAAAATACATAACTATTCAGACTGGGGTTCAAATCTTTATATTTGTCTTAAAAGGATTCAACACAATGGCTTTAGTTTTGACTTGTTTTAAAGGAAATAAAACAGCAGTCATTTTACCTTTTTCCCTTCTCTGTCCTTCCCCTCAGACACACACGTATTCTTAGCCTTTTTTTCTGTAATTATCTTTTTTTTCCCCTTGCTCTGCTCCCACGCATCATATCTTACTATTATCTTTGTACTATGACTGTACTGGAATTTTTCATGTTACACTAGTAAAAATAATCATAAGATACACCACTAAGATAGTAAGATGAAAAATAGTTAATATGTCAGGATATCTGTATCCCATTAGTACTGGAATTCTGTTTCTGCTCAATTTGGCTTCTATTCAGCATCCTCTGATTTTGAAAGAGTAAGCAACTCGAGCATATTCCTGTGCTTGTGAATAAAGCCATGCTGTAGACTGCACATGAATAAATTCAGGCAGTCATTTTTATTGTCATCAAAGAGCATTTTTATTCCATGCCCACAAATGTTCTTGGTGATCTATGAAAGAGGCCTCTGAATTAACAAGTGAAAACAGGCATCTTTCTCACCCCCTGCCTTGGCAGAAGTACACGCTTAGCACTGAGCAGCAGTCACAAGTGAAGTCCTGTAAAGGCTTGTCTGCAGACAGATGTTTGTCCAGTTGAGCCTTTGAGTGGCCCACTTGTGCAGTATGACATGACTTTCAATTACACAGACAAGTACTGCTGCATGAGGTGGATGAAAGTGCCCTGGGAACTGAATTAGGTTGGGCAGTAAGGGAGATGAAGGGTATCTCAGCTTAGTAAAATGAGGACACCATGGGCATTCTTTAATCTTCCAAGCCAGGCAGACCAACCTGAAACTAGCTACTTCACAGGTTTATTCATAGTCATGGGAATTTAACAACATGAGCAGACACGGTGATTGAAGCCATAGGTCCACCTAACCCGGTGTCCTGGCTCTGACAGCACTCAAAAGTGGATTCGTATGAAAAAGTTTAAGTACTACCTGCTGGTATCCCCCTAACTGCCATGCTCTGGGATTTCCTAATCTGGAGGTGTCTTTAATGTAGATATTAAAGTTCAGTCTCTTCACCAGCATCCCACTAAGTTGTTTAAAGTCCTTTTAATCTTTTGCCATGAGCTGCCTTCTGTGGCAAGGCTCGTGGATCACCTCTCCCTGCTTGCCTTACGCCTGCTGGCTTTCTCTGAATGGTTAACTCCCCATCCATCCTCATCACGCAGCTCAGGCATGTGACTTATATTCTTTCAAAAAAGAAGGGTGCTGGGCAGAAACCACAGGATCTTCCCAGCGTCTCAGAAAGCTTGTAGCAAGCCCAGAAGGCAGGCAGCCTTCACTTCTGCTGTTATCCGTGGTAGCTTGGCCTGTCAGCCTGTGCAGTTGTCAGATCTACCCTGTGATAGTTCTGCTTCAGTGGCTTTTGGAAAAAAAGACTGCTGATGGCTGAAATTGAGGATTTCAGGAAGTGTATGAGCGGTCTTTTGGCCAAGTTGAGTGCCACTGTAGACAGTGGGATTTTCTTTTTGGTGCAGCCACAGGATTTCTGTGTGATGCTGAGCTAGTCCAAGAGACAAGACTTTTCCCAGATGGCCATTAATTACACACTTGAAATCATGGGGTTTGACTTGCAGAAGTGCTGAGCGCTCGCAGCTGCAGGTGACGTCATTGAGAGCTGGACCTTGTACATGCAAAGTGCTGCTTAATGCCAAGTTCCCTGAAACATCCGTCCCTTCCGTCTCGTATTGGTCACTGCAATTAACAGACGCTTTTGACCTGAATTTCTTTGTGTTCTGTTTGCTCTCTTTGTGAGGACTGAATTAGCACCCTGCCTCATCAGAGTGTTAGATGCCTAAATTCTCAGGCACTACTACAGAAAGCGTCACAGTGCAGCCCACTCAGTACCTGTGTAATTCAGAGGGAGATTCCATCCTGCGTGGTACCCAAGGTCAGAATCTCAGCAATGACAAAACAAAACAGGGTATAGCACAAATATCCACCCATTCCACTGCCATTTTCTATTCTGGGTATAGATCTCACAATAATAAAATTATGTACTGATCATGTAACAGGCAGTTTTGACTATTTACTGGAGGCCAAATTTAGACTGCCCAAGTAGCCTTAGTTCTGGCATCTCCTACTTTTTCTGTGTTTTCCCAGCACTTGTCAGGCTGTTTGTTTAGACAGCCTGTTTGAGACACCAGGTCAACCTGAACTCATTTGCATTTTGAAATTCCGACAAAATATTTTTGTTTGCATTTTGCCTTCCAGAAAATACTTGCAACAACAAACGTCTGGACCTTGTCTTCATCATCGACAGCTCTCGCAGCGTACGTCCTTATGACTTTGAAAAAGTGAAGGAGTTCATTTTCACCATCTTGCAGTTTCTGGACATCAGCCCTGATGCCACCCGTGTGGGTCTGATTCAGTATGGCAGCACGGTCAAACAGGAGTTCTCCCTGAAGACATTCAGAAGGAAGCAGGATATCGAAAGAGCAGTGAAGAGAATGATGCACCTGGCAACTGGCACCATGACCGGCCTGGCTATTCAGTATGCCGTGAACATCGCCTTCTCAGAGTCAGAAGGAGCTCGACCTCTGAAGCAGAACGTGCCCCGAATTATCATGATAGTGACGGATGGGAGACCTCAGGATCCAGTGGCAGAGATTGCTGCTAAAGCACGTAACTCAGGAATCTTGATTTTTGCCATTGGAGTGGGAAGAGTAGACATGAACACGCTGAAGTCCATTGGGAGTGAACCACATGAAGAACACGTGTTTCTCGTTGCTAATTTCAGCCAGATTGAAACACTGACCTCTGCCTTCCAGACTAAACTTTGTGGTAAGGTTTTTATTGATAGATGAAAGTAAAACAGAGGAAAAAAAATGCATTATAATTAAACTTTTTTTTCTTATGTGAAACCTTCTCTGTTAGGATATATATGCTGAAGAAAAGGGAGACTAGCCAGACAACATTCAGAATAGCAGCCGTACATATGGGGGGAAACTGGCTCTACTGTTAAGTGCCATAAAATATGATCTAATTCCTGGTGGTCATAAGCAGCAAGGCAAACACATATATCATGATTTTCCAGCTCATTGTGTAATAGCAATACATTTACAACTCTGTGCTATTTGAATATTAGGTAAGTTGTTTCATCTGTTGATTTTAAATGGAATCTCCCGTAGCACTGAAACCTCAAGCTAATTAACAGTCCTGTGGTTATTTAAAAAAAATCTATGGAGTTCATGGATTCCTTTTCCAAAGCTTATATATTATTTCTATGCAAGCAATTATCTCTGCACAGGCCTTGTGGCTGGATATGAGACAGAGACATGGTAGTGGTTTTATTCCATCCATTTTAAATATAGAAAGTTAGAAACAGCCATTGCAGTGATACTGCTCTATACAGTGATACTACAATAAAGTAAATAATATTTTAATAGGTATTAATTTACAGCAGAGAAATAAATTCCATCTATAATTCCATGGCAATAAATTATCTTTGACAAATACCAGGCATACATAATTAATTTTATTCCAATCTGTGTACTTAATATAATTTTCCTTCCCCGCCCCGAGTTAAGTATGAAATATCTTCATACAGATTTGGCATTAAGAAGAGGCATTTTCTGCAAAGTCCAGAAAAAGAATACATGGTGAGATTGAATGCTCAGTCATCTTTAGGGATGCTTTTGCCAGAGAAGAACTAAAGCTTATTGTCAGGGTAGTCTGGAGAATTTTCCTTACTTGGTCTTTTCCAGAATTGTTTCAAAGAGCAGCAGCTGAACTGCATCAGTACGAAATGCCATCACAGACATTCATCAGATAATAGGTTTGTTCCTGTTTATTCCTTGTTGTATTAGTAGCTGGCGTAGTAAGATACATTTAAAATCAAGAAATAATAAACTAAACATGGATTGAGAGTTGAAATGGAATGAGCAGCAAATGCTTCAAAACTTCATCTTACTGGATTTTTTTATAGTTACATTTTAGAAATAAATCCAGTACAAATATCTCTTGGGTTTTTTTTTCTGACCAGGCAGTGTCCAGCAAATGTATTAGAGTTTTATAGCTCGCTTTTAATCCAAATACATGTGATCCTCAGTAAAACCACCCCCGTGCAGATGGAGGGCTGTGGAGGTGACAGGGGTTGCTGCTGCCTCCTGTTCTTAGGGAATGCATGCACAGTGCTTGCTGTGTCAGGAACTGAAGGTGGGATCCAAAAATACACTCAAACACCCAGGCCCAGATGCAACGGAGAATTTAAGCTGTTTATTATATTCTTACAAAATTTCAGTTTAGGGGACTGAACTGCAGATGGGATCCTTAATATTTTATCGAGTCTGGGCTGTGAAGCAGTGTTCAGCTTGCTGAATTGCAAGAGAGCAATCTCACCATCCACAGCCTAGAGCACCTACATTCCTCCCAGGAAACATGGTTATCTTTTGAAGTCCTCTCCAGTGTGGACTCAGAGGCAGTATCATTGTAGGGGTGTTGACCATCTGGACACCTTGTTTGCTTGCTAGAGCAATTAAGACACCCATCTGGTCAAGTCTTCTGGCATGTAGTCTGCTGGTCTTCATGCTGTGAGAAGAGACCTTGGCTCCTGAGCTGTCCTTGTGTCTGGATTGCCCTTCTGACTGTGGGAATGTGTCTTCGTGGTTGCTGTGAAGATAGGAGAAAAACCCAGCCAAGCGATGAAGGTCTGTGGGGAAAATGAAAAGTAAACCAACTTTAACTACTGTTTACTAATGGAGGGCAGAGACTAACCAGTGCCTCGTAGCTGTATTCCCAGAATAACCCCTGGCTGGCTGTGCTCCATTCTCTGATAAGTCAGACTTCCCTGCAGTTGCTGCCTTTGGCTGCTAAGGATTTGGGGGTGTCAGAAACAGCAGTTGAAGGATCCCAGGAGCCTCTTTTTATTACCAGTCAGCAAGGTAAAAGAGAAGCAAACAGTATCCTGGGAAAGCAGAGGCATGAGGAATGAGAGAAGTGTTGAAAACTCGGAAGAAGAGAAGCAGAAATGGGTGCAGAATCCAGGAAAGGAGGTGGAGATTGAATAGAAGAAGGGTGAGAAGTCAGAAGTTGGGACGGAGCAGTCACAAATAAAGTCTTTATTATAAAGTATATAGTGGTGTCATCCCCATTTTCTATTGCAGGAGCAGAGGCACAGAAACAGGGTTCAGACTGCCAGGATCACCCACTAACGTTAAATGTTTGACTCAGTGCAGTTCCTGCTCTGATTTTCTGTGGCATTTAGCATTTTCAGACTAATATGACATACCAGTCACAGCTCTACAGCCTTCATTTGCAGCTGAGAGCTCTGCATTCTTGCAAATCCAGATTCAGATGTCTCTAGCTGAACACATACAGTGTGAAGGTTGATGCTTGCTTGAAGATGCTGATATTATTTACTGGCTTCCCCAGGTTCAAGTAAGGAACCTGAGATACAGACAGAGATAAAATTTGATTCAGAAGTTGTCTCATTTAAATTCCTGAACTATGAGATCACCTTTTCTGTTACTTCAGACCCTGGCTGTGTCCACCAAACACCTCCTGCCACAAATGAGGTTGCAGAAATCATACAGACAGCAGGAATTTGATCGATGACCAGAGTACTGCTGATTTTCTGAAATGGGTGCGAAGAGACCCTGTGGAAATATATGTATGTGATAGTATCTCTGAAGATTTGTACGAGATGGGAACAATATATTCTAAACAGACTTCTGTTTAGAAAGTATCAGAGATCATAAACATCATTTTCAGAATGACAGAAAATCACAGAGACGAGCAGTGCAAGCAGGTCTGTATGCACATAAATAGAAGTACTGGGAAAGTTTTACTATGGCAAAAAATGATGAGATCCAAAAAGCTGATTGAGAGATTGGGGAATTGTGGTGGTTTGTGTATTAGTAATAAATGCATAACTCTGGTAACCATTCCAAAGACCAGATACATAGTGTGTATCTCAAAACCACATTTCTCTTTCCACAGCTACCACAAATACCACATGCTAAGTTATTTATCAGGCTTCTGTTCTGGCTGTTAGAAGATTACTGTTAATATCTATTGCATACATTTTGAGCTTTGTCAACCTAGCAAAATACAGAGCACATCAGTTCCTAATTGTTGTTGAGCAAAACAGATTGATTTCCACACAGTGTCCTCTGAGAAGTAATGCACATATATATTATAGAAATTACTTAACAAGCAATGCTCCAGTGGAAAAACATCAAAGACTTTTCTTAATTCCCAAATATTCATCTGGAGAAAAACAGTTCAGCAACAAATTTGACAGACTTTTAATTTTCTTCTAACTGTCTCGGTCTGTTGCATTTTGCTACTTGTTGCTAAAGACATACAATATGTACAGGCTAAAAACAGAATCAGAAAGGCTTAGACTTTGGAATGTAGCTCAGCTCCCACTTAACAAGTTGTGGAGATGCATAAACTCAGTGTCATCATGTATTGCTTTATGTTCCTCAACATTAATAATTAAGCAAGCAAGATTCTTCATCAGGTTGTTTTCTGGTGTTCATCTAGTTGTTTTCTTCTTTAGTATTGTGCTGTGTGGTGGTTTTCTTCATTCAAGAAACTGAATGTTCTCTAGGACAGTTTGTACTTCAATTCCACTTCTTTTCTTATTTCTTATTCGCTTATTTATTGAATGTGGTAAGTCTTGTTTCATTGTCTTCTTGGGACCACCAAGTAATTAGTGTTTCCACATGTTCTGTAGTATATTTTTTATTTTGTTTATATCTCCATTCCACATGTAATTTTATGTCCAAAAACATGCCACCAATGCCCACCAGACAGAAAATAAGTAAATTCCTACTTTTTTTTTTAGGGAATAAATACATAGTACTGGATTTTTGTAAAGTCTTGGAGGTTTCAGCTTCCATTTTTGTCTTTACTGTCAGCACTTAAGTACAAATTCCTAGATTACTTCAGTAAACTTTTATGCTACCACTTTTTTTTCACAGTTATGACCACAAGTAAGTATGACCAGCAGTTAATAACTTTTTACTTTTTGTTCTTTCAGTGCCCCATATGTGCAGCACAGTAGAGCATGGCTGTGATCACTTCTGCATAAACACTCCTGGCTCCTACGTATGCAGGTGTAAACAAGGATACATTCTGAATGCTGACCAGAAGACTTGCAGCAGTACGTTATCTTTCTTAACTTTTCTGTGCTCACAGAGAGTGCTTAACATCACACACCTTTTTCGTTGTGCTCATAAAGCAGGACTGAGCCCAGTAGATAATTAGTGGTAATCATTAGAGTCTGGAAAGGTGAAGTTGTAAATCTTTTTCTTGTTTTGTGCAAATGAAGTTCTTATAAAACTTTCTGAAATACATCAAGCTCATTTTTACACACGGCTCTGCAGAGGTACCCTGTAACTATGTAAAACTACATTTGAATACTACCGGTGTAGTAAGTTCAACGCTGAAGCAACAATCAAAGAAAGAACTGTTTGACCATCTCACATAAAGTGGATCCAGCTACTTCAGTAACTCATCTAGATAGCAGCCAGTACTAAACAGTACCCAAAGGGGCCATAAACCCCATACTTGAGAACGGTGAAATAACTTGCCATTCTGAAAAGCTCTCCCTAACTGCTGCTGGAAGTACCAGGGTTTGCAATTGTTCAAAGAACACTTTCCAAAGTCTTGCATATGCTGTCATTTACTTCTTTAAAAGAGTTGATTTTATTTTCAGTTTTAATTGGCTTTATAGTTTATGATAACAAAGTGTATTTCACTTTAATTGTGGTCTTTGTAAGCATTTCTTTTGTCCATTTTAACTTGCTTCCTAGTAATTAACAGCAGACTGCATTACATGGGTATGCCAAATCTATTTCTGTATTTTAAAGAAATGATGTAATACTTTTTCTACTTACTTGTGGAAAATGTGGACAATTTAATTATTTGGGCTTGCTAAAAATGCAGTTTCTTATCCCACAGCAGTGCATGGATTCAATTGAAATTTGCCAAACTGAGTTTAGCCAGAGGAAAAATTTTGGAAAACATCTTTTCAAAAAGCTGGAGGAGACAGTCGTGGTGAGAGCATAGGAGGTACCCCTCACAACTGATGACTTAGAATTAAGGTGAAGGATGCAGGCTCAAATCCTATCCATGTGTTCCAACTCACATGTTCCACATCTCAGGAGAGTGCCATAACAGGTAGCTTGGGATTGGAGGGTTCTTTGTCTCTTTTGCTTAGTGTTGTATCTTTTATCAAATACTTGCCACTGAAACAGGGAGAGTGTGTCAGTGTCTGAGGTGACTCTGCAGCTTGGTGACTCTGCAGAGTCCTTACACATGCAACGGGACAAAGGATTTTAGTCAGAGCCTCAGTAAATAGGAATGGGAACAAAAGAATGTCAGCACTGGAGTGATGTGGGCGTTCTGCATGGAGGTGTCTTCAGACCCTTTGGGCTACAGCAGGAAACTGCTTTTGATCTGTTCACCTCCTATGCTGCTGAGCCTATGGGATGAGTTCCTTTTGGGAATCTCTGTTTTCTAGTCCTCACCAGCATCCTTCACCAAATGTAGACATCTGTCATACGTGTCTGTGAATCATGGGGGAATGTTTTTTTATTAAATGGAACAAATTTAATGCTCTATTCAATTTTTGTTTCCTCAAGAATAATAATAAAAAAAAAAAATCCTATCTGGAATATTTCCTAATTATTATATAATTTAGCATCTGAGACAAGGCAAGAACTGTGACAAGAACAGTTTTTCACACAGCCTATTTTCTCTGCTCCTGTATATTTGCTATAGCACTTCAGAGTGGTCTCTGTATGTGTATATATATGTGTATATATATACACACATAGCAAATGATGGCTCCAACTATGTAATCACATTTCAATAATATTCTCTAATGTTCTTTTCATCGTGTCCCTTTTAAAATGCTTCTCATTTAAATCTTTTGTATCCTTTAAACCTTTTTTTAAACTTTCCTCATGCTACTGACTTTCTTAAATAATTGTCAAGAAAGAATTCTTTTGCTTTCAGTTTTCTGGAAATTATCTGAAATTTTAAAAATTTCTTTTTTTTTTTTTATTTCCTCTCATACATTTTCCCCATCCTTACCCCTGACATCAGTTTTGACAATTGAATTTTTCTGTGTGAGGCAACTCAAAATAACTTAATTACAGGTATCAAAAATTCTTCCTTGTGTTATCTTCTGGTTGATTGTGTTGCGTTTCCATAGTTTTTATCAGCTGGTAGTTCAGCTTTTGGGCACTGCACTGCTTTGAGTTACAGACTAACTTCCAAGAGGGTTTTGTACTTGTGTGTAATTTTCCTGCTTGTGATCCGTGCCCAGTAGCCCTCGATATGTTCCCTCTCTGACACTTTCTAAAGCAGCCTATTGCTGCATTGCCATTGCTTTACTTTCTCTTTTTTTTTTTTTGGTATGATTCTGTCTTAAATTAGTTTTCCCCACATCCCTGTCACACAATTTGCTTGACTGTGTATTTTCTTTGATCATCAATCACATGATACTAGATTGCAGTTTGCTAAATATGAAAGGGAAATGACTCTTTGTTTTGTTTGTAACCTCCTTCTAATGGACTTGGTTTTTTTGTATCACCAAACTATAAACTAATTTTAGCAATTAGAATTGGAAATCTAATATTGAGAGCCATTCAACTGGCCTTCAGTGTGTTAGGATGGTGCAAATCATTTGTCAAGGAGGAGATGATAGGGTAGCAGTCTAGACAAGGACAGAGCATTATGTCTATAAACTTAGGAGAGAAGTAACAGAATTAATGAGGAAACCTGGACAAACTGGACAGCTTATTTCTGGAGGTAAGGGGAAGCAAGGTGATGAAAAAACCAGGGTCTGTGATCATTTTAGTTACCTTCATAGGCTGCTGATTGTTCACAACTGCACAGAGACAGCGTGTTCCTCATGTGACCTCTGAGTAAAATAGATCATCACGTTTATGTTTAGTGCAGTACATGATCAACATAAGCCAGATGTGCTTATCCAAGGTTTGGATGTATTTGTCAGCTCTTTCATCAACAAATGGTTCTCTTACATATATGTTTTAACACTTTCTATATTAAACAATGCAGAAAAGATGAATGGTATATACCTAAAGTTATACTCTCTTCTCATTCTTCTCTCCCTTTTTTTTTATGTTGTGAGAGTACAGTGTATCACTACTCAGTTCTTAAAAGCCCTTAACCAAAGGGCTTCAGTCAGCACTGAATGGGCAACTTTGCTTCAGGATGGAAAAGGATGCATTTCTCTTGTGATAGTTTTATTCTATCTACAGGCTTTATTCTATCTATTGATATTATAATATTATTATTATCATGATACATTTTGTGATAATATTATTTATTTTTTAAATAATTATTCCTTACATTGAAGAAAGTCTTCCAGACTTGTTAGGTGTTGCTCTCCACATGAAAAAAGAAAAAAAAGAAAAAAAAAAGGAAAAAAAGAAAAAAAAAAGGAAAAAAAAAAAGAAAAAAAAAGAAAGAAAAAAAGTTCTTTTGTTTAACTTGAAATATTTTTACATTCATTTCATCCATGCAAAGGATGCTTCTTTCACCTACTGTGGCCTAACTTCTAGACAAGTTTTGTTATGTCAGATAATGGCTATTTTTTACTCTGTATTTGTTTAACATAATCTCTTCCAGTCTTGTCTAGAGCTGTTCAAATCATACATTAATGTACAAAACAGTACAAAAGAGGAAAAGTAGCTGAAACAAGATGGGAAATTATCTATTTGTGGGTGTTTATAGTGGAGCAAGAAAGTTAATGACTGTTTGTGCTGTTCATCATGCCACTTGATATGAAGCAGACAGCTATAAAAGAAGATTCGTGTTTGCTTGGCTCCTTCCCTCCAACATGTTCCAAAAGCCTTTTTTATAGCTGTTAATGATCATTATGTGTTCAGCAGTCTTTGGGCCTGATCCTGAGCAGCACAAAATACTCTGCTTCCCAGAGATTTCAGTGGGGAAAGTTGGGCTCTCTGACAGCTTTAGTCAATTGAAAAGTAAGCCTGAAGTGCTTCATTCAGCCAGGTGCTGAGCTGACCTTACTTATTGTAGTAATTTTTCTAATGAGATCTTTTGGTTGTGAGGAGTAACTTGCTATGGTGTTTTGCAAAAACAGTGAAAAATTATAACACTTAGAAATTAAATATCCCCAAGTCTTTTGGTGTTCTGTTTTCTTTTTCTTTCCTTTTCCAACCTTGTCATCATTTGCCTGAGAAGGTTATGGAAAAAAAGAAAAAAAGACACAATTAAACATAATTCTTTTTTTTTTTTTAATGCAGAATGCCCTTCATTCAAACTTTTTAGAGAAACACAGTCAAGCAACTCTACTGGACACCACTGGCCCATCAAAAGTCATTGCCTTCAGCTGAAGGAATGTGCTCCTCAGCTTTAAGTGATTGCTCCTCCTGGCATAAGACTTTCAATGACAGAATATTGTCATGATCTATGTTAAAACGTGCTCATCTCTAAAGAGTTGTTCATAGCTTCCTGAAATTTATTTTTGATCTCTAGTCTACCTGTGCATTATAGAAGGTCAAAGAATTTCACGTTCATGCAATTATGTTTTGTAGCTCAGGACCTTTGTGCTGTGGAGAAGCATGCCTGTGAGCAGATCTGTGTGAACACACCCGGGTCCTACGTCTGTCAGTGTTATGAAGGCTATGAGCTGGATGCAAATGGGAAGAATTGTATTGGTGAGTATGAGTTTAGCAATTCACATTTCTCTCCTGACACAAACCAAAGGGAAACTTGGTGTAAATTAATAGTTTAGCCATAGACAGTGATGGGAAGCTCTCTTCTCCTGTACGAGTGGTAGATAAGGAAGAATAAATGTTGGCTTGTACATAGGCCTTTGCTGATAATAAATGGTGACTTGGGAAAATTGTTCCAACTAATTTCACACAAAGTAACATTGCTGTTTTGTAATAAAACACCAGATGTTTTATTCTAAATCCATGTAGGTGACCAGCAGCGTACTGGCTTGATATATGCCTCTTCTTGAGAAGATGACTTTAAGGAAATTTTAGCCCCCCCTTAAGACCCCATCCAGTAAATGCCCTCAATTTTTGCTATGGACAGTAAAGAAGCAAACATCAGGTCTAGGAATTACAACTGAAAAGAGTGAGTGAGGAAATAGAGTATAATACTTCATTACTTTAAAATTACTTCATATATTCAAAATTCAACAAAATACTTCAATACTGCAAAATTCAATACTTCATATATACTTCATTATATACATTCGTATATACATTATACTTCAGTATAATAACACAAAACATACGTCCCTCTCTATTACCATGTAGGTGTCTCGCTCTTCTTTCCTGTTTATACACAGTAAATACTTTTAGAACAATCTTTTTCACTAGCTTTTTCTCCCTCTTGTAAACTTCTCATCCCATGCTGCATTTTGGGAAAATGTTGTCTTCTGGTACCAACCACAAAAAAACCCCAGTGAATCCTTGGGAAAAAAAAATCATCACCTTATTTGTTAAGTGCTCTCTTCAGGTGAGCATTTAAATGCATGCTTACTTTCAATCACACGCTGAAATCCCATGGAGGTGAATCCAGTTGAATCCTTGGCTCCAGATCTGACACAGGCCACCACAATGCTTAATCTTTCCTGTCATTTAAGCTTAGTCATTAAAGCTGTCATTAAAGCTTAGTCTTTCCTGTCATTTAAAACAACTCTAAAATGATACTGCCTTGCAGGATAATTGTATTGTGAGGTGCAAAATAGGTGACAGATCATGGAACTGAACTTTATGCTTGCAGTTTCACATAGACACACAAATGAGGTTTTGAGGCTTTGAAGACCTAGGATGACATATGTGTTTTTGAAGAACACTCACTCTGTAGTTTTCTTCAGAAATGCTTCCCTTACTTGTAGTTTTGTGATCTCAGTATAGGAGTGTTTACATCTCTCAACAGGATTTATCCTCAGCATGGTTTGGTTACTAGTACACCTTTTTAAAAACCTGCTTTCTGAAGTTGGAATGTTTTGAAAATGCAGCCAGTAGTGGCTGTTCAGGCAGGAATGCCTGTTAGATGTTCTGGCTCCAACTTCTACATCTAACACTCCACAGAAGTTCATCCAATAACCATTGCTAATTGTCATGGCCTTTACCTGTGTTAGGATAAAGCATATATTTCTCAGATGTTGATTTGACTGTGTCCCAAGACAGAAAATCTGTGACTTCTGTCAGTGGGTTCTTTCATCCCCAGTTCTTTCCTACCATATATTCTAATCCAAAATGCTCACGCTTAGTGTCGTCAGCTCTTGTTACTATTTTGTCTCTAATATGTTGAAGGATCCTTTACAGCCCAAGATATTCTTACTGGGAAGGTAGCTACCATAGCATTGTAGGGATAAAAATAAATTTTGATTAAATTCTTTCTATGTCAAACCTAATATTATCCTCTATAATAAATACAAAGTCTATCTTTCTTATTAAAAACTGCAAAGTATTTCTATGCCATTTAATAAATTTCTTCCAGTGGCACTTTTTAAACAGCTTTTCATGTTAACTGCCCTCCTTCCACATGAACAAAATCCTGACAGTTGAAATCTGGGGGTAATGAGCCATCTTTTTCCATCATGCTGCTGGACACGCAAGTCTCTCCACCGTCTCGGTGTTGCTGGACATGCTGTCCTCTCTTCCCTGGCGCAACTGCTGGGCTGTCTCCGTAGAGCTGCAGCTGTTTATTGGGCTTGGGAGCTCTTCTCCTGGCAGTCGTTTGGCTGCTGGCACCTCTCTGCAGTCCTGGCACCTCTCTGCAGTCCTGCCACTGCCAGGTTTTTTTTGTCTGCTTTCTAGGTTCTTACAGATCTTCCATGAGTCTCCTCTACTATTTCCCCATGTTCTTTTGTATCCTCCTTATGCCTTTACTTATTCTGTCATCTTTTCTTACTACCCTTTTCTTCTACCCTTCTCCTTAACTTTATTCTCCTAAATAACCTATATAAACACCACAGGAGTAAAACAACAATACAAGAGGAAGGTGACCCATGCTGTCCACAGTTGAAAGTGGGCAATTTAAGCACTCGGAGTGCACAACTGTTAACTGGAAGTAAAAGATGGCTCTCATCACTTAACAGCTAATTCCAAGCAACAAAAATGTGGAACAAACGTGGGGAGGTGACAGCTGAATTAATTTCTTGCTCACTATAAAGGTCATTAATTCACCCTTTAGAAAAGTTTCTTATTGAAATATTCATGGGTAACATTAAAAACGGAGATCTCATAAGTGTTCACGTTCTAGTGTATACCTCATGACTCAGTACAGAAATATGAAGATATAAAACTGAAAAAAAACACAAGCAAAACCTTATTCTGCTTTGCTTTTCTACCAACTGTGTGTATTTTCTGCATACCAACTAAAGGATTACAGTATTTCAATATAAGAAATACAGATTTATAATTTTTCTGTCTTCAGAAATATTTAACTCCATGAGCAACTTACCTGCTTGCTGACTGGAATGCTCTGGGCAAGTTTCCCTCCTAAGCAAGTACTGCTAAAATGAAACATGAAGCTAAAAGGGAAGTGAATTTGTAGGTGAATTCCTGGTGCCAGTCTGCAAGGCTAAGCCTGTCTGGAATTAGGACAATTTGTATTAAAAAAAATAAAAAATTATATTTTATAATTGGTTAATTATAATTAAGTAATATTTATCTTCAACAGCAGCTGTCAAGAGAATGTTCTCACTTCTAAACAGTGTTAGTGGAAAGGCATTATTGAAATTTATATGCTCATTATTCTTATAGGCCAGGAGACCTACTTCTGTGAGTAAGAGATCTCCAGAAGGCTATAAATGGAAAAAAGCAAGTCTGGAGAAATTAGTTATTTATTTCATTGGCTTTTTTTCCTTTCTGTGCACAGTACATGAGCAGCTGCATAGCCATAAGAAGGCACAGTTCCTCCCTCAAGAGCCTGTCATCTGAAAGTACTTATAGTTACTCATATGTTGATGTAGAGCATTCTAAGACCTCTTTAGTTGTCTCTTAAACAACAAAGCTGGTGAAAGGTCTGGAAGGAGTGTCCTGTGAGGAGTGACTGAGGACTTTGGGTATATCTAATTTTGAGAGAAGTAGGCTGAGTGGCAATCTCATTGCTCTCTACAGCTTCCTGAGGAGGGAAGGTGGCGAGGGAGGTGCTGGTCTCTTCTCCCTGGTATCCAGTGATAGGTTGCATGGGAATGATTCAGAGCTGCGCCAGGGGAGGTTCAGACTGGACATTAGGCATCATTTCTTTACTGAGAGGATGGTCTCTTCTTAGGGAGACAGTTGATGCCTCGAGCCTGACAGTGTTTCAGAAGCATTTGGACAATGCCTTTAACAGCATGCTTTAACTCTTGGTCAACCGTGAATTTGTCAGGCAGTTGGACTAGATTATTGTAGGTCGTTTCCAACTGAAACAGTCCTATTCTATTCAGTTCTCACAGAATCACAGAATCACTTAGGTTGGAAAAAACCCTTGGGATCATTGTGTCCAACCATTAACCCTACTCTACAAGTTCACCTCTAGACCATATCCCCCAGCACCACATTCCATTCTATTCTATTCTATTCTATTCTATTCTATTCTATTCTATTCTAT